>CM034539.1:8061158-8085174 GCA_020002185.1 Paraescarpia echinospica | reverse complement strand
AGGTTAACCCCAACTTTTTTTCTCTAGCTAACCTAATTAGATATTTTTAACCGCTAGATGGCACCACCATGTGACGTAGTACTCCGATTATCCGCTAGGGGCGCTACACCGGAAGTGACGTCGTACCGGAAGTTACTTGACTGTCATGGCAGCCTCTACTAGGGACGACACGTCGGAAGTGACGTCGCACCGGAAGTTATTTGACTGTCATGGCGGCCTCTACGCTTCCGGTATTCTCGGAAGTGTGTCAACGAATAGATATCTATCATGGCCGGTAGTTGGCGTTATTCTGAGTAGTTACACTGCTATCCGTTGGGGCCATCAGATGTCGCCTGTCTCATGAACGTGCACAGTTTTTGTGTTAAGGGAAGTCACGTGATATACGTTCGGTCTGATTGATTATGCAAATGAGCTCACGCCGAAAACTAGTGTATATACCGTGCTTCCGACGATTCTGGTCTTTCCTTTTTCGACTCTCGAGAAGGTCGTATCGTATCTGGTCGCTCTCACTATTTGAAAATATGGAATTGTTACGTTGAAAAGATGGCTGCTTCATATACATATGTTTTCCATTAAAAGAAGCGATACTTCATGCGAGTCCTATGGTCGCCTCATTGGACGTGAATCCGAACAGTTGATCGTCTCTTGCCATGAAGGTATGTGATGTTTGGCACCTCATTGAATGAAGTCCTGTCAGGTGATTGTCCTTACATGTTATTGACATAGTCGTTTTCGATCGTAGCAGTTTTCAAATTCGCTTGCTATGATCGTGTGTGACGTGGTACTCCGATTATCCACTAGGTGTCTCTACGCCGGAAGTGACGTGGTACCGGAAGTCACTTGACTGTCATGGCGGCCTCCACTAGGGATGCTACGCCGGAAGTAACGTAGTACCGGAAGTTATTTGAATGTCATGGCGACCTGACATGGCGGCCTCTACGCTTCCGCTATTCTCAACGAATATGTGTGTCAACGAATAGAGAACTATCATGTTCGATAGATGGCTATACTCTGACTAATTACATTGGTGTCCGTTGAGTGGCGTCGGAAACCATGATGGTCACCTCTTTGAATGTCTCGTGGCGTATCTCTTGTCTCGTCCGTACTCTCGTGTGATGTGACATCCGTAGTCTCGTGTGATGTGGCATCCGTAGTCTCGTAGCATATCTCTTGTCTCGTCCGTACTCTCGTGTGATGTGTCATCCGTAGTCTCGGTCATAGTCTCGTGACAAATCTCGGCCATAGTCTCGTGTGATGTGTCATCCGTAATCTCGTGACATATCTCGGTCATAGTCTCGTGTGATGTGTCTAGGTGATCTAAGTTCAATTCGTTTGACCCGTGTTGGTCAAAGTGTAGTGTTTCGTTTGCGTGATTAGTTGATCTGAGTTCAATTTGTGCCACGTGTTGGTCAAAGTGTAGTGTTTCGTTTGTACAACTCGTGTCTATAGACCGTACTCTCGTGTGATGTGTCATCCATAGTCTCGTGACATATCTCGGTCATAGTCTCGTGTGATGTATCATCCGCAGTCTCGTGATATATCTCGGACATTGTCTCGTCGGTACTCTCGTGTGATGTGTCATCCGTAGTCTCGTGTGATGTGACATCCGTAGTCTCGTGTGATGTGACATCCGTAGTCTCGTGATATATCTCGATCATAGTCTCGTCTCTTGTCTCGTCGGTACTCTCGTGTGATGTTTGTGTAGCGTGTTGGTCAAAGCATAGTGTAATGAGTGCGTGAGTGAGTGACTGCGTGAACAGACACAAAGGATGAGTGAGTGAGTGAGTGAGTGAGTGAGTGAACATATACGAAGGGTGAGTGAGTGAGTGAGTGAACAGATACGAAGGGTGAGTGAGTGAGTGAGTGAGTGAGTGAGTGAGTGAGTGAGTGAGTGAACAGATACGAAGGGTGAGTGAGTGAGTGAGTTCTTTGCTTCCTTTTCGTATCTCGGTCATAGTCTCGTGTGATGTGTCTAGGTGATCTAAGTTCAATTCGTTTGACCCGTGTTGGTCAAAGTGTAGTGTTTCGTTTGCGTGACTAGTTGATCTGAGTTCAATTTGTGCCACGTGTTGGTCAAAGTGTAGTGTTTCGTTTGTACAACTCGTGTCTATAGACCGTACTCTCGTGTGATGTGTCATCCATAGTCTCGTGACATATCTCGGTCATAGTCTCGTGTGATGTATCATCCGCAGTCTCGTGATATATCTCGGACATTGTCTCGTCGGTACTCTCGTGTGATGTGTCATCCGTAGTCTCGTGTGATGTGACATCCGTAGTCTCGTGATATATCTCGATCATAGTCTCGTCTCTTGTCTCGTCGGTACTCTCGTGTGATGTTTGTGTAGCGTGTTGGTCAAAGCATAGTGTAATGAGTGCGTGAGTGAGTGACTGCGTGAACAGACACAAAGGATGAGTGAGTGAGTGAGTGAGTGAGTGAGTGAGTGAACATATACGAAGGGTGAGTGAGTGAGTGAGTGAACAGATACGAAGGGTGAGTGAGTGAGTGAGTGAGTGAGTGAACAGATACGAAGGGTGAGTGAGTGAGTGAGTTCTTTGCTTCCTTTTCGTATCTCGGTCATAGACTCGTGTGATGTGTCTAGGTGATCTAAGTTCAATTCGTTTGACCCGTGTTGGTCAAAGTGTAGTGTTTCGTTTGCGTGACTAGTTGATCTGAGTTCAATTTGTGCCACGTGTTGGTCAAAGTGTAGTGTTTCGTTTGTACAACTCGTGTCTATAGACCGTACTCTCGTGTGATGTGTCATCCATAGTCTCGTGACATATCTCGGTCATAGTCTCGTGTGATGTATCATCCGCAGTCTCGTGATATATCTCGGACATTGTCTCGTCGGTACTCTCGTGTGATGTGTCATCCGTAGTCTCGTGTGATGTGACATCCGTAGTCTCGTGATATATCTCGATCATAGTCTCGTCTCTTGTCTCGTCGGTACTCTCGTGTGATGTTTGTGTAGCGTGTTGGTCAAAGCATAGTGTAATGAGTGCGTGAGTGAGTGACTGCGTGAACAGACACAAAGGATGAGTGAGTGAGTGAGTGAGTGAGTGAACATATACGAAGGGTGAGTGAGTGAGTGAGTGAACAGATACGAAGGGTGAGTGAGTGAGTGAGTGAGTGAGTGAGTGAGTGAGTGAGTGAGTGAGTGAACAGATACGAAGGGTGAGTGAGTGAGTGAGTTCTTTGCTTCCTTTTCGTATCTCGGTCATAGACTCGTGTGATGTGTCTAGGTGATCTAAGTTCAATTCGTTTGACCCGTGTTGGTCAAAGTGTAGTGTTTCGTTTGCGTGACTAGTTGATCTGAGTTCAATTTGTGCCACGTGTTGGTCAAAGTGTAGTGTTTCGTTTGTACAACTCGTGTCTATAGGCCGTACTCTCGTGTGATGTGTCATCCATAGTCTCGTGACATATCTCGGTCATAGTCTCGTGTGATGTATCATCCGCAGTCTCGTGATATATCTCGGACATTGTCTCGTCGGTACTCTCGTGTGATGTGTCATCCGTAGTCTCGTGTGATGTGACATCCGTAGTCTCGTGTGATGTGACATCCGTAGTCTCGTGATATATCTCGATCATAGTCTCGTCTCTTGTCTCGTCGGTACTCTCGTGTGATGTTTGTGTAGCGTGTTGGTCAAAGCATAGTGTAATGAGTGCGTGAGTGAGTGACTGCGTGAACAGACACAAAGGATGAGTGAGTGAGTGAGTGAGTGAGTGAGTGAACATATACGAAGGGTGAGTGAGTGAGTGAGTGAACAGATACGAAGGGTGAGTGAGTGAGTGAGTGAGTGAGTGAACAGATACGAAGGGTGAGTGAGTGAGTGAGTTCTTTGCTTCCTTTTCGGTCATGGTCTCGTCTCTTGTCTCGTCGGTACTCTCGTGTGATGTGTCATCCGAAGTCTCGTGTGATGTGTCATCCGTAGTCTCGTGACATATCTCGGTCATAGTCTCGTCTCTTTTCTCGTCGGTACTCTTGTGTGACGTGTCATCCGTAGTCTCGTGCCGTATCTCGGTCATAGTCTCGTCTCTTGTCTCGTCGGTACTCTTGTGTGACGTGTCATACGAAGTCTCGTGTGATGTGGCATCCGTAGTCTCGTGACATATCTCGGTCATAGTCTCGTCTCTTGTCTCGTCGGTACTCTCGTGTGACGTGCCATCCGAAGTCTCGTGACATATCTCGGACATTGTCTCGTGTGATGTGTCTAGTTGATCTAAGTTCAATTCATGACACGTGTTGGTCAAAGCATAGTGTTTCGTTTTCGTGACACGTGTTGGTCAAAGCATAGTGTTTCGTTTGTCCAACTAGTTGATCTAAGTCCAATTCGTGACACGTGTTGGTCAAAGCATAGTGTTTCGTTTGTACAACTAGTTGGTCTGAGTTCAATTTGTGCAGCGTAATCGGTTAAGTTTCTGTTTCGTTTGCACAACTAGTTGGTCTGAGTTCAATTCGTGACACGTGTTGGTCAAAGCATAGTGTTTCGTTTGCACAACTAGTTGGTCTGAGTTCAATGTTCGATTCGTTCAGCGTGTTGGTCAAAGCATAGTGTTTCGTTTGTGTGACTAGTTGATCTGAGTTCAATTTGTGACATGTGTTGGTCAAAGAATAGTGTTTCGTTTGTCCAACTATTTGGTCCGAGTTCAATTCGTGACACGTGTTGGTCAAAGCATAGTGTTTCGTTTGTCCAACTAGTTGATCTGAGTTCAAT
Organism: Paraescarpia echinospica; assembly: GCA_020002185.1. Taxonomy (NCBI): domain Eukaryota; kingdom Metazoa; phylum Annelida; class Polychaeta; order Sabellida; family Siboglinidae; genus Paraescarpia; species Paraescarpia echinospica. The sequence continues at coordinate 8,080,461 of CM034539.1, read as the reverse complement.
TCGTGACACGTGTTGGTCAAAGCATAGTGTTTCGTTTGTACAACTAGTTGGTCTGAGTCCGATTCGTGCCGTGTGTTGGTCAAACTATAGTGTTTCGGTTGTCCGACTCGTGTCTATAGTTCGATTCGTGATGTGTGTTGGTCAAACTGTTGTGTTTCGTTCGCACCACTAGTTGGTCTGAGTACTTTATCGTGTGATGTGGCATCCGTAGTCTCGTGACACATCTCGGTCATAGATCACACATCACGGTCACAGTCTCGTCTCTTGATGTATCTATATATATATATATATATATATATGTATGAATCTATGAGTTCATTTTCGATTACCCATACCAGGTTATTTGTTTTACGACAGAAGTTGGTTTCGAAGGTTTTACCGAAGAAGCACGAATTTAAATACTATAGTACGAAAAAGGATAAAAACGTTCTAATGGTCCTGGGTACACATGAACCTTAATACGGTAAACTATATAGATACTGGTACATCTTATCTGGGAGGTTATTATGTACCTGTACTGTTGTAACATGACGCTTCACTTTCCTCGAACAATGTAGATAGCGAGCACTGCGCCGTCTTGTATTGATATAATTATGATCTTTGACATCAAGGTGATCGAGTCGACATTGCGCATCGCACATAGCGCGTTTATTTATTTAATAATGATGTTGAACGCGATTATGCACCTACGTACATACGTACATACGTACACACGTATAGGTTAAGAACACCAGCATGATAAAATGCTGAAACAGTATTGCTGATCTCTAGGCACAGATGAAATACGGATGAGCCTTGGATAGGATATATCAGTTCAAAACAGTTTGACACCAGTTTGGATCCGGTTTGTACGCGGACTTTCAACTGTGACCGTTGGTAAGTGCAAATGACAAACAGTTTGACCAAAATATTACACAGATAGCTGGTAGTTTGAATGTTTTAACAGATAAGTTCGTATAACTTCCCTATGGCTTAACACGGGGCCAATACACAGACCCTTGAGGCTTGATTGATACCAGTTTATACCGGTTAACAGGGAGATTTTTCACTCACTATAACGACAATGACCATAACATCAAATGATGGGATTATATTCATGCACGAAAGCTCAAAACAATGGCTAACCAAAGCACTATCTGATTAACCAAGTCAACCTCGGGTACAAAATTACTGTGCGTAGCAGTTTGATGACTCAACAAACAAACAAACAAACATGCCCAGACACATCTCGAGTACATCAAAGGTCTAATTCCAAAATGTTCACTCTGTTCGAAAAAACGAGGCTATAGGTCCTGATATAACATAGTCCTATATGTAGTCTACATTTCGTATACATTACTTCAGACAAAACGGCCTCCGTTGAATTTATAATCCTTTTGTTATTATAAATTATGCCTTATTATAACACCCCATTTTCGACCTGACATAGTCAAACAAATAAAGGCTCGATCCCTAGGCAGAGCCTGGACCTTCGGGTCAAGCAATCACGTGAGTAGCCTGTTCAAATGATGTTCGGTATATTTTATTCAAAAAGTGGTCGCATACCTTTGCGACAAAAATGGCCTATGCTTTAACACCGGATAAATAAAATTTCTCGTTTACAAGGTTTTTATCTCTGAGACACGTTAAAAATCCCTATGCTTTAACCCAGGTTGTCGCCAATCTCGAAAACCATTTTCGAAGCAAATCGGGTGGATTTTGTAAACGAGATTTCTCGTTTACAAGGCTTGTATCTCTCCCACGTTAAAAATCCCTATCTTTAACCAGGTTGTAAACGACGAGAAGTCGAAAACCATTTTCGAAGGAAGCCCTATCTTTCCCATGTTAAAAATCCCTATCTTTAACCCGGCCATTGTTTTGACGCGCCCCTGTGGAAAAGTCCTATCTATTAACAGGGGGCTTCCACCGCGACGAATCCACCATGCGCGGTACTTAACCTCCTTTACTACTCGCATTCTATCCAAAAATTATCAGAGAAAAGCGACGAAGTTTTCGTGGAAACAATTCCGTGATTCTCACCCCGTGTAAGGATGAGGTCGATAGTGTGGCTCACGAACGTGTTGGATTACGTTAACGGCGTCAGTTATCTCAATGAAATGCTTCACAGTGCTGTCGGACGGTCTGTCCCAGTGAATATTGAAGTATCCGATCATCGCGAAACGGCACGACATCATGACATAACCTTCAACGAAGGATGCAAACTCGGCAAGAAAGTCGGCATGAGAGAGTTTTTGCTTGACCGATGTGGGCGATATATAATGATCAGCTTGATGAAGCTAGCGGGCAATATGACATCATGTCCATAAATTCGAATGATTGTATCGGCCGTTTGTTGTTGTTGACGGTAACTTTAAAGATCGATCTGTATAAGAAGCCAATGCCACCACCTCGCCGGTTCTTTCTCGGCGCATGCACGGAATTGTAGCCGATTGGTGTTAAATCTTTCACTGATTTCATGTCCTTATCGCCCGGGCTGAGCCACGTCTCGGTAACTGCCACGAGATCAAAGTTGGCGTCAATTACGTGATCAATGAAAACGTCTGTTTTATTGCGAATGGAACAGGCGTTGACGAGACCCAATATGACGAGGATCTGACGTTGCGTCGAGCATTTCGCAGAGCCCCATTGACCGATGGAGTACTGTGTGGAGTGGGCTAGTCCCATTGTTCTGTGCGTATGTGTCTTAAATTGTTGTCACAATGGCGTGTGCAAGGCCGGCCGTGGTATGGTCGATGTCCAACGACAGGTTCAATCACTCGTTGTTTCCAAGCGCCGCCTCGGCAGCCGCGTCTCGTAGGCAACCGGGCTGCAATGCCGTGATTGACTAGTGTCCTCCAAGTATTGGCGTTCACGCGTGAAGCACAGTAATGGCGAAGCTATTGACTGGCAGTGTACCTGATCATGCTGTATGCTACTGCTGCTGTAGTGTCACGTGGTCATGCTTGGTCGACACGTTGTTCTGGCTGCAGCGGTCACGGCTGAACGAATCAGTATGACAGAATCACAGGAAATGTAGTGAAAACGTATAAGAAGTCATAAACACTTGCCGAACCAGCAGACGAGTAGAGACGTTGTACATTCATAAAACTGTCCGTGAAGTTACAGTACAGTAAAACGTCTAAAACTACACAAATTCATAATTGAAATGCAGAACCTTAATAGATGCAGCCACTAGGCGCAGCTCAATATCAAGTGTACAGCAGTTCGGATAGAAACTCCGTTTATATTTCAAGCGACAGGTACATGTCTCTTCTTCGGATTCGAAGTTAGTTATCTTTACGAATGGATCGCAAGAGCGTGTTTCGACCCATTCACCCACGCACACACCCAACTACCCACTGACCCACCCACGCACCCACCCATCCACTCACTCACCCACCGACACATTCACCTACTAACCCACCCACCCACTGAGACACCCACGGACTCGTCCACCCTCTTTACGAACAAGGATTCATACAATTACATAGCAGATATGGGTTAATTATAACTAGAAAAGTTAATTACTTAAATTACAAATAACTTATTCAAGTTAATTTATTCAAACAATTACTTCTTTTTTTCATTGCACAGGCTGCTGCAGAGCAAGGTAAAAAAACTTAATGACATTTTAGTTTTAGTTAGTTTTACATATATCATGTACACGACAACATAAATACATCAATACATGTTCACAGCAAGCATGCCGGCCCCAGTGGTATTGTTAACCAATACCTACAAGTCCTAGACATAATTACTACCAACCACCAGTACTAACTATATCATTACACTATATTTACAATTGACACCGTATCGGTGAGGGTCACTCCTCCATTTACATTTGATACCGCGTCGGTGAAGGTCACTCCTCCATTTACAATTGACACCGCGTCGGTGGGGGTCACTGCTCCATTTACAATTGACACGGTATCGGTGGGGGTCACTCCACTTTTACCATTCCTGCACCATTAACAACCTACTTTATTTACCGCACTAAAACCCCGAGTACACTACTGAGACTCGGTAAGAGGAACAAGCCTAGGCAAAACACATTTTCCTGGACATTAACTAAGTGTACAGCAATTCTACTGGAAAGCTCATATATAATATTAAACCATTACAGATATATGAACATCATTGATTAAATAAATAATATGTGACATTATATTCAGACAATTTCCTTCAATGTGCTTTTAAAACTAGTTCAGAAGATATAAACCAGCAACTGAGTCAATGTTATCAGTACTTCTGATAAATGCCACTGAGCCTTGTTTCCTCTTGACAGCAAATAACTCATCTTAGAGTGACTCACACACAAACAAGTATGCCTCGAGTCGACTAATCGTTCTGGCTGGTCTGCAACTCAGAGTTGTACTTGCATCTATAGGCATACAATCACACTTATTTGTGCCAACGTAGCGAGTAATCAAAATGTCACGTGCTGTCACAGTAGAACCTTGCTTTTCGGTCACCTCGTTAATACTGTACAGCCACCACGCAATTAAGGTCAATCTAGGATAGTCGCAAATTATTTCCACATAGAGCAAAGCCTAGGATATTAGTCCTGCTAATAAGACCACCTGGCTATTATTTTAATTAACAAATCTTTTCCTCCAACATAGTAGCAAAACAAGGATAACAAGACAATAACAACCTGTGACTCCCAAAGTCAAAACAAGGATAACAAGACAATAACAACCTGTGACTCCCAAAGTCAAAACAAGGCTAACAAGTCAGGGACAAATTGTGATTTCTATTGCAAAAACAATTTACCCCTAACACGACATGACAAGACAGGGGCAACTTGTGACATCTAGTATGAAAACAAGCCTACAATAGACCAATTTTGTGACATCCTGAATGAAAATACGTCTACGAGACAGGGACAACTTGTAACCTCCAGTGTAAAAACAATTTAACCATAAGGCTGGGGTAATTTGTGACCTTCAGTATAAAACAAGCCAAACAAGACAGGGGCAATGTGTGACCTTCAGTGGAAACGCAAGACAGGGGCAATTTGTGACCTCCAGTGTAAAAAGGAGCCAAACAAGATGAGCAATTTGTAACCTCCAGTGTAAAAAGGAGCCAAACAAAGCGAGCAATTTGTGACCTCCAGTATAAAAAGGAGCCAAACAAGATGAGCAATTTGTGACCTCCAGTATAAAAAGGAGCCAAATAAGACGAGCAATTTGTAACCTCCAGTGTAAAAAGGAGCCAAACAAGACGAGCAATTTGTGACTTCCAGTGTAAAAAGGAGCCAAACAAGACGATCAATTTATAACCTCCAGTGTAAAAATGAGCCAAACAAGACGAGCAATTTGTGACCTCCAGTATAAAAAGGAACCAAACAAGACGAGCAATTTGTGACCTCCAATGTAAAAAGGAGCCAAACAAGACGAGCAATTTGTGACCACCAGTGTAAAAAGGAGCCAAACAAGACGAGTAATTTGTGATCTCCAGTATAAAAAGGAGCCAAACAAGTCGAGCAATTTGTAACCTCCAGTGTACAAACAAGACAAGAAAAATTTGAGATCTCCAGTAAAAAAGGCTAGCATTAGCAAGACAGGAACGATTTGACATCTTACAATTGTAAAACAAGGCTAACAATACAATAACAACTTCTTAGTACATCCAGTGTAAAAACAATGATAGCAAGATAGAGACAGAGACAACTTGTAATCTCCAGGGTGAAAACAAGGCCAATATAACAACATACACATAAATAAATGCATGCATGTACACACTACACACACAACTCACACACACACACGCACAACACACACACACACACACACACACACACACATACACACACTATACACACACATGCAAACAACACACACGCACGCACGCATGCACGCACACACAAACAATAGAAAACATGCACACAACGCACACACCACATGCACACACTCACACATACACACTCACACACACACACACACACACACACACACGAAGACACACACACACATGAAGACACACACACAACACATGCAACCATGCATGCACGCACACACGCATGCATGCACGCACACACGCATGCATGCACACGGTCACCCCTCATTAACAAATTGTATCATGCAATGTCAAAAAGGTAACAATTTCTCAAAATATGTCTTAAGAGCTTACAAGTTAAAAATGTTAACAACTGGTTCAGTCAGTGAAATAACAATCTGCCAACAGCCATACACAAGTATAGGATACTGAAACTTGCCCTATATTTCACCCTACCTAAGATTCAAACCGACTGTTTCTCTGAAGGGCAGCACAAGTTCATGTTCATAGACACTAAACCAACCTAATAACCACCCTTGAACGACGGCGCATTATCAAACAAGCCATGACATTTTATAAGTTTAACAACACTATCAACATCTGCCCCCCCCCCCCCACCAGGGCTTCTAACACTATCAAGAAACCGTTGCCACTCTGTATACCCTAGGTGTCGCATCAATACAGTTGTCTTCTCCTTCTACCCCTGAGCAATTCGTATATGGAACATGATCCCATCACAAATCATTGAAATAGAAAGCCCCATTGCATTTCAAACAACTATCTTTCATTAACCACACCCAATCTCCTTAACTGCCTTTAAAATAAATTATTAATTTAAGTTACCTACAGCACATACGCAGAAACACCACAAACTCATGCGTTAACCCAACTTTGATTGGTTGATTGATTGTCTATTTCCAAGTGGAAAATGCATACAAAGAGAACTACACGCAATATACAATACATAAACATTTACACATGGAAATGTGGGAAGACAGAAGTGTTGTACTTATTAATAATTTCCCACAACACGATCATAACTTGTACAAGTATATTAAACACAACATTGGTAAAAAAATGGAAATATATATTTAGAAAGCAATCTCAATCATTTTTTCAGTTACATTTGTATATGTATGTATATATATATATATTAATAATTACCATGCACACATATAAAACGGAAATGATGAACATACGTATATATATATATATATATATATACATATACGTATGTTCATCATTTCTGTGTTACGTGTGTGCATGGTAATTATTAATAAACAAGTGCTTAAGTCTTGTTTTTAGTATTTTTTACTGTAGCTGAACTAGTTATTTATTCATCATAGGAGTTCCATAATTTAACCCCGTATACCGATATAAACTTTGATTTCAAAGTTGTGCGAGCATACACGTGTTTCAGTTTTTTACTTTGACGTGTCAAATGCACTGAATCATGGTTAGTAGCAAAGAATTCTTGAAGGTTATACGGCGACATCTTATTTTTAGCCTTGAACATTACAAAAGAAATTCTCAATTTTATTATGTCAGTCAGTTTAAGTAAACCTAAATCATACAATAATGTATTAGTATGACATAAAAAAGTATCATTGCACATTAGCCTGATTACTTTCTTCTGTAAAATAATAACATTGTTAACAATAGTTTTATAAGTGCTGCCCCAGACTTCACAGCAGTATGATATATAAGGAAGAAATAGTGAACAATATAATATAAACAGTGAGTTTTTGTCAAGTCTGTATCTTGCTCTGTACATAATGGCAATAGTTTTTGACACTGGATTTTATCATGCTAACGTGCTCCTTCCAGTTGAGCTTATAATCGATCAAGACTCCTAAAAACTTACTAACACATACTCTGTCTATACTCTTATTGTCAATTTTTATATCGATATTTGAATTAATGCAATAGTTTGTGAACAGCATATAGTTTGTTTTAGCTACATTTAAAGACAACCTATTTACTGAAAACCACACATGTAGTTTTTTTAACTCAATGGTTATATCCTTGCTGAGCTGCACCGGATCCTTTCCGGAACAAAACATATTAGTATTATTAGCAAACAGTATAAATTTTAGTATTGATTAAATATTACAAATATCATTTATATACAATAAAAAGAGTTTTGGGCCCCGTATTGAGCCCTGTGGTACTCCACATGTCATTTTCAGTAACTCAGAGTTATAATCGGCAATACTAACATACTGTAGTCTATCAATTAAGTAACTTTTTAGCCAGTCATTGGCAATACCTCTAATTCCATATGCTTCTAATTTACTTAATAGCATATTGTGGTCTATTGTGTCGAATGCTTTTTTCAAATCAATAAAAACTCCAATAGTACACTTTTTCTGATCTAAAGCCGATGTGATTTCTTCAGTTAATTCTAGAAGAGCGATTGATGTAGACATATTAGTTCTAAATCCATACTGACTGCTAGATAAAATATGATAGTTATTAATACATTTGTCTAGCCTACTATTAAATAACTTTTCTAAGATTGTTGAGAATTGTGGAAGCAGAGATACAGATTTGTAGTTAGTAAATAAATTGTTCTCATCAGTTTAAATGTAGGGATCACTTTGACAATTTTCATGTTATTGTGAAATACTCCACAACTTTCTTAACAATGGCCATATCTATATCATACATATTAAGTTTCAGAAACGCCAATCCAGGAGATTTATACGTAAATCAGAGGGTCTCGAAAAATCTGGCATTGATACGTAAATGAGAGGGTCTCAGAAAATCTGGCATTTATACGTAAATCGGAGGATCTTGAAAAATCAGGCATTTATACATAAATCGGATTAAAATATAACAAAAAAGGATACTTTCCATAGACATTAATAATCATGTTATAATAAAAAGTTATATAAATAACAGTTTCAGAAATGCCAATACATGAGATTTATGTGTAAATTGCAGGGTCTTGTTATAATATTAGGAAATTTTTAATAAATTGGGGGTCTCAGGGTATTATGGAATTGTGTATAAATCTGAGTATTTCATGTTATGAAAATGGTCACAGATCAGCTTTATTTCCAAATGCATTGCACATATGCTCTTAAATCAATGGCACATAATAGCATGTTAATATGTATTTAATGTGTTACATTAAATAAATTATATGTGGACATAAAATAATTAAATAAATTATATGTAAACTAAAATGTATGTGGCTTTATAGGTATTGTAGAAAGAAGAAAAAGTTTATTAATTTGATGTTCTAGGCATGTGTTCATACATTAAATATATATATATATATATTTATGGTGCAAAGAACCTTGCATATAGGCAGTAAATACATCTTCTTTTATTACAAATATTTTATTACATTATTACAAACAGATACTATATTCACAAGGATAAGAACCAGAACATAGCATTGTATTTTCTACAGAGTTTGTTACCATGGCCTGGGTGAGGAGGCATGCGTGATGAATTTACTATTTGTGACCTTTGGCCTTGTTGGCGGAGCATTTGATGTTATAAAATACATCTTTTCATTTATAATGTGTTCCATTTCTAACAGTTACAAATATACATGGATTAAATAAAACATGTACATAGTGTAGATGGATCGACTGACATTATTTGAATATAGATTGAAATGGATTACATTTCGTTCTACAAGATCGGCAAGCTGACGGTGGACGAATTATAGTTAAACAGTTGTTGTCTAGTCAACACAAGGCATGATTTAAACAACCCCTTTTCGCTTTGTTGTCCGAGCGGCCTTGGTCCAACGTCCCTATTCATGAGATTTAGCTCGGTGTCTGACCGATTACAATTAACTCACTGACACTGGCACTGGTATTGACCCGTATTTACCATTTTCTGTTGACCTAGAAAAACATTTTCGAGTCAGCCGGAAATAAAACCCAGTTAGGCCATGCCGAGTTCGGAAAATAGCAGTGTTCGCCGTAATGAAAAGGTAAGTTTTGAAGGCTGCCTTAAAGGAATGCAGGGAGATTTTGGAAGTAACAGTAGTTGGTAGATCATTCCATATTGTAGCGACAGCGTGAACGAATGCGCATTCACCAGCTTTGGTTCGGACTCTCACAACGACAAGATTATTACCCTCAGCAGAGAGATTCTTTGCAGCTGTCAGCCAATTTTCTTACATATCTAAACGTCTTACTAGTAGAAGTTGTTGTTAAATTTGCATAACGACATATACAAAATACAGATAGTTGATCACTTATGTCATTTATCGTTAACCCACTAGTGATATCTATGTTCAATTCATTTGTAAATATATTATCAATTAAAGTTGCACTGCATTCAGTAATTCTGCTTGACTTGTAAATTAAAGGACATATACATAAACTGAACAGCATGTCCACAAAATGTTTTGTACAATTGTTATTATTGTAGTTTAACAGATCTATTGGGCTGTTTGGAATACGCAACCTAAGACAAGATTGTCTATGTAACTACTCCAATACTTGTACAATTGGCGCTTGTACTAGAAAAAAAAACATTGTCGAGCAACACATGACTAACATGTCACTAACAATATCAGTCTACTTACATTCTTGAAAACTGCGTTTCTGTTACATGGAATTCACGGAATTCATCAAATTAACGAGGCATTTGCTGCAAACGTCTACTGCAGACGTACCAATGTCAGCTGGTCACATGTCCAAATATGTGCCAAAAATAACATCAGCTATTGAGAACACTGTACGCATGAATACACATGAATAGTGCCTCCATGTTTACCTGAAATGACTGCCTTGGTCACGCTTTATGAACATGCAAACCCAGCTGTAGGTGGACATTGACTGACCTATGCACTGAGTATCGTTGGTACCTACAGTGACCAAGTTACTAAGCAGTCTCACTGATGCGTGGAAGATATGAGCACCTTGATGCAAAATAGCGTGTAGCACGATAACGACATAATGCATGGATTTTAAACAATGCATACATTTTGAGAACAAATTTGTTATGCAGCATGATAGAAGAACTTACAGTTAATGCACAGTGGCACTTGAAAGAACGCATAATTGTTGAATAGCATGAAGCTATTGAAGCATGATTATTTTGCCCAGCAAAGGCTTAGACAGAGACCCGTCGGCCCGTCTTCAAGACTGGCAGATGACTGACCAAGACTGGTAATTACAACTGATAAGACGAGTGGAATTGAGAGGGAATCAGCTGACCACTAGATAAACTAATAGTTCCAAGTCTAGGGGCCCTCATTAATGACTCTCATTGGCACAACTGGTAGTAAAACACAACGAACGGATCAGTATTAATTAAATAGATGGCTCCAATGACACTGGCTTGTCATTGAAACAATAAAGTGGCCAATAATGGCTGTTATTCACGTGAATGGCTTAATTGCAAGCCATTCGTGTGCTTCAAGGCACAATTGTAACTCACACACCCCCACCCCAATGTAATGCTTCATCACACTAACTCAGAAACTCCCACCCCAATGTAATGCTTCATCACACTAACTCAGAAACTCCCACCCCAATGTAATGCTTCACCACACTAACCCAGAAAGCCTCACCTAATGTAATGCTTCCTCATACTAACCCAGAAACCTACACCCCAATGTAATGCTTCATCACTAACTCAGAAACCCTCACCCCAATGTAATGCTTCATCACACTAACCTAGAAACCCCCACCCCAATGTAATGCTTCATCACACTAACTCAGAAAACAACACCCCAATGTAATGCTTCATCACACTAACTCAGAAACCCCCACCCCAATGTAATGCTTCATCACACTAACCCAGAAACCCCCACCCCAATGTAATGCTTCATCACACTAACCCAGAAACCCCCCACCCCAATGTAATGCTTCATCACACTAACCTAGAAACCCCCCACCCCAATGTAATGACTAACCCAGAAACCCCACCCCAATGTAATGCTTCATCACACTAACTCAGAAACCCCCCACCCCAATGTAATGCTTCATCACACTAACCCAGAAAACCCACCCCAATGTAATGCTTCATCACACTAACTCAGAAACCCCCACCCCAATGTAATGCTTCATCACACTAACCCAGAAACCCCCCACCCCAATGTAATGCTTCATCACACTAACTCAGAAACCCCCACCCCAATGTAATGCTTCATCACACTAACCCAGAAACCCCCACCCCAATGTAATGCTTCATCACACTAACTCAGAAACCCCCACCCCAATGTAATGCTTCATCACACTAACCCAGAAAACCCCCACCCCAATGTAATGCTTCATCACACTAACTCAGAAAACATCACCCCAATGTAATGCTTCATCACACTAACCCAGAAACCCCCCACCCCAATGTAATGCTTCATCACACTACCCCAGAAACCACACCCCGATGTACTGCTTCACCATACTAACCCAGAAACCCCCACCCCAATGTAATGCTTCATCACAGTAACTCAAACACCTCCACCCCCAATGTAATGCTTCATCATACTACCAACCGTTTGGTGTACATATAATGTTACCTAATGTATTTTATTTGCAATATTATATTGTGTATTTTATGTACACTCCTTGCTATTTATTGATAATTTTATTGATTACACACATATTTATATGTCTACGTAGCATGTGCAATGTTGCAAATTTTTAGTTGATTTTTTATACCTGTTTTCATTTTGTAATTACTGTTCACGAAAATACACTGACACCTGCAGTTGATTTGGACTTGACTTTATTTGAAGTTGTTTGTGTAAGTCGCCATAATGTTTTCTATGGTACGCTTCTTTGATAACTAAACGCACGGCATTTAATGTTAGACTCTACCGCTGGGTTTGTTGGTGAAAAGGTGTAATAAATTAAAATATTTTGTTTCGTTGAGTATATTGTTCTGGTATTAATAATACTTTTAGTACTTCTTATAGTAGGCTTCTGCTACGTTGAAATCAAACTCTATTCACTTGTTTCATACGTAGTACAAGCTACTCAAACTCCCTTGTTACAGTCACTCCTTGCGCGCACGCCGAACAAAATGTCCCAAGGACCAAGTTTCTCAACGGAAGCAAGTATATTTTCAATGACCTTGACCCTCTCGTTTGACCCTCCTTCGGTCTACCCCGTGTCGCCGCTTCTGGTCTATTACAATGCAGTGTGCAACATGATATTCATGTATATGTTCTAGTTAGTTTACCCGGAAATTGTCTAAATTGATGTTGAATTGACCAGTTATTTTGTCACAGTTGGCAAGCATGTGTATTATCCATTCAAAGTTGGTTGGTTTTGACCATAACAAATGCTCAACCGTACGTGGACATTCATTTAAGTTTACTAAGGCTAAGCTAGGTATGTCAACAAAAAAATAGAATATGTTATACCATCATTTAAATGGTGCTACATGATGGATAATGATATGTAGTTTACTACCCTTTTTGAATTTTGTTGATATCTTCAGTATTTGCGGTGCTATTCAACTTTTAAATCTTAAAATGGTGGCATTTTTGTCTATTGGTTTTCAGTCCATTTCTTGTGCACAGTCTGCATGAGGACTGCATTTATTTGATTGGAAAATAGTAATAACATTGGAACCTTTTAACTTACGTATGTGAAATCAAAAATGGTGCAACACTTAAGGAAATGTCAATTTTTGGTGACCTTGACTTGACCTTCACAGTTGACCTGCTTTCCACTTTTGACCTAGATTTGGTCCACAGCATGGGATTAATTCTTATTTATGGCATCATTTAGCTGAAAATTAATTAGGTAATGAGCACTGTTAACGTTTGAAGTATGAATATTGCCAATGTAATGAATTTAATACTATGCAACCTTTAAACGGCTATTAGAACTTGACCTATATTTCACATTTGACCTATATACCTGAATTTATGGCATACTTAATTCATAAATGCACCCACTGGATGAATCATGATACAACCCTATAGGAAATGTCAATTTGGGTGACCTTGCCTTGACCTTCACACCTGACCTACATTCCATTTTGACCTAGATTTGACCTGCATACTGGGATTAATTCCATATAAATGACATAATTTAGGTGAAAATGAATTAAGAAATCGGCAATTATCATTTGGGTGCAAAATTGCTAATATAATTACTTTAGTGCTATGTAAACTTGTAAATGGCTATTAGAACATGACCTATTTATTTGACCTATATTTCACATTTGACATATGTACTGAAATTAATGGCGTAATTAATTAATAAATGTGCACACTGGACGTTTGAGGGATTACAAATGTCAAAGACAATAATACATATAAACTTTAATAAACTGTGACCTTGTAAGTACCAATTTTTAATACAACCTACTAGCAGTACAAATTAATTCGAAAGTGGCGCAATCAATGTTTAAGGGATGGAAGTTGTTAATATATAATTTCATGCTATGTAACCTTGTACATGCCTCTTTTAACATGGCCTACTTATTTAACTAGTGCTCACAGTTGACCTATGAACAGGGATTAGTAGAATAATATTTACCGGACCATTTTGTGTACTAGAGGACCTTTTACTGAACAGTGCCTAGCAGATTTATATTCGACATGTATTACTCCCCTAAATTTTGACTGAATTCAAAATGAGTTCACCATGGAAATAAAAAGAACACATTTTATAGGTCAATCAAGTAATGGTGTGGGAGATTAAAGTTAACTTGGCTCCCATAACTGAGTGTGAAGATTTTTTTTACAAAACATGATATCATTGAAAAAACCATCAAGGCAATTTATAATAACGTAAACAGAGCAGCACCATTCATAATATTTTACAAAGGTTAATGTCCCAAACACCAGGTTATTATATAAATGTCCATAATTTCACGATAGGTAACGTGCATAAGTCCGTGCAACATGCACTGAAGTTCATACCTTCACGATAGGTAACATGCGTAAGTCCGTGCAATATGCACTGAATTATAGTTCATAATTCACGATAAGTAATATGCATATAAGTCCATGCAATATGCACTGAAGTTCGTAATTTGTGTGTGAAAGTCCACGAAAGTTTGCACTGGGTTTGCTACGACACCAGCCACTTCTACCATGATCAGAGAACTCTGCCAGTTGTTGATGAGTCGACTCATGCAAGGAGCAATGTCTATAATTCTCAGTTGAATAGCAGCTTTCATTATGTGAGCATATTTTCACTGCACATAACTTCCAGTTGAGCAACGGATGTGAGGTAAGCATAACTTTAGCCGCACTACCCATTTCTGCTGATATCACAGCTCTGCCAGTTGTTGAAGAACGGAAACATCCTAGTAGCGACGTCTACATTTCTCAAAGTCATGTGGCAATGTTCTTCAAGTGTGCACATTGTTATTCCACGTAAATTTGAGTTGAGCAATGGATATGAAGCGACTATGATGCCAGACACTTCTGCAGAGATCAAAGAGCTTTGTCAATTCCTGAAGAGTTGACCCATGCGAGCACTTGCCATTATTGACATTGGTGCAGGCCTACAGCTGTTTCCTGTTAGGCACAGTCTCGTGCGTAGGTAAGTCAGTAATTTGAAAATTTACTTTACAAATACAATAGCAATTTCTAAATAAATATTCTTATAATATTTTAACAATGATGATTTCTAATTGAATCAGAATTTACTTTTGAAAGGTAAAGAAAAACAATTGCAAATTTTGAGCTGTATATGTATGAATGAAAGGTTGTCTGCCAAGGAGGATCAAGACTTAACATGGATGGTTTATTGCATGCAGTTGAAGTTATGTATACAGTGACATCAAAACCAAAGGTGTTCATCATCAACACAGAAACAAATGATCTAGACAAAGCTGATGCAAGTGAAGTAGTGATATGCCAAATGTTTTGCAGTTGTGTTTTGAAAAGTAATTTTGATTCATAATGGTTGTTTTGGTTAAACTGTTTTTTGAAGTGACAATTCTGATGATTAAAAAATGTATTAGAAAAAATAGTGACAGAGTGCACATGTTGTAGCATGAAGAAAGCAGCTAAACTTGTTGGCATCGCTTGAAAGCTATAATAGCTGCTCTCCTCATGCTACTGACATATCTCTTCATGCCAATGGTACTCATGTGCACTCCGTCTCTTGCAAAATGCTTTGGAAGAAACAATTCACGATGTGCCCAGAAATTTATTTTATTTGAATCAGTGATCAGCTGGGCTATTCGTGTACTAACAATGTGCCGGGCTTGGTCAAAATCATTTGGAACAACATAGTTGCTGCCGGACTTAGGAATTCGTGTTAGAATATGGCATATCACTACTTGTAATACAGAAGGTATTGAAGTCAGTTTGTGAGCAAATGACACAATACCTTCTGCCAATTCTTCAGGTGCACAGCCATTGCATAGATCATTCGTTCCTATGTCGATTAAAACAACATTTGGCGCCTCTGCACACACAGCTCCAAATTCACGGAACAAACCACCCAAGGTAAGTCCCCCCTTTCCTAGAAAGACAACCTTGTCAAACATACAAGACAGGAGAAGGTCGGGACAGACATAGCGGTACTCAGCATTGCTGGTACACGCTTCTGACATGCGACGCACAAAACTGTGCCCAACGATTAGCAGTTTGGCCTTGCGTGCTTCGGAATCCATTCTGAAAATAAAATTAAAAACATTACATTTTTGTAATACCACACTTTTCTTAGTGCACACAACATCGATATCACTTCGGTGTTGTGATTCACGACAGAAGCCACGTGGAGGCGACAGTGTGAACATTCTGTCCTTGTATGTGAGTATGCAAGATTGTTTGATATATCGTAACTTATCTTTATCTTCACCACCAGAATTCCTGAGTATTTGTGGCATGAAATACAAATCACAACAAGATATTATGACTCGCATAAAAACACCACAAACAAAACAGTAAATATTATTAACATCAACAAAATGGATAGTCAACATGACTGTAGACTGAATTATAAAATGGGAATTCCAATAATATAGGAATACAGGTGATGTAAATTAAAGTGGAAATATTAACTGATCGTAATTTCTATCATAAAATACTGATACAGACACAATAATAATATACACGTATTACATTTTATTAACACAACTTACTAAAACTGAACTGTTAAAAATGTGGATTGTTCAGATTAAGAACGTATTCCTATACTGATTGAAAAGGAAGTAGAGCGCACAGCCACAGTCACAGTCACAGATGTGACATCAACAGACATCGCCGTAAATGTCACTGTTTTCGAAATTTCGTAACTTGTCCTAAAAATATGGATCACTAGAAAACAGTATTGCATATATAACAAATATCCAATCACAACTTTCTAACATTTAACTGATAAAAGTGGGGATGGCACAGATTACAATGTCGATCGCGCATCCGTTAGAATGGCGCCGCGCCTCGGCGCATACATTATAAACAGCCGCTAATGCGCCGAGCGACATACAAAACGCATCAAACTGGCACGCTACCGGTCATCTAAGATTAGTCTTCCTTGCGTTCCGCTTGGATATACAAGATTCATAGTTATACCATATGAAAGATAGGATTCTAGTTTCACAAAGACACCTAAGCATTTTTAAGATACACGCTAAAATATATTAACATTTTTGTAAGTAAACACAACGCAAAATTCACCAACCGTAATCTTGCCCGGCCGAATACAATGTAACAGATTTTACCCGCCGAGCATCTTCTGATGCCATTCATTGGTCGATATAAATGTCAACAGTAAACAAAATTAGTATGCATATCGAGATCCACGACGTTTTCCGAGACCATGTGATCCAGCAGATCGACTGCGCGGCAAAAAACCTGCGCCATTTCTGGAACGCGTTAAACCGACGCTGAGCGGTGCTGCCGCCCAGCGGATGTTGACATACCTAGCTAAGCAACACTCCACGAAGCGGTCTCGGTTTCACACCTTTAATATCAACGATTGGAACAACACCCTAGCCCAGATAGTAGAGCCAGGAATACTCAATCATTTTATAACTTGGAAGTTCCATTAACATTTACAATATATTAACTTTGACGCGGCACATATAGGCCACAAAACCGTTAAATACTATACAACTATACTATATATTACAGTATCATTTCCACCGCCCCTCATGTGTATGCATACATATTGCCCGGTTCTGACAGGGAGTAAGGTGGAGGTATGTGGTTTGAACACTGCATTATTACGTTTCTCGGAGTTTTTTCAATTAATATACTATAATATATTGCTAGGATGCTACTTGAAACAGAACATAATACATGCATGCAAACCTAAAGTAAAAGTAACTATATATTATTTAATATTTACAGATGTCAGTGGTTTTGCTCTGTACCCGAATTTGGATTGTTACCTGGAGAGGGCGTCAGCGATGCGAGTGATCCAGATTGCGCTACACATTTTAGTTCAGTAGGCGCTACGTTGTTGCTATTTGCCGCTTACTGGACAGTCAGTTAACGGACAGTCAGTAGACGCCGTTCGTACGAGACGAGGTCGCTACTAGTTTCCACTGACCGACAGCAGTTCGTATTTTTTGCAATGTCATGGATTTGCACTGTATCCGGTTTTCCTCTGCATGTTTTTGCCCACTAATCACTGATGTCAAATTTGAAAGGTTCCTTGCCTGCAGATATGTGTGTGCGTGTGAATGGCAGTCTGCGCAGATGGATTTTCAAATTCCATTATTAGTAAACCGTAATCCACACGTGTCACTTTTGTACGGTTTCTCACTCATGTGAATGCGCACATGACTCTCCAAAGTTCCTCTCTCCTCAAACAGATTACCACGTGTCACATCTGTAATGTTTATCCCTGTGCGGGTGCGCATATTTATACCCGGATTACTCTGACGGGTCACACAAATTTTTGTAACATCATTGCTATACCTAACAAATCTCAGAATTGATTAAAAACATCTTGTGGATGAAAAAAACATTAAGACAATATTATCACTTTGATGTCCCAAGGACCAAGTTTCTCAACGGAAGCAAGTATATTTTCAATGACTTTGACCCTCTCGTTTGACACTCCTTCGGTCTACCCCGAATCGCCGCTTCTGGTCTATTACAATGCAGTGTGCAACATGATATTCATGTATATGTTCTAGTTAGTTTACCCGGAAATTGTCTAAATTGATGTTGAATTGACCAGTTATTTTGTCACAGTTGGCAAGCATGTGTATTATCCATTCAAAGTTGGCATTTATGTGAATTGTTTTGTTTTGACCATAACAAATGCTCAACCGTATGTGGACATTCATTTAAGTTTACTAAGCAACACCCCACGAAGCGGTCTCGGTTTCACACCTTTAATATCAACGATTGGAACAACACCCTAGCCCAGATAGTAGAGCCAGGAATACTCAATCATTTTATAACTTGGAAGTTCCATTAACATTTACAATATATTAACTATGACGCGGCACATATAGGCCACAAACGGCCTACTGTAACCGTTAAATACTATACTACAACTATACTATATATTACAGTATCATTTCCACATTCCCTCATGTGTATGCATACATATTGTCCGGTTCTGACAGGGAGTAAGGTGGAGGTATGTGGTGTGAACACTGCATTATTACGTTTCTCGGAGATTTTTCAATTAATATA
>CM034539.1:7999197-8060158 GCA_020002185.1 Paraescarpia echinospica | reverse complement strand
CATGCTAACGTGCTCCTTCCAGTTGATTTTATCATGCTAACGTGCTTCTTCCAGTTGAGGTTATGATTGATCAAGACTCCTAAAAACTTATTAACATATACTCTGTCTATACTCTTATTGTCAATTTTTATATTGATATTTGAATTAATGCAATAGTTTGTGAACAGCATATAGTTTGTTTTAGCTACATTTAAAGACAACCTATTTACTGAAAACCACACATGTAGTTTTTTAACTCAATGGTTATATCCTTGCTGAGCTGCACAGGATCCTTTCCGGAACAAAACATATTAGTATTATCAGCAAACAGTATAAATTTTAGTATTGATTAAATATTACAAATATCATTTATATACAATAAAGAGTTTTGGGCCCCGTATTGAGCCCTGTGGTACTCCACATGTCACTTTCAGTAACTCAGAGTTATAATCGGCAATACTAACATACTGTAGTCTATCAATTAAGTAACTTTATAGCCAGTCATTGGCAATACCTCTAATTCCATATGCTTCTAATTTACTTAATAGCATATTGTGGTCTATTGTGTCGAATGCTTTTTTCAAATCAATAAAAACTCCAATAGTACACTTTTTCTGATCTAAAGCCGATGTGATTTCTTCAGTTAATTCTAGAAGAGCGATTGATGTAGACATATCAGTTCTAAATCCATACTGACTGCTAGATAAAATATTATAGTTATTAATACATTTGTCTAGCCTACTATTAAATAACTTTTCTAAGATTGTTGAGAATTGTGGAAGCAGAGATACAGATTTATAGTTAGTAAATAAATTGTTCTCATCAGTTTAAATGTAGGGATCACTTTGGCAATTTTCATGTTATTGTGAAATACTCCACAACTTTCTTAACAATGGCCATATCTATATCATACATATTAAGTTTCAGAAACGCCAATCCAGGAGATTTATACGTAAATCAGAGGGTCTCGAAAAATCTGGCATTGATACGTAAATGAGAGGGTCTCAGAAAATCTGGCATTTATACGTAAATCGGAGGATCTTGAAAAATCAGGCATTTATACATAAATCGGATTAAAAAATAACAAAAAAGGATACTTTCCATAGACATTAATAATCATGTTATAATAAAAAGTTATATAAATAACAGTTTCAGAAATGCCAATACATGAGATTTATGTGTAAATTGCAGGGTCTTGTTATATTAGGAATTTTTTTTATAAATTGGGGGTCTCAGGGTATTATGGAATTGTGTATAAATCTGAGTATTTCATGTTATGAAAATGGTCACAGATCAGCTTTATTTCCAAATGCATTGCACATATGCTCTTAAATCAATGGCACATAATAGCATGTTAATATGTATTTAATGTGTTACATTAAATAAATTATATGTGGACATAAAATAATTAAATAAATTATATGTAAACTAAAATGTATGTGGCTTTATTATAGGTATTGTAGAAAGAAGAAAAAGTTTATTAATTTGATGTTCTAGGCATATGTGTTCATACATTAAATATATATATATATATATATTTATGGTGCAAAGAACCTTGCATATAGGCAGTAAATACATCTTCTTTTATTACAAATATTTTATTACATTATTACAAACAGATACTATATTCACAAGGATAAGAACCAGAACATAGCATTGTATTTTCTACAGAGTTTGTTACCATGGCCTGGGTGAGGAGGCATGCGTGATGAATTTACTATTTGTGACCTTTGGCCTTGTTGGCGGAGCATTTGATGTTATAAAATACATCTTTTCATTTATAATGTGTTCCATTTCTAACAGTTACAGATATACATGGATTAAATAAAACATGTACATAGTGTAGATGGATCGACTGACATTATTTGAATATAGATTGAAACGGATTACATTTCGTTCTACAAGATCGGCAAGCTGACGGTGGACGAATTATAGTTAAACAGTTGTTGTCTAGTCAACACAAGGCATGATTTAAACAACCCCTTTTCGCTTTGTTGTCCGAGCTGCCTTGGTCCAACGTCCCTATTCATGAGATTTAGCTCAGTGTCTGACCGATTGCAATTAACTCACTGACACTGGCACTGGTATTGACCAGTATTTACCATTTTCTGTTGACCTAGAAAAACATTTTCGAGTCAGCCGGAAATAAAACCCAGTTAGGCCATGCCGAGTTCGGAAAATAGCAGTATTCGCCGTAATGAAAAGGTAAGTTTTGAAGGCTGCCTTAAAGGAATGCAGGGAGATTTTGGAAGTAACAGTAGTTGGTAGATCATTCCATATTGTAGCGACAGCGTGAACGAATGCGCATTCACCAGCTTTGGTTCGGGCTCTCACAACGACAAGATTATTACCCTCAGCAGAGAGATTCTTTGCAGCTGTCAGCCAATTTTCTTACATATCTAAACGTCTTACTAGTAGAAGTTGTTGTTAAATTTGCATAACGACATATACAAAATACAGATAGTTGATCACTTATGTCATTTATCGTTAACCCACTAGTGATATCTATGTTCAATTCATTTGTAAATATATTATCAATTAAAGTTGCACTGCATTCAGTAATTCTGCTTGGCTTGTAAATTAAAGGACATATACATAAACTGAACAGCAGGTCCACAAAATGTTTTGTACAATTGTTATTATTGTAGTTTAACAGATCTATTGGGCTGTTTGGAATACGCAACCTAAGACAAGATTGTCTATGTAACTACTCCAATACTTGTACAATTGGCGCTTGTACTGGAAAAAAAAACATTGTCGAGCAACACATGACTAACATGTCACTAACAATATCAGTCTACTTACATTCTTGAAAACTGCGTTTCTGTTACATGGAATTCACGGAATTCATCAAATTAACGAGGCATTTGCTGCAAACGTCTACTGCAGACGTAACAATGTCAGCTGGTCACATGTCCAAATATGTGCCAAAAATAACATCAGCTATTGAGAACACTGTACGCATGAATACACATGAATAGTGCCTCCATGTTTACCTGAAATGACTGCCTTGGTCACGCTTTATGAACATGCAAACCCAACTGTAGGTGGACATTGACTGACCTATGCACTGAGTATCGTTGGTACCTACAGTGACCAAGTTACTAAGCAGACTCACTGATGCGTGGAAGATATGAGCACCTTGATGCAAAATAGCGTGTAGCACGATAACGACATAATGCATGGATTTTAAACAATGCATAAATTTTGAGAACAAATTTGTTATGCAGCATGATAGAAGAACTTACAGTTAATGCACAGTGGCACTTGAAACAACACATAATTGTTGAATAGCATGAAGCTATTGAAGCATGATTATTTTGCCCAGCAAAGGCTTAGACAGAGACCCGTCGGCCCGTCTTCAAGACTGGCAGATGACTGACCAAGACTGGTAATTACAACTGATAAGACGGGTGGAATTGAGAGGGAATCAGCTGACCACTAGATAAACTAATAGTTCCAAGTCTAGGGGCCCTCATTAATGACTCTCATTGGCACAACTGGTAGTAAAACACAACGAACGGATCAGTATTAATTAAATAGATGGCTCCAATGACACTGGCTTGTAATTGAAACAATAAAGTGGCCAATAATGGCTGTTATTCACGTGAATGGCTTCATTGCAAGCCATTCGTGTGCTTCAAGGCACAATTGTAACTCACACACCCCCACCCCAATGTAATGCTTCATCACACTAACCCAGAAACTCCCACCCCAATGTAATGCTTCATCACACTAACCCAGAAACCCCCACCCCAATGTAATGCTTCATAACAATAACCCAGAAACCTACACCCCAAAGTAATGCTTCATAACAATAACCCAGAAACCTACACCCCAATGTAATGCTTCATCACTAACTCAGAAACCCTCACCCCAATGTAATGCTTCATCACACTAACCCAGAAACCCCCACCCCAATGTAATGCTTCATAACAATAACCCAGAAACCTACACCCCAAAGTAATGCTTCATCATACTAACCCAGAAACCTACACTCCAATGTAATGCTTCATCACTAACTCAGAAACCCTCACCCCAATGTAATGCTTCATCACTAACCCAGAAACCCCCACCCCAATGTAATGCTTCATCACACTAACCCAGAAAACAACACCCCAATGTAATGCTTCATCACACTAACCCAGAAAACAACACCCCAATGTAATGCTTCATCACACTAACCTAGAAACCCCCACCCCAATGTAATGCTTCCTCATATTAACCCAGAAACCTACACCCCAATGTAATGCTTCATCACTAACTCAGAAACCCTCACCCCAATGTAATGCTTCATCACACTAACCCAGAAAACATCACCCCAATGTAATGCTTCATCATACTAACCCAGAAACCTACACTCCAATGTAATGCTTCATCACACTAACCCAGAAAACAACACCCCAATGTAATGCTTCATCACACTAACCTAGAAAACAACACCCCAATGTAATGCTTCCTCATACTAACCCAGAAACCTACACCCCAATGTAATGCTTCATCACTAACTCAGAAACCCTCACCCCAATGTAATGCTTCATCACTAACCCAGAAACCCCCACCCCAATGTAATGCTTCATCACACTAACCCAGAAAACAACACCCCAATGTAATGCTTCATCACACTAACCTAGAAACCCCCACCCCAATGTAATGCTTCATCATACTAACCTAGAAACCCCCACCCCAATGTAATGCTTCATCACACTAACCTAGAAACCCCCACCCCAATGTAATGCTTCATCACACTAACCTAGAAACCCCCACCCCAATGTAATGCTTCATCATACTAACCCAGAAACCCCCACCCCAATGTAATGCTTCATCACTAACTCAGAAACCTACACCCCAATGTAATGCTTCATCATACTAACCCAGAAACCCCCAACCCAATGTAATGCTTCATCACACTAACACAGAAACCCCCACCCCAATGTAATGCTTCATCACACTAACCTAGAAATCCCCACCCCAATGTAATGCTTCATCACACTAACCTAGAAACCCCCACCCCAATGTAATGCTTCATCATACTAACCCAGAAACCCCCAACCCAATGTAATGCTTCATCACTAACTCAGAAACCCTCACCCCAATGTAATGCTTCATCACACTAACACAGAAACCCCCACCCCAATGTAATGCTTCATCACACTAACCCAGAAAACCCCCACCCCAATGTAATGCTTCATCACACTAACCCAGAAAACATCACCCCAATGTAATGCTTTATCACACTAACCCAGAAAACATCACCCCAATGTAATGCTTCATCACACTAACCCAGAAAACATCACCCCAATGTAATGCTTTATCACACTAACCTAGAAACCCCCACCCCAATGTAATGCTTCATCATACTAACCCAGAAACCCCCCCTCCAATGTAATGCTTCATCACACTAACCCAGAAAACAACACCCCAATGTAATGCTTCATCACACTAACCTAGAAACCCCCACCCCAATGTAATGCTTCATCACACTAACCCAGAAAACCCCCACCCCAATGTAATGCTTCATCACACTAACTCAGAAACTCCCACCCCAATGTAATGCTTCACCACACTAACCCAGAAAGCCTCACCTAATGTAATGCTTCATCACACTAACCTAGAAACCCCCAGTCCAATGTAATGCTTCATCACAGTAGCCCACAAAAAACCCCACCCCAATGTAATGCTTCATCACACTACCCCAGAAACCACACCCCGATGTACTGCTTCACCATACTAACCCAGAAACCCCCACCCCAATGCAATGCTTCATCACAGTAACTCAAACACCCCCACCCCCAATGTAATGCTTCATCATACTACCAACCGTTTGGTGTACATATAATGTTACCTAATGTGTTTTATTTGCAATATTGTATTGTGTATTTTATGTACACTCCTTGCTATTTATTGATAATTTTATTGATTACATACATATTTATATGTCTACGTAGCATGTGCAATGTTGCAAATTTTTAGTTGATTTTTTATACCTGTTTTAATTTTGTAATTACTGTTCATGAAAATACACTGACACCTGCAGTTGATTTGGACTGGACTTTATTTGAAGTTGTTTGTGTGAGTCGCCATAATGTTTTCTATCGTACGCTTCTTTGATAACTAAACGCACGGCATTTAATGGTAGACTCTACCGCTGGGTTTGTTGGTGAAAAGGTGTAATAAATTAAAATATTTTGTTTCGTTGAGTATATTGTTCTGGTATTAATAATACTAGTTAGGCATCTCTTTTAGTACTTCTGCTACGTTGAAATCAAACTCTATTCACTTGTTTCATATGTAGTACAAGCTACTCAAACTCCCTTGTTACAGTCACTCCTTGCGCGCACGCCGAACAAAATGTCCCAATGACCAAGTTTCTCAACGGAAGCAAGTATATTTTCAATGACCTTGACCCTCTCGTTTGACCCTCCTTCGGTCTACCCCGTGTCGCCGCTTCTGGTCTATTACAATGCAGTGTGCAACATGATATTCATGTATATGTTCTAGTTAGTTTACCCGGAAATTGTCTAAATTGATGTTGAATTGACCAGTTATTTTGTCACAGTTGGCAAGCATGTGTATTATCCATTCAAAGTTGGTTTGTTTTGACCATAACAAATGCTCAACCGTACGTGGACATTCATTTAAGTTTACTAAGGCTAAGCTAGGTATGTCAACAACAAAATAGAATATGTTATATCATCATTTAAATGGTGCTACATGATGGATAATGATATGTAGTTTACTACCCTTTTTGAATTTTGTTGATATCTTCAGTATTTGCGGTGCTATTCAACTTTTAAATCTTAAAATGGTGGCATTTTTTGTCTATTGGTTTTCAGTCCATTTCTTGTGCACAGTCTGCATGAGGACTGCTTTTATTTGATTGGAAAATAGTAATAACATTGGAACCTTTTAACTTACGTATGTGAAATCAAAAATGGTGCAACACTTAAGGAAATGTCAATTTTTGGTGACCTTGACATGACCTTCACAGTTGACCTGCTTTCCACTTTTGACCTAGATTTGGTCCACAGCATGGGATTAATTCTTATTTATGGCATCATTTAGCTGAAAATTAATTAGGTAATGAGCACTGTTAACGTTTGAAGTATGAATATTGCCAATGTAATGAATTTAATACTATGCAACCTTTAAACGGCTATTAGAACTTGACCTATATTTCACCTATATACCTGAATTTATGGCATACTTAATTCATAAATGCACCCACTGGATGAATCATGATACAACCCTATAGGAAATGTCAATTTTGGTGACCTTGCCTTGACCTTCACACCTGACCTACATTCCATTTTGACCTAGATTTGACCTACATACTGGGATTAATTCCATATAAATGACATAATTTAGGTGAAAATGAATTAAGAAATCGGCAATTATCATTTGGGTGCAAAATTGCTAATATAATTACTTTAGTGCTATGTAAACTTGTAAATGGCTATTAGAACATGACCTATTTATTTGACCTATATTTCACATTTGACATATGTACTGAAATTAATGGCGTAATTAATTAATAAATGTGCACACTGGACGTTTGAGGGATTACAAATGTCAAAGACAATAATACATATAAACTTTAATAAACTGTGACCTTGTAAGTACCAATTTTTAATACAACCTACTAGCAGTACAAATTAATTCGAAAGTGGCGCAATCAATGTTTGAGGGATGGAAGTTGTTAATATATAATTTCATGCTATGTAACCTTGTACATGCCTCTTTTAACATGGCCTACTTATTTAACTAGTGCTCACAGTTGACCTATGAACAGGGATTAGTAGAATAATATTTACCGGACCATTTTGTGTACTAGAGGACCATTTACTGAACAGTGCCTAGCAGATTTATATTGGACATGTATCACTCCCCTAAATTTTGACTGAATTCAAAATGAGTTCACCATGGAAATAAAAAGAACACATTTTATAGGTCAATCAAGTAATGGTGTGGGAGATTACAGTTAACTTGGCTCCCATAACTGAGTGTGAAGATTTTTTTACAAAACATGATATCATTGAAAAAACCATCAAGGCAATTTATAATAACGTAAACAGTGCAGCACCATTCATAATATTTTACAAAGGTTAATGTCCCAAACACCAGGTTATTATATAAATGTCCATAATTTCACGATAGGTAACGTGCATAAGTCCGTGCAACATGCACTGAAGTTCATACCTTCACGATAGGTAACATGCGTAAGTCCGTGCAATATGCACTGAATTATAGTTCATAATTCGCGATAAGTAATATGCATATAAGTCCATGCAATATGCACTGAAGTTCGTAATTTGTGTGTGAAAGTCCACGAAAGTTTGCACTGGGTTTGCTACGACACCAGCCACTTCTACCATGATCAGAGAACTCTGCCAGTTGCTGATGAGTCGACCCATGCAAGGAGCAATGTCTATAATTCTCAGTTGAATAGCAGCTTTCATTATGTGAGCATATTTTCACTGCACATAACTTCCAGTTGAGCAACGGATGTGAGGTAAGCATAACTTTAGCCGCACTACCCATTTCTGCTGATATCACAGCTCTGCCAGTTGTTGAAGAACGGAAACATCCTAGTAGCGACGTCTACATTTCTCAAAGTCATGTAGCAATGTTCTTCAAGTGTGCACATTGTTATTCCACGTAAATTTGAGTTGAGCAATGGATATGAAGCGACTATGATGCCAGACACTTCTGCAGAGATCAAAGAGCTTTGTCAATTCCTGAAGAGTTGACCCATGCGAGCACTTGCCATTATTGACATTGGTGCAGGCCTACAGCTGTTTCCTGTTAGGCACAGTCTCGTGCGTAGGTAAGTCAGTAATTTGAAAATTTACTTTACAAATACAATAGCAATTTCTAAATAAATATTCTTAGAATATTTTAACAATGATGATTTCTAATTGAATCAGAATTTAATTTTGAAAGGTAAAGAAAAACAATTGCAAATTTTGAGCTGTATATATATGAATGAAAGGTTGTCTGCCAAGGAGGATCAAGACTTAACATGGATGGTTTATTGCATGCAGTTGAAGTTATGTATACAGTGACATCAAAGCCAAAGGTGTTCATCATCAACACAGAAAAAAATGATCTAGACAAAGCTGATGCAAGTGAAGTAGTGATATGCCAAATGTTTTGCAGTTGTGTTTTGAAAAGTAATTTTGATTCATAATGGTTGTTTTGGTTAAACTGTTTTTTGAAGTGACAATTCTGATGATTAAAAAATGTATTAGAAAAAATAGTGACAGAGTGCACATGTTGTAGCATGAAGAAAGCAGCTAAACCTGTTGGCATCGCTTGAAAGCTATAATAGCTGCTCTCCTCATGCTACTGACATATCTCTTCATGCCAATGGTACTCATGTGCACTCCGTCTCTTGCAAAATGCTTTGGAAGAAACAATTCACGATGTGCCCAGAAATTTATTTTATTTGAATCAGTGATCAGCTGGGCTATTCGTGTACTAACAATGTGCCGGGCTTGGTCAAAATCATTTGGAACAACATAGTTGCTGCCGGACTTAGGAATTCGTGTTAGAATATGGCATATCACTACTTGTAATACAGAAGGTATTGAAGTCAGTTTGTGAGCAAATGACACAATACCTTCTGCCAATTCTTCAGGTGCACAGCCATTGCATAGATCATTCGTTCCTATGTCGATTAAAACAACATTTGGCGCCTCTGCACACACAGCTCCAAATTCACGGAACAAACCACCCAAGGTAAGTCCCCCCTTTCCTAGAAAGACAACCTTGTCAAACATACAAGACAGGAGAAGGTCGGGACAGAAATAGCGGTACTCAGCATTGCTGGTACACGCTTCTGACATGCGACGCACAAAACTGTGCCCAACGATTAGCAGTTTGGCCTTGCGTGCTTCGGAATCCATTCTGAAAATAAAATAAAAAACATTACATTTTTGTAATACCACACTTTTCTTAGTGCACACAACATCGATATCACTTCGGTGTTGTGATTCACGACAGAAGCCACGTGGAGGCGACAGTGTGAACATTCTGTCCTTGTATGTGAGTATGCAAGATTGTTTGATATATCGTAACTTATCTTTATCTTCACCACCAGAATTCCTGAGTATTTGTGGCATGAAATACAAATCACAACAAGATATTATGACTCGCATAAAAACACCACAAACAAAACAGTAAATATTATTAACATCAACAAAATGGATAGTCAACATGACTGTAGACTGAATTATAAAATGTGAATTCCAATAATATAGGAATACAGGTGATGTAAATTAAAGTGGAAATATTAACTGATCGTAATTTCTATCATAAAATACTGATACAGACACAATAATAATATACACGTATTACATTTTATTAACACAACTTACTAAAACTGAACTGTTAAAAATGTGGATTGTTCAGATTAAGAACGTATTCCTATACTGATTGAAAAGGAAGTAGAGCGCACAGCCACAGTCACAGATGTGACATCAATAGACATCGCCGTAAATGTCACTGTTTTCGAAATTTCGTAACTTGTCCTAAAAATATTGATCACTAGAAAACAGTATTGCATATATAACAAATATCCAATCACAACTTTCTAACATTTAACTGATAAAAGTGGGGATGGCACAGATTACAATGTCGATCGCGCATACGTTAGAATGGCGCCGCGCCTCGGCGCATACATTATAAACAGCCGCTAATGCGCCGAGCGACATACAAAACGCATCAAACTGGCACGCTACCGGTCATCTAAGATTAGTCTTCCTTGCGTTCCGCATGGATATACAAGATTCATAGTTATACCATATGAAAGATAGGATTCTAGTTTCACAAAGACACCTAAGCATTTTTAAGATACACGCTAAAATATATTAACATTTTTGTAAGTAAACACAACGCAAAGTTCACCAACCGTAATCTTGCCCGGCCGAATACAATGTAACAGATTTTACCCGCCGAGCATCTTCTGATGCCATTCATTGGTCGATATAAATGTCAACAGTAAAAAAAATTAGTATGCATATCGAGATCCACGACGTTTTCCGAGACCATGTGATCCAGCAGATCGACTGCGCGGCAAAAAACCTGCGCCATTTCTGGAACGCGTTAAACCGACGCTGAGCGGTGCTGCCGCCCAGCGGATGTTGACATACCTAGCTAAGCAACACTCCACGAAGCGGTCTCGGTTTCACACCTTTAATATCAACGATTGGAACAACACCCTAGCCCAGATAGTAGAGCCAGGAATACTCAATCATTTTATAACTTGGAAGTTCCATTAACATTTACAATATATTAACTTTGACGCGGCACATATAGGCCACAAACGGCCTACTGTAACCGTTAAATACTATACTACAACTATACTATATATTACAGTATCATTTCCACCGCCCCTCATGTGTATGCATACATATTGCCCGGTTCTGACAGGGAGTAAGGTGGAGGTATGTGGTGTGAACACTGCATTATTACGTTTCTCGGAGTTTTTTCAATTAATATACTATAATATATTGCTAGGATGCTACTTGAAACAGAACATAATACATGCATGCAAACCTAAAGTAAAAGTAACTATATATTATTTAATATTTACAGATGTCAGTGGTTTTGCTCTGTACCCGAATTTGGATTGTTACCTGGAGAGGGCGTCAGCGATGCGAGTGATCCAGATTGCGCTACACATTTTAGTTCAGTAGGCGCTACGTTGTTGCTATTTGCCGCTTACTGGACAGTCAGTTAACGGACAGTCAGTAGACGCCGTTCGTACGAGACGAGGTCGCTACTAGTTTCCACTGACCGACAGCAGTTCGTATTTTTTGCAATGTCATGGATTTGCACTGTATCCGGTTTTCCTCTGCATGTTTTTGCCCACTGATCACTGATGTCAAATTTGAAAGGTTCCTTGCCTGCAGATATGTGTGTGCGTGTGAATGGCAGTCTGCGCAGATGGATTTTCAAATTCCATTATTAGTAAACCGTAATCCACACGTGTCACTTTTGTACGGTTTCTCACCCGTGTGAATGCGCACATGACTCTCCAAAGTTCCTCTCTCCTCAAACAGATTACCACGTGTCACATCTGTAATGTTTATCCCTGTGCGGGTGCGCATATTTATACCCGGATTACTCTGACGGGTCACACAAATTTTTGTAACATCATTGCTATACCTAACAAATCTCAGAATTGATTTAAAACATCTTGTGGATGAAAAAAACATTAAGATAATATTATCACTTTGATGTCCCAAGGACCAAGTTTCTCAACGTAAGCAAGTATATTTTCAATGACCTTGACCCTCTCGTTTGACACTTCTTCGGTCTACCCCGAGTCGCCGCTTCTGGTCTATTACAATGCAGTGTGCAACATTATATTCATGTATATGTTCTAGTTAGTTTACCCGGAAATTGTCTAAATTGATGTTGAATTGACCAGTTATTTTGTCACAGTTGGCAAGCATGTGTATTATCCATTCAAAGTTGGCATTTATGTGAATTGTTTTGTTTTGACCATAACAAATGCTCAACCGTATGTGGACATTCATTTAAGTTTACTAAGCAACACCCCACGAAGCGGTCTCGGTTTCACACCTTTAATATCAACGATTGGAACAACACCCTAGCCCAGATAGTAGAGCCAGGAATACTCAATCATTTTATAACTTGGAAGTTCCATTAACATTTACAATATATTAACTATGACGCGGCACATATAGGCCACAAACGGCCTACTGTAACCGTTAAATACTATACTACAACTATACTATATATTACAGTATCATTTCCACCGTCCCTCATGTGTATGCATACATATTGTCCGGTTTTGACAGGGAGTAAGGTGGAGGTATGTGGTGTGAACACTGCATTATTACGTTTCTCGGAGATTTTTCAATTAATATACTATAATATATTGCTAGGATGCTACTTGAAACAGAACATAATACATGCATGCAAACCTAAAGTAAAAGTAACTATATATTATTTAATATTTACAGATGTCAGTGGTTTTGCTCTGTACCCGAATTTGGATTGTTACCTGGAGAGGGCGTCAGCGATGCGAGTGATCCAGATTGCGCTACACATTTTAGTTCAGTAGGCGCTACGTTGTTGCTATTTGCCGCTTACTGGACAGTCAGTAGACGCCGTTCGTACGAGACGAGGTCGCTACTAGTTTCCACTGACCGACAGCAGTTCGTATGTTTTGCAATGTCATGGATTTGCACTGTATCCGGTTTTCCTCTGCATGTTTTTGCCCACTGATCACTGATGTCAAATTTGAAAGGTTCCTTGCCTGCAGATATGTGTGTGCGTGTGAATGGCAGTCTGCGCAGATGGATTTTCAAATTCCATTATTAGTAAACCGTAATCCACACGTGTCACTTTTGTACGGTTTCTCACCCGTGTGAATGCGCACATGACTCTCCAAAGTTCCTCTCTCCTCAAACAGATTACCACGTGTCACATCTGTAATGTTTATCCCTGTGCGGGTGCGCATATTTATACCCGGATTACTCTGACGGGTCACACAAAATGTTGTAACATCATTGCTATACCTAACAAATCTCAGAATTGATTTAACACATCTTGTGGATGAAAAAAACATTAAGAAAATATTATCACTTTGATAGTTTATGATGCGGTGTCCTGCTGACACGATCTGCCCATTGTAACGATAAAAACGCTCCTGATTTACAAAAGCTCCCAAATTACTCAAAGTAACAACACAGTGATCAAATAATGGACGAGACTGACTCACGACAAAATATCTCCTCAGTAATTTAAAATAACTGTCGAACCAGACCTTCAGCCAAAGAAACGCTGTCCGTTATTATAAAAAAAATAGGACAATCGCAAGGTTTTTTTTCCTCAAATAATGGGTCTTTTGGTCTTTGGATAATGGAACTTTTATTTTTCAGATACCATGATCTTGAGTTGGACCATAACGTGACATAAAACGAGTCTTGTACTAAGTGTTAAAGCGATTGCATAAGGGTAGTTTGAATATTAGGCGAGTCTCCGGAATATACACGCGATATATACATCTATTATTATGAGAATGATCCAGGTATAGTCGCCTATGTCTACGCACAACATAAATTAAATTAAAAAATTCTTTACGATTCGATTACAGTCGGGATGTGCCGTATACAGCCCGATTGTTCAAGATTGCCAGTCAGCGTCAATCGTGCCCACTGAACATGTTCAATCGCCACGACTGACGCTGACGCGGCGTAAGACTGGGGAATCGTAGTCGTAAGCACACCGATTACGTACGATCGTCTACGCTGCGACGGTCGATATGCGTCGCAGAGTAGACAATTAATCGGGCTTAATGCTGCATTCAAACTGAGCGTGAGCGGTTTAACTAAGCCGTGTCGAAAATGATCCAATTTGTTTTTTAAACCATTTCTGGTTTTGGATGTCCAAACATCTACATAAAAAGGAAACCACAGAAAAAGAATAAACAAAACGGTTTTAAGGATTCATTTTACCCAATTACTGCCAAGTTCTGATTATCACCCAATTAATCAATACATGTACATGTATGACCATAATAATTCCCTAACCAAACCTATTTTATTAACATATACATTGATACAATAGACTGAACATGTTTGTGAACTCTTAACGGACTCGATACAATAGACTGAACATGTTTGTGAACTCTTAACGGACTCGATACAATACACTGAACATTTTTGTGAACTCTTAACGGACTTGATACAATACACTGAACATGTTTGTGAACTCTTAACGGACTTGGGGACTTCTCAAAATGGAAATGTTTAAAAAAAAAAATGTTCCGTACAGCTCGATGACTTGAAATGATGGAATAAATACGTTGAGTACTTACTCACACCAGCTACAAACACATCACACAGCATAGTTATAATGGAGAAAATTATGTGGGCCAAGAATCTAGACAAATGTGCAAATTATTTATTAATCCTTTAGACCCCATAACCCTAACCCCATGATGTTTTACTGAAATGATCGCCAATTCCCCATAACATTCGCAACAAATTCAGCGAGATATGTCTTCAAACAATGGTAACTCAAAAACATCACAGAAAGCCATAAAACAAATACTCCTAATTTGTAGCGACCCGATTCAGATTTAAAACGACGTATATTACACAATTATCCAGTAGATGGCGCTACACATGTGTCGCTATACACTATTATCCAGCAGATGGCGCCACACATTGTCCTAAAGTCCAGCTTATCAGCGAGATTATGACAGATCAGCCAGTTAAGGGTAGTTGGGGTCTTGAGGGTTATCTGCCCAACAAACAGTGTACTTGCGGACTGTTTGACTCACATTCTTATAAACTCATTTAAGCCTGATTTTGCACCATAGAATTTATTTTTCTCCCTAATTAACAGTGTATACTGAAAAAGTACCACCCCACCGTACACCTGCTGGTGTGTCACGGAAATAGTGTCCCCAGTGATACACCAGCAGTTTTTTGCATTTTTAAAAAGCTCATGTAATTTAATCACGGATCCTGTTTGATGTCGGGCATTTTTTGTTATCTCAAATGTCACATGCTGTTCTTGTCGTGTTTCACACAAACATTTGTATCAATGCGAGAGGAAGAACGAGGAATGTGTTTAAGGCGACCAGTCGTCCAGTGGACGAATTTCGTAGTGGCCTGTCTCTGATGTCTAGGCCATTGCCAGGCGACTGCGTCTCATTGGTCGATGAGAATGTCAGATTGTATAACCTCACTTGATGTCCTGCGTCCAGGGGCAGGTCAATGGAAACAAGTTGTCTTCTGTGCGTCGGACTTGAAATCTACAGACACATACAGACACCGCATTAAATACACCGCATCCATTCTACTAAGCGTCCTATGTGCTTAACACATATTTGAGCCACGAAAATATATCAAATTTTGCATTGAAATAAATATTTTCTGGGGTTCTTCGGTACTGCCATCTCAACAGACGTGACAGACAAATGATTTATGCATCCATATTATGCGTAAAAGGATTCCAGGGCACTGTAGTTTGATAATTTAGGTGGACATTTTGATTTTTTTAGCACTAATTTTTGAAACAAGTGTAATGCTGGCAGAAATAAATTACACCGATGGATTCAACAGTCGATGATTGCATTGGAGATCACTGTCAGGGTGTCAGATACTGCTAAAAAGGGGCTGTATGCTAATAAGGGCATGTATGTTAAACAGAATGAATATGGTAACAAAATGTGTGCATCACATACGGTCAGTCAGACCTGTTACAATTGACACATTGCAAGTAGGGGGTGTCATATAATTAAAATTCTAATATTTGAGTACACACAACAAATACACCTAACATGTTCATCTAAATTAACAAATTTGTACTTCATACATTAATCTTTGTTGGTGTGGTATATTTACTGTATTATTGCTCACTAAAACTATTTTGTGACACTATCTATATTTTTGTTTGCTTCAAAACTAGTAGTAAAATTCCGTCGTTGGCAGAACAAAGGGTGTAAATCATTTGTATTGCTTAACAAATCAACACCCATTTCAGAAATGTAACAGATCTGATATAGTACAATTACAGTGTGTGATTATTCTCTCTTTAGGCACACGTAAAATAAGAATTAGTGGAAAGTCTGCATGGATTCTGGCAAACATGAGTTATGTGAAAGATCAAATAAACAGTGTTATTGCATGGTATTGAATCGCCAACATCAAACATAAACAATCTTGATAGACCATGTAAATACGTGATTGAGCAATTAAATAACATGTTTTAAAAGAATTAGAGGCAGTATATGCAATATCTAAGGAGATAGAGTGGACTAACGGAGGCGTTTGATGAGAACTCATAGCCAGTTGGTACTCTGAGCTTCCAGTATTCTCCCAGCGCGGTTGATGTCACGCTGTGTTTGCCAAAGAAAAGCTTGGCCCCAGGAACAGGCTTGCCACTTGCATCAAGAATGTAGCCCTTCAAACCTGCAGGGAAAGCACGGGCAGTTTGATACACAATACTGACATTTGCACTTAGTTACCAATATCTGTGCACATTTTATGTATGTATTTACTTGTATATATATATATGTATATATATATAATATATATATATATTACAAACTATATAAACTATCAACTTGTTTAGTATATTTACCTCTCAAGAAACTTTTTTTGGTTTTTCTTCTGTATACATGAATAACCAACAAACCGGATCATCGCTACATTCAAGGAGTATATAGTATACTGTCAGTGGCATAATATACAGAGCTGCCATGTTGTGTGGGGAAATACATGTGGCCTAGTTCCCCAAAAACAGGTGGCAGCACTGCTGCTTCTCAACAGGACACTACGTGGCAGCACTCACTATGTGGCAGCACTTTTAGTTTTTTAAATATTCTGGAAAATAATTCTTATATGTCACTGATGTTGATATGAATAATCTTGTGGATTCTGTGGACACTCTGCACTATCCGACTGTGGATATGAATAATCTTGTGGATTCTATGGACACTCTGCACTATCCGACTGTGGATATGATTAAATATATCAACACGTGCATGAAAATAAGCCTTTATTGTTTTCTGAAATGGCAACAGATTTACAGGTTGATGAGTGAGAGTTCCAAATGCGTGAGACTTAAATAGATTTAAATGTACACACTGTTTTTATTCAATGATATACCCTGGTAGGCACTGAACCTTTCTCACAATGTTGTACACAAACTGCACATCACATATCCTGAACCCAGCTGGCAAATCTCATTGGACCAATGATGGCTGAAGAAACCATGACTGGGCCAATGATTAAAATATCATTGGTTTGCCACTGAACCTTATCCCTGGTTGTCTTGGGCGCCTTCATAATTGTTTTGCCATGTAATAACATAATTGATAAGAAAATACCTCCTCTGTGCCATTGATAGTTGTCATTGACTTACCAATGTTCCACCTGCGTATATATTTACATTTGTTCTATTACAACATGTCGTATAGAGTATTCTAAACGTTCTAATAACACAATAATTAACTAGAAATTAAACGTTTAAATACAATTAAGGTTTACATATTTTATGGGATTACACCACATTTACACCTGATGGTTCTGACAGTCAATATATATATATATATATATACGACTTAAATACCACTCAATCGATAGAGGCATGTGGTTATAAACATGAATTTGATATATAAGGTTAATTGAATTATGGATTGTTAGCATGTTCTATGATTGCAGTATAATTACATATAAAATGCATGAGGATTTTTTTTAGAGTCTCATTGGCATTTCATTGCCACCTCATTGGCCCTTCACTGGTCTAATCTAATCATTGGGCCAGTACAGGCCAATGAACTTATCATTGGCATTATGGTGTGGAGCTCAAATGATCATTGGACCAATCAGGGAAAACCAATCATGAACCAATGAAAAAGTCCTGGCTTAACTTGATTGTTCCAATAAGAATTGCTAGCTGGGAATATGACACACTGAACAAACAGTGGACATTGTTCACACTTACAGTAAAATGGACTGCACTGGTCTTTGACACAAACACAGAAATGGTCTTAGTATGGTCTTTGACACAAACACTGAACTGTGTGTATTTTCGCAATGTTGTAGAGTACAGACATTGAACAGTTAAGCAACGTATACATCGAACTTTGTTCACAATATTGGTGATTAGACATGCTGAGTAAATAACATTCACACTGAACTTTGCGTACAACTCTGCACAGAACAAACGAAAGATCAGTACTCACCAATATGTACTTGCTGCAGGAATTTGAGCAGGGCGTTGCGGTTGTCATTCCAGTGGCCCTCCAGGGTGCTAGCTAGAGGGTATTTGCAGCATGATATCTCCAGTGTTATATCCATGCAACCACTATATATGTATTTGTAGTCTTGCATGCCACCTGGGGAAAAATACAAGAACAACAATGTCACCTATCAGTTAATACAAGAACAATATTGTCACCTAGTGGTAAATGCAAGAACAATATTGTCACCTAGTGGTAAACTCAAGACCAATAGTGACACCTAGTGGTAAATGCAGGAACAACAATTTAACCTAGTGGGAAACGCAAGAACAATGACACCTAGTGGTAAATGCAACAATATTAATGACACCTAGTGGTAAACACAAGAACAGCAACATCACCTAGTGGTAAACACAAGAACAACAACATCACCTAATGGTAAACACAATAACCACAACATCACCTAGTGGTAAACACAAGAACAACATCACCTAGTGGTAAACACAATAACTACAACATCAGCTAGTGGTAAACACAAGAACAACAACATCACCTAGTGGCAAAAGCAATAACAACAACGTCACCTAGTGGTAAATACAAGAACAACAATGTCATCTAGTGGTAAACGCAAGAACAACAATGTCACCTATTGGTAAATGCAAAAACAATAACATTACCTAGTGGTAAACACAAGAACGACAACATCACCTAGTGGTAAAAGCAAGAACAACAACATCACCTAGTGGTAAACACAAGAACAACAATACCACCTAGTAGTAAACACAAAAACAACAATGTCACCTAGTGGTAAACACAAGAACAACAATGTCACCTAGTGGTAAATGCAAGAATAACAACGTCACCTAGTGGTCAACAGAGAGGAGGTTGGCAGGCTCTGCGCATGCGCGATAATCAGGTCATATTACTGAACGCCGGAAGTTTGCCAGTCATTCTGTTTACAACGTTCGCGAGAGAAGGTTGCTCTGATTGAGTCCGTGTTCGTTCCAAAAACCCACAATATAATCAGTTGTCTGACGTGGTGAAATCATCTATACATTATACTAATATAACACAACGCTTTGCTGGGAACCACTGCTGTTGTGATTTGCAATAAAATTTATAAACGTGCATTTCTCATCTGCAACATGAGCGTAGCAAAACTTGTTGTCATCCACTTGACAACGAGTGAACGGTACACGCTGCTAGTGCTAGGTAGTGAACGACAATGTTCGCTAAGTCAATATTCCCATCAAAACTTTTATATAAAACATATTTACTTTGGATTTACGTTATATTAGGTAGTGCTGTTCTACTACCATAAACATAAACTGTTTTAATTTTAAAGTGATCTGACATATTACACGTAACAAAACATCCAATATAATAATAATAATAACATTACACGTAACAAAACATCCGATATAATAATATATTTTTAATGTCACATGAAACAGATAAAACTATGTATTAATAATGTAAATTAGTTTTATAATGCAAGATAACTATTACTGTTTAACTGCAGATTGTCTTATTGTGTGCAATTTATTACAACCACATTGAACAGTGATTAATACATTAATCACAAAGTAATTAAATAACATAAAATTAATCATTACAATACAGCTGTATTACATTTTTAACATGATGACTAAATACTTTAAAGAAGAAGTATAGTATATTACAAGTGTATTCATAATCTACTGTAAAGTATCAACAGTTTTAGAGGAAGCTTGCATATTGCTTCCATAATATAATTTTTTTTATAAAAATGCTCATGGGTAAATAATTGTTTAGCCAACACATTTGATACTTTTGAATACAATAACAATAATTTGAATACACTAGTCCAACTAAAAAATAATAACTGGACAGCAAGTACTTCCAAACCAGTCAGGAAGTCTTTAATATAGTTAAACAAATATGGTACATGTATGTAAACACAGAATAACCAGTTTGTGTTTACAAATGCTGAGTTCAGGAGACTAGGGCAGCTGTCCATTATAAATATGTGGCCCATTTATATGC
Organism: Paraescarpia echinospica; assembly: GCA_020002185.1. Taxonomy (NCBI): domain Eukaryota; kingdom Metazoa; phylum Annelida; class Polychaeta; order Sabellida; family Siboglinidae; genus Paraescarpia; species Paraescarpia echinospica. The sequence continues at coordinate 8,039,421 of CM034539.1, read as the reverse complement.
AATTACTGTTTCTATCTATTTCGCCTGCACTGGCTGCCACATCTAAATGACACTGGTTTCTATTTAATAGTATTGATTGGTTTTTAATTTCATTGTTTGAATTTGTATTTTCACACCCTAATTCATTTATTTATTTTTAGCTTATTTGTTTAATTAGTTTATAGTTTAGTATTTAGTCAACACGTCATTTTAATATGTGAAGCGCTTTGATTGGTATTTACTTACTTAAAAAGTGCTATATTAAGAAACGGAATTATTATTCTATACCCCGCTGATGCTTACTGGCGGAACCCTGAGCTTGTTTGCTATAATAATTGAACAAGACTTAATGTAGTTGGTAACGGTCATTTAATAATTGTATCCAACAGAAACACATCAAATACATCACTCGATGAGATCAAGCTTAAGCGCTAAACAACTGAAACTATCATCGAGGTACTACAAACAATTATTAAATGACAAATCAGATTAGCAAAGGTGGGGTGGTAATTTCCCCCCACCCGGCCTCCTGCAATAGAGGCCCAACCCCACCCCAGGGCTCTGCCAGTGCATTGAACTGCCTATGGAGTCGTACGGGTACTAACAGGAAGAAAGTAAAATAAGTATCAATACACGTTACGTAAGACAAATGCCAGTCATGCTGCAGCGTCTATTCAATATAACCGCCAATTAGCCTGGCAATGTTACACGTTAAACAGATACGTGACCATGAACTGGATGCCAGGGTGATCAGTCGTGCTCCTTATTGCCAAGCTATACACAGTGGATTCCAGCCATGCTGCAACAACCACTGCGAACAACAATAGGCGACAGAAAGCAGGTGGGGAAAGAGTGTCTCAAACAAACGAGATTGTGTATATCCTTGGGAATACTACTGCACACAATGGAAGCCACAACCCCTGCCTACAGCAGTAGACCAAAATTTAATATATCGAGAAAAGAGTGTGTCCCAATAATATATAATATGGTAGATCAGTAGGAATATTACAGTACAGAATGGCGCCAGCCAAGCTGAAGCACCCAACGCTTACAAGGAAAACGAGACAAATCAAGTGCCGGTCATGTGCAGCATAGGAATACGAATGTTGCGTTTAAAGGCAGTGGACTTCCACCTGCCCATATATTGAATTTGTGTTTCGCTCATCTCCATGTCAGCTGTCGTGGTAGCGGCACCGATTCGAAAGCAGTGAGCTTTATATTTACTGGGGTCCAGATCCACCCACTGGAGAGCTTTTTGTAAGTGCTGACCAAAATAGTATCGAGAAACAGGGGAGGCATTAGGAAATGCAAACAGTGGGCCCTTAAATGGACCACGAACCTTCAGGAATCGAGAAATTGTTTGCACAGGACAATACTGATTGTGCGTTTGCGAGATGGACAGAGTGACAGGGCGCCCAGATGTGTTGTGCTTAAAATGACACAAAACTAGAACAATGTGTGAACGAGAAAGGGTGACAACTGCCAACTGTATGACAGCGTCGCTCCTGGATCGAGAATGGACCGTCATTTCCCCAATGCGCAAGAATGCATGAAATGCCAAGAGAAACATGCTCTGTAGCATATACCTTGTATAGGTGGATGAGCCAATACATTGTGAGGCGTCAACTATATCTGGTATATTACAGAGGGAGTGATGGGTAAACGGGTGTCATGTGTACCTGCCAGCTTCTAAGCCCCAGGCAATAACTTTTTAATAAAAAAAATTTGAGTTGGATCCGGCATACCAGACAATTTATGAATATACGACAGAGCAGACATATAAGACATAAGGGTAGCTGGAGTACAGTCTTGGGAGAAAAGGCTTGCTATATATGTAGGCAAATGACCTGTTGAAGCTGGAAATATCGAACAGTTGGGAAATTGTTTCCGGCTGAAAGCTGCGTACGATGTAACAGATCGTTTGTAGGCCTTTTTAGTACCGTCAGACAAGGCAGCATTAAGTAGATGTAGCATCACTGCTGCCAAGGAAGAATTGCTGCCGGAATCGCTGTTGGCTGCGGTAGGAGCCAAGGTGCCATCTGCCGAGCTGCGGATTCCTGAAAGCGTGACAGTTTGTCAGCTATGACATTAGTCTTTCCTGGAATGTGCTTAGATTTAAAATATACTTTAAATTTCAACGCAGTCACGACCAGACGTCTAAGTAAACGCATTAGGTGACAGTTCTTAGCGGACTGCTTGTTGATCACGTCCACCACAGCTTGTTTATCAGTGAGGAACAGGACTGAGTGGTTTGCCATGCATTGTCCCCAAAGCGACTACGATAGGATATAGTTCCAATACAGCAATGTTGTAACCATCCCAGATTTCCGGAAAGGTACCATTAAAACATCTGGAACCAAAAACGGCAGCAAACCCGTGCGTAGATGCGGCATCAGTGTACAACTTAAAGGAATCCGATGAAACCCAATTACTATCGATGAGCATGGTGACTCCATTGAATGAAGAGACAAAACAATGCCAGGCCGCCAAGTCAGCGCGCGACTCGGCTGTCAACCGGATATGATGGTTAGGTCTAGAAAGACCCGTTGTAAGATGGATGAGGCGACGGATGAACGCACGCCCGGGGGAAATGACGCAGCTTGCGAATGTGAGTAGCCCATTGACTGATTGGAGTTGGTGCAATGTCACAGAACGGCATTTCCTCATGACAGCAAGGGATGTCTGTAGCTTCTGAACTTTATCCTGGGGGAGGCGAGCTTCCCATTTGACCGTGTCGAGTTCAATGCCATGAACAGTGATGAGCGTAAATGGGAGACATGTTTTCTCATGCTTGATTGGGATAGAAAGCTCCTTGGCCAGAGCCATGAATCGGTTGAGATCGTGAAAGCAAATATATGAATTTGGGGGGCCGATGAAGATGAAATCGTCTAATATGTGACTAACAGCCATGACACCCCTGCTTTGCAGGACCCACTGCAACGCAGAAGTAAACCGTTCAAACAGGCGACACGATTCAGCACATCCCATTGGTAGGCAACGATCATAGTAGAAGTTAGTATCCCAGGTGAACCCAAACAAATGATAGCATGACGGGTGGAGGGGAATGATGCGGAATGCATCCCCAATGTCTGTCTTCCCCACCAGAGCCCCTCGGCCAAACTGACCCAACAAAGCGATGACATGATTTAAAGTTTCATAAGATACAGTGGTGAATTCCTTTGGAATACCTTCGTTAATGGAATTACCCGCTGTATAAGAAAGATCATGAATGAGACGGAATGTGTTAGGCTCTTTCTTGGCAACTATACCAAACGGGGAGGACTGATTGGGCGTTAATGGTGGTGAGATGAATGGGCCAGCAATGCATCCCAGCGAAAGCTCCTTTGTCAGTTTTGTGTCAACTATAGCCTTGTGGTCTGAAGCAGATGGGTGATTATGAGTGGAAAGGAGAGAAGGGGTACCAAAATAGTTAATTTTGAATCCATGGATGAAACCATTGACCAGAAAGGTGACTTCCGCCTGGTCATAACCAAGGAGAGCTTGGTGTAAGCGGTTAGGATTTATTGGTGTTGGAAGTGATGATTTTCCGACATGAGCTGGGCGGATGGGGTGCATGACATTTGGCGCAAACGTGTTTGAATTTGCACAAGCGGGAGTGGCACTAACCTCCTCGCTGGTACTGCCAGCAGTAGCCAACGGGAAAGGGCTGCGGGCGACGGGATTTGTTAGGAAAAGGACCTGGAGCACAGCACTAGCTAACCCCCATGGACATCCTTGGCATACATGCAAGTAAAGAATAAATCCTACCGGGGCTGCGCCCAGGGGAATCCGGCCAGATCAAATTGTCGGAGCGACCGGTATCGTGTGTCATAGTGCCGCCAGGCCAACGGTGGACCTGTGGCGGCAATATCTCGGACAACACCGCAATATTTGAACAACCCTGGGCCGCTTCTGGAAATCGTTGGGAATATATTGCCCCAAACACCAAGAAGGCAGAAGTCCACTGGTCAATGGTGGAAATCTGCCTTCCCCTGGTCTGGGGCAGCAAAGAGAAGACGCGGTGAGAGTCATCAGAAGAAACGGACATTTGTTGGGGTTGGGTATTGTGGATATGGGTCAGATCGAAATATTCAACAAATTCGTTGGCCCATATCTTGGCCTTAATGCGCTCCGGAACGTCAGCCCCCACAGGAGTGGAGTGGAGAGGGACGGAGAAGTGGGATGCGGGCTCACCCCTATCGTTCATCAAAGTGCTGAGAGCACCAGCGACAGCAAAGTCCATGGGAGTCTCCTGCTCGGTGGTGGGGTCTGGCATCGACCAGGCGACTTCCGGGGCGACATCTACCGATGGCGTGGGCACAGGGGGTGTGACAACATGGGCACGCGTGGCATCCCGGTCCTCTCGCAATTGTTTCATTACTTCCCGGGTGACAATGGCTACCATATCAGCAGTGCTGGTAGTTGTCACCGGCACACTGTCCGACGTGGCTGGCAAGTCCTCCGGACGTCCCGCAGCGGCAGAAACAGGGCGACGTCGGCAAGCAGGAGGTGCTGGCACGGGCGGTTCGAACTCGACAGGGCGTTTCCTGGCAGCAAGGCGTTGGGACGGCGGTCGCACCATGGCCCGAACCGGTTTCGGCAGGGGCATACTGCAAAGTAGTAAACAAAGGGCAGGAACGACATCCATTTTCTCCGAAACCATGGCACCAAACAGGTCAGTATCACAGCTCACCCACTATCTACCTGGATAACAGGATGGACCAATATGGTATATAATCCTGCGGTCGCCCCATGGGCAGCATGATGTCATATAACCTCTAGATGAAAAATGATATATAATCATAGATATAGATACACATAGATAAACCCATATATATATATATATACATACATACATATACCATCCATATATATATACATGCACACACCCCTCCATAAATCTATACACACATACATACTCAGTCACATATGTAAACAGACATAAAATTGCATTTATCAAGAACCAAATGGAAAGTAAGTGTGCATATTGCAACGTGGAATAAGAGTGGCAATGGAAAGAATGTGTCGGTGAAATTGCCTAGTAATAGAATTGATTGTGTACAAATGACAAGTTTCCTTTAGAGTTCAGGCTCATTACGGGTAATATATTTGTTGGTGTATTGTAACGAAAATCACAAGACAGTGGGGCCAACAGAGGAACCAATCTGTATCACGGCACACCCACAAAACATGTAATATAAGATAGTGGGGCCATCAGAGCAACCAATCTGTATCCCGTCACACCCACAAAACATGTAATATAAGATAGTGGGGACATCAGAGCAACCAGTCTGTATCACGGCACACCCACTAAACATGTAATATAAGATAGTGGGGCCATCAGAGCAATCAATCTGTATCACAGCACACCCACAAACACGGATAATAAGATAGTGGGGCCAAGTGAGCAACCTGTCTGTACCATAGCACGCCCACACAAAAACACGGATCATAAGATAGTGGGACAAACAGAGCAACCAGCCTGTATCACAGCGCCCCCACAAATTATATGGCACAATGGAGCTACTAAGCATGCGGACTACACCAATCGACCCCCCCCTATTGTGTATGGTAGCACTGGCACCACTACCGTAACACAACAATCAAACACGGGGAATTGAATTGGTGAATACTGCTGTTAGGGTTCCCATATACAGGGTAAATTAAATGAAGAAGGCGTATACAAATACAATTTGGCAAAACAGTGAGAAGATTGAATGAAAGCCAGTCATACTGCAACCAACATAAACCCCCCAGACAGTGACAGTATTAAGGGCCAAAACGCAGTAATTACCAGATGGTGGAGACAACTGTCAAAAGGCAAAATTGTACTGTGATATACATTTCCAGAACAGTGAGGGGAAAGCCAGAAGAAGATGGGCTGTACTTAAAGGAGTGGGTCATTTACCACTGTGTGGCAGCAAATATGGCATCCCCCCTAATGGAGGGCACATATATGCGCATCCCAAATTCGTTTAGGTGGACCCCAAAGTGATCAAAATATTGCTCCCAGTTAGTGTGCATACCCACGTGTCGCCAATAATGAATATGGGGCAGGTCCGATGTCAGAGCATCCAGCGTACGATTTACTACGAACGGAGCGTTGTTAAAATCGGCACGCGCGGGATACCGTTGCCGTTGGCGCCAGGGCAGGCGCACTGCGACGCGCGGCATAACCTGGCAAATGACTACTTCCGTCACCGAATCGACTGCCAACACCCTCTGGGCGAAGTCGACAGTACGGGAGGCAAGCTGACTGGGCATGACACTGGCATGAGACAAATCGTTAGTGCCGATGTCGACAATAACCGCTCGCGGGCCGAGCTCACTGATCAGCGTCAACTCGGCCAGCAAACCGTCTATCTTAAGTCCGCCCACACCGTAATAAAACACACTCGAATATTGCGCGGAAACCCCTAAATCTGTACCCACAACATGCGTCGTACCATCACGATGCATAAGCGACGCTTGTAAACGCTTAACGAAGCTGGGACCAATTACTAAGAGATCTGCGGTGCAGTCCATAGTGGACATGATAAGATGAATGAAGAAGAAGGCTTAAAAAATGGCGGCGAACAACGGAAAAAATTCGGGGTAAACGTGCAAATTGGAATGCAGTACAATTCAAGGATTATCAAAGTACTAATCCGCGAACCCACGCGAAGCGCGTACGAAATTGCATATACAAGATCGAAGTATAGCAACGTTGAACTATACCAACCTCGAGATCTTGAGTGAAGTAAATCAGATTCCAACACAAAGGGACAGTCCACACCCAGCCTCGTTTTGATTCTGGGTGCTTTCGTAATTCGGAACGTTGGTAGATTATCGTGACAACTGATCGTTGACAGATTATCCGCATCACATTGCATAAATACTATGCTGACATATGCAAAAATATTCATATTATCACTCGGCCTCAGTTTTATCTTTAGATGTGTTTACGCATCATTAATTAATTGACACAATAATCAGATATGGTTTAGTAACTCAACTTTGCTTTCTGTTGATACTGATTCTATAAATCCATGTGCAAAATGTCCACTCCTGTAGTCGATAATGATGCAATTGATTTTAATGATGCAATTGATTTCAACATATCTTTGAGTCAACTTGAAGCATACATGGTAGCTAGAAGAATTATTACAAACTTAAATTGTGTGTCAAATTGGATTGCAACTTTGACTGTATTTAGCATATATTGAAACACTTTGTTGAGTGCAGTGGTAGAGTGGATAGAACATCAGATTCTCAATCGAGAGAACCCAGGTTCGAATACTGTGCTGCGGTGTCGAACCTTGGACAAGTCTGTCCACTCTACGTTGCTCCTGTTCATCAGCTGTCTGAATGAGTACTTGGATAGAGACAGTGGTGAATATTTGTGTACGAATTGTCTTCCTGCATTAATTGCAGCTTGGCTGGATGCTTCCCAGAGAAGTCGAGATGGGGTTTGATTGAACAAGTCTGCCAGGGAGTAAAGTGTGAAGCACTTTGAGCAGTCCTGAGGACTGGATACTGCGTTTTATATATATATATATATATATATATATATTTATATATATATATATGTATATATATATAAAGAACTTACCTTTTTTAATGTTATAATATGAATGATATACCACCTAATAATAGTCCTCCCATACTTAATGGAATTATTGGTTTGTCACCGTCAAGTTCTTATGGCATAGTTGCTCATGTTTGTATTCATGTCTAAGTTCTTTCCTCCGATACATACACATATAGCAGGCCCCAAGGCTGGGAGGGTGCAATGGGTGCTGATGAAAACCATGTTGAAACAAGAGTTTTGCTTGAGGGAAAAGTATTTCACTGAAGAGGGGGTGTAGTTGGAGGTATTGTGGCCTCCATGCTTGTGTACAATTTCCAAAGAGGGGCCTAACTGTAACTACTTTATGCAGAGGTATAATAATTAATATTCTCATTATAATGTAGCTATCCTAGTCACATGGTATGATTACAACAGTATTTAATGATATAGATAATTGCTTTCTAGATCTTATCCATAGCATCCTACATAACACTAATATTCTGTTTAATAGTAAGAACAATATCTTCCACTAATATTCTTACAAAATATTTCTTTATGAAACCATCCTGTTGCAAACAACATAGCAGTATACTGAGTGCCTATTAAATGTTAAGCTCGTCAACTACCTTTTAGCAGTAAAGACAATATGATAAAAATATGCACTGTTATTTTTGTATTTGTTTACCCAATATATTTGAAAACCAAATTCTTGTTAAATTGACATAAAAACTTTAACTAATTGATCAGATAAATGATTTTAAGATAATGCAACATTATGGGGTAACACAATGCTATTGTTGTACTTCAAGGGAATAGTACACACGCCAAGTAAGCCAAATGTTCAGTAGTCCCTTGCTTTTGATAGTTTTAATATAATATCATGTAATAATATTAAATGCTTCACTTTCTTTACATGTATGAACTTGTTTACGCTGCAACATTTGTATCATACCAAATATAAATGACCTTGTGTGTAGTTTAGCACTGTTTCTAAATACTAAGAAATACCTAAGCTAAAACTAATTATCGGATGCAATATAATAAGATTATCAAAATGTACACTTTTATAAATATTACATATATAATTATGGGTACACGTGTGTTGAACCAATGCACGGCAAAACTAAACCACTTATTCGATGACGTAATTACTTTTACCTAAAAACGTGGTTTTAAAGGAATGCTCCTTTCTGGAACATCTGAAAAAATTCCATATTGTTGTCTACTGGCCCAGTAATCATAGATAATGAGTGTCAATCTGTACCATTCCTCAATAATAAAGGTAAGTTCTTATATAGCGCCATATCCAGCCCTTAGGACTGCTCAAAGCGCAATACTCCCTGGCTGACCTGTTCAATCGAACACCATCTCGACTTCTCTGGGAAGCATCCAGAATTGCTGCAATTGCTATGTAAAGACTATTCGCACACAAATATCAGCCACTGCCTATAGCCAGGTACTCATTCATATAGATGAGTGAACTGGAGCAACGTGGAGTGAATGAACATGCCAAGGTTGGACACGGCAGCAGGAGGAATCAAATCAGGAATCTCTCGACGGAGAGTCTGACGCTCTAACAAGTACACCTCCACGCTCAGTATATCACAACATGTCACAGTAGGAGTAGCTGATCAGCTAACAGTCCAATTTTTATAGCTGTTAGGGAATTTAATATTTTGTTTTTGTTATTATTATTTGTATAATATATCTTTAACATATTGTTTATTTTAAAACTATTTCCCCATTTAAAACAGTAATAAATATGTAATTAGAAAACTGTTCCCAATCATGCGCTACAAACAAATGTGGGCAACATTAGAAATATGCAATATGTATCGAATATGATTGATTAAAACCAATCATTTATAAATAAAAAACAGGATTCAAATGCATCAATCAATCAATTTAGACCAGCATGAATTTACATACGGATTAACTTACATAACCAGTTACTGTAATGTTTCGGTGTCGATGTATCCATTCCGAATAACGGATACACAATATCCAGGCCTACAGGCGACTTCGATGAACCTTTGACTTAAATTCGTGTACTGTACGTGTACCGACCTTAAGGCGTTGAGGCTGCACTCATCATACGTTCAAGATCACTTTCATGAATGAAATTTACAGATTCGTCTTAAAATGTCATTACGCATAGTGAGACATATACATTCTGGTGTCAGCCACGTGAAAACAATGACTATTACTTGCGACAATAATCATAAAACAGATATTTCCATACACGAAATGCGGCCCTAGTGTACGTGGGCAATAAAGGGGAAATGATGATGCACTTTGAAAATTAATAACTAAAAGTTCTTGTTTTTTGGTTCTTTTTAAAACTTAGATTCTAAAGTTTATAATGAATGTGAGGATGTCTAAATGATGTTTAGACGTTTGACAATTGATGAGCATTTTGCACTTTTGATTTTTTACGAACATATGCATGCTCTCGCATCACTCAAGTTCAACTTTCGAAAATTAATTACTCAGATCGTAAAAAACATGATCATTACAATGGTTCGCTCCCTTGGTTATTAATAAATGAATACATCACCATGTATCAATAGAAAACGATATAAATGGACGGCATGCAGCAATTAAAAAACAGCCTTAAAAACCTACGGAGTGGGCTGAGCTTAACATGTAAACATTTAGTGTGCATGACTAGAAGCTGAGAGCCTGCCAACCTCCTCTGTGGTAAACACAAGAACAACAATGTCACCTAGAGATAAACTCCAAAAAAAAAATTCACTGAGTACCAATTTACACCATTGGAGTTACCCACCTTTCACTGGGTAACATTGTGCACCATTGGAGGTACCCACCTTTCACTGGGGAACTTTGTGCACCATTTGAGGTACCTACTTTTAACTGGGTACCATTGTGCACCATTGGAGGTACCCACCTTTCATTGGGTACCATTGTGCACCATTGGAGATGCCCACCTTTCACTGGGTACCATTGTGCACCATTTGAGGTACCCACCTTTCACTAGGTACCATTTGCACCATTGGAGGTATCCACCCTTCATTCGGTACCATTTACACCATTGGAGGTAGCCAACTTTCACTGGATAACTTTGTGCATCATTTGAGGTACCTACCTTTTACTGGGTACCATTGTGCACCATTGGAGGTACCCCTCTTTTATTGGGTACCATTGTGTACCATTGGAGGTACCCACCTTTCACTGGGTACCATTTCCACTATTGGAGGTAACCACCTTTCACTGGGTACCATTTGCACCATTGGAGGTACCCACCTTTCATTGGGTACCATTGTGCACTATTGGAGGTACCCACCTTTCACTGGGTACCATTTGCACCATTGGAGGTAACCACCTTTCACTGGGTACCATTTGCACCATTGGAGGTACCCACCTTTCACTGGGTACCACTCTGCCCCATTGGTAGTTCCTCCTACGTAGTGATGTGTGTAGGGGAGAACCTTGCCCTTGATACAATCGTAGCCCTTGTACATGGTGGAATGAGCCAGGGAGTACGTCATCGCGAGATGTCGGAACACGTCATTCTCGTCTGACGGCGAGTACTTCGAATGTTGCCCCAACTTAGTGGCATCTGCAGCAGGAAAGACGTGTTTAAAAAGACTGACTTATGCTAGTCACTCAGACACAAGACCTACAACATTTTACTCCAAACATATCTGTCTAGGGCTGACATAAGAATCGTTCATTTTCAGAGCTTTCCTTCTCTAGACTTAAAGGGAAATAAAGGCATCTCTTTGGGCCTGTGCATCTGAAAGAGTTTATAAAAACTAACCGTTAGCAACTACAATCAATAATATTATGCTGGCAGTTGAATAAAATAACCTTGTTGAAGACACACAATTTAAATTGCACGGACAGTGTGTTGCGTAGAGCACATGTATATTTTGCTGACTACATATCTTCAGTTGTATTGTATGTTGTTTCTATCATAAAATCATGTTAAACAGTATAACTACATGTTGTATGTATATATATATTATAAGAAACTGACCGTCAAAATCTTTTTTAATTAACTATTTTGGGTTGAAATTTTAGTATTTTGAGAAGAAACAGTTTTGTTTACATGGCAGTGAGCTTCTTTTGAAGTCGTGGCAACAGGGCCAAAGCCATGATGACAGCGTATTGACATTAGTTGCCCCCCCCCCCCGTCAGTTTTGACCTTCCTCAGAATTATAAGACGTTGTAGTTTGGGGATTTGAGTGACAACACAGCGATTTTTGTGAACACGTAACTGTTGAATTTAACAGTTGTTTCTGCATTATTAAAACATATTTAGGTGGTCAGTAGGTTAAAATACATGTAATTTATAGTGTATGACATCATATGTTACAATATAAACAAACAGAAAACATCCCTTTAACCCTTTAGAACCCACATAATTTTAATGAAAATTCCCTGTAGTGGTCATAGAAACTCACCAAGATACGGCTGCACCTAGCTTTTGGCATGTAACTTTCCTGTACTTCATTTCTTAACATTGCAAGTTGTGTTTATTTTAAAGACAATCAAATTCCACATAAGACGGTTCTAAACGTACTTCTTCTTCTTCTATGTGCCATGTCTGTCACAGGCGTTGGCGATCATGGCCCTCCATACCACACGGTCGTGTGTAGTTTGTAGCAGTTCTGTTGTGCTCCTTCCACACCATGTTGAGAGACTATCTATTATTATCTATTATTATTTTTCCTTCTATCTTTCCTGTTGTTACTATTTGTTCTAACTTTTTCTTTCTCATGACATGGCCTATAAATCGTGCTTGTTGTGTTCTAACTTTGTTGATGATCTTTCTTTTTGATTTGGCTGTCCTAAGGATGACTTCATTGCTTTGCTTTGCAGTCCATGGCACTCGCAGCATTCTTCTTAAGAACCACATTTCAGTGGCTTCTATGTTTTTTTGTGATCTTTTGGTTATTGTCCAGGATTCACATCCATATAGCAATATGGGCTCTATGTAACATTGCAGTACACGTTTTCTCACTTCAATTGATATATTTTTATTTGTTAAAATGTTTTTCATGTGGTGAAAAGCTGTTTTGGCTTGAGCAATTCTTCTCTTTATCTCATCGTTGCATCGACCGTCGGATGTTATTAGTGATCCCAGATAGTTAAACGTTCGGACTTGCTTCAAAACAGTGCCATATGCTATCACGTTGCATGTTGGAGTGTAATTTTTCTTTGAGATGACCATGATTTCTGTTTTCTTTTTGTTCATGGACAGACCTTTTTTCTCACTTTCCCTTATTACTGTATCTAGCATCTGTTGTAGATCTATTTCGTTCTCAGCAATCAGTACCGTGTCGTCTGCATATTGTAAATAATTCATGTTGTATCCCCTTACTTGAATGCCTGGCATATCTTCTAATGTGCGTAAGATAATCTCACTGTATAGTGAAAAGAGATCGGGTGATAGGACACACCCTTGTCTTACACCACGTTTTATTTCTTGAAATTTACTGATGTCATTTTCTATTCGTATTGCTGCTGTTCCCAGTACAGATTTCTCACAACTCTCAGATCTTTCCCATCAATGTTCAAACTTTCCAGCATTGATATGATTTCTTCATGACGAACTCTGTCAAATGCCTTTGTGTAATTAATAAAACATACATACAGATCTTTCTGCACTTCCAGTGCTCTCTCAATCAGTGTTCGTAGGATGTACATTGCATTATTTGTACCTTTATCTTCTACCAATCCACATTGTTCTTCAGCAATTTCTGGCTTTATTTTGTTTCTCATTCTGGTCATAACAATTTTAAGCAACATCTTGGTGAAGTGACTCATGAGACTAATTTTACGGTGTAGTTCACATTCAATCGCACCTGGATTCTTTGGTATTGCTACAAAAATGGATCTGGATAAATCAGTTGGGATTCGTCCGCTGTCATATATTTTGTTCAAGAAGTCTGTTACTATATCAATACCAAATTCCTCTAAACACTCAATCATTTCAATGGTAATATTATCTGGTCCAGCAGCTTTTCCCTTTTTCATTGATCTGATGGCTTTTCGTACCTCGCCCTTCAATATAGGAGGACCATCAAAGTTCTTCTTAATTGATGGTCTTTCACCCCTTTCATCATCGTACAGTTCACCAATATATTCTGACCATCTATCGAGTATTTTGTCTTTGTCCATTATTATGTTTCCTTCTTTAGATTTCAGGCAACCTGTAGCTGAGCATGTTCTTTTCCCTGTGATTTCTCTTATTCTAGCATGCATGGATTTTATGTCGTGCTTATTCTTCTGTTCAATTTCTTTGCATTTTTAATTAAGCCATTCCTCTTTTGCTAGATTACATTTGGCCGTTATATCCTTGTTCATTGCTACATATGCATCATGATTTTGCTTAATTTTCCTCCTTTCATCCATCAACTTTAGAATATCGTCAGTCATCCATTTTTTCTTTGCTTTTCTGCATTGCCTAGGAATAGTTTCTTCTGCAGCCTGTGTTATTGATTCCTTCATTTGTTCCCATTGGTCGTCCACATCTTGAATGTCATTCAGAACATTGAAACTGTTTTGTACTGCTACATTGAATTTCTCTTTGATCGCTGAATCTGATTTTAGTATATTCATATCTAGTTTCAGGTTCCTTGTTGCTCTTTTCCTTTTCTTCAGTTTCAATCGGAACTTGGCTCGCACTGGCACATGATCGGAATCGCAGTCTGCCCCGGGAAAGGTTTTTGCCACCAGTAGGGCATTTCTAAATCTTTTACTGACCAGGATATAATCAATTTGGTTCCGTGTACGGTCTCCTGGACTTTTCCAAGTCCAAAGTCTTCTTGGGTGTTGTTGGAACCAGGTGTTTCCTACAATCATGTCATGAGATTTTGCCCACTCTATTAGTTTATCTCCACTCTCATTTCTGCTCCCCAGGCCATATGGTCCAACTATGTCTTCGCATCTTCCCTCACCAACTTTAGCATTAAAGTCTCCCATAACTATTACAATCTCCTGTGATTTGCAATGTGATTTTGTTAATTCAAGATCATTATAAAATGTATCGTGCTCTTCATCAGATTTGTATGCGGTTGGTCCGTACACTTGTATGATGTTAATGTTAAATGGTTTGCCACTGATTTTCACCAAGAGGATGCGATCCGATATGGTCCAGTATCCTAGTAAGCATTTTGCTCTTTCTTCATCCAACATAATTCCAACTCCTCTTTCATGTTTATCGCCTCCTGAGTAAATTATTGTGTTATTATCTGATGTCATCAGTCCTGCCCCTGTCCATCTAACTTCACACATTCCCATTATATTTATCCCCAATCTTGTCGCTTCTTGTTTGATGTTTTCTAGTTTTCCTTTCTGATATAGAGTTCTTACATTCCATGTAGCAATATTCAAAATCTCTCTGTTGCACACAGTAGCTGGATGACGATCTGGCGTCACCTGTCGCACATGACTATCCCTACCGAGCGAGGTGGTCCTGTCAGAACTGTCAGAACAACCGTTCACGCTGTTAACGTTATCTTCTGTGGGTCATGATTGTCTTGGGAAAGATACAGCAGTGGTTTCCCATTGCCTTCTGCCGGTTTTTGATTTGGTTTACTCCAAAGAACAGTAGCTCATACTGAACTGTGCTCGCCGTCGTTGTCCATACAACTGGATCTTCCGCCGCCGGAACTGAGGGGACATGCTGTCCATCACATCCTCTGCTTTGCTATTTGCCCCATAGCTGGAACATGATTTGTGAGGGTCGGGACGTGTCCACACACTGGTGGGCCCTGCACCCTGCACATATCGGGCTCATGCTGCTCCGCCAAGGTTTTTCGTGGCTGGACCACTAGATCCCATGCAGGTTTGGCCTAGAGCCGCAAGGTGTCCAGTTACCATATGGTGTCGCAAGGAGGCACTGCATAAGTCTTGATTGAGGAGAGGCTATATACCAGAAGGAAAGACTTACGCACTCGGCTTTCTTTTCACCCGGATAAGGCTATCTGGCGGCTGAAGCTGAAAGCGGGAGGTCTGAAGCAAGCTACCAACACCTACACTTCGCTACAGCACTAGGCGCATCACTCAACCCTTGTGACACACCACTAAACGTACTAATCAACTTTAAATAGAATGTGTAAAACATGATACTCTGTGTCTGGGTGGGTTGTTTGTCTCTAGACTCTAGAATATTGTACGTAAATCTGCAAACTCTTTGTCAGCTGGTATTTTCAATACACTCATTCAAAACCTTCCAATATAAAACCATATTACAAATAAGCCTAACACCCAGCAGATACGTTAAAGAATATAATGACACATATTACATAATTAATCAGAAATCTACATACACTACCCCTGGCAGATATCCCATGCAACGTATGAAAGTTGGCTAAACCAAACTAATAATTGACTTCACCGGTCATGATTCTACCACCCGTGAGAACAGTGCAGACACCAGCCCCACCCAAACCTCAATTCTAAGACGACGCCAGCAACTTCATGGAATCCCAACATTCTGACGAGTAGCTGAGCGGTATTGTGTATTCAAGTAATTACTACTACTCGGTGAAAATTACACAAAACATGGGCCAACTTGTTGGATGAAATGAAAATGAGCCAAACACTCTGGTAAACGATGCCATTGGCTGAGTTTATTTTCGGCGTTTTGCAAAGTACTGAGACTGAGGTAATTAGTAGTGCTGTGTCTAAAGTGGGGCACAGTGGCCGAGTGGTTAGAGTGCCGGGCTGTCGACCAGAGGGACCGGAGTTTGAATTCCGGTGACGGCCGGGCTGTGGATCGGTACTGGTTCGGCCACCGTGTCAACACTTGGGCAATTTTTATTACCCTAATTCGACCCCCTTCTGCATCGGCCAGTGTGGAAGGATATGCCAACAACACCAGTATGAGTATAATGAAGCCAAGACCCCCAGACCCCACCAGCATCGAAAGAGTCTGTGACCAAGGAGGTGGTTCGGGTCAACTAGGGCTACGTGCAAAGAATCTCTGGATCAAGAAGAGCCACCGAGGGAAGTTAAGTAGACTGAAGATAGCAACATATAACGTAATAACACTACTAAGAGAAGAACAGATACAAGAACTGGAGGAAGAACTTAGGGAAACCAGATTGGTATGGGATGTGATCGCGATCGGAGAAGTCAGAAGAAGAGAGGAATGCTTCACTACCTTACAAAACGGCCATCTACTATACCATTCCACCACAAACAACGGCCAAGCAGGCGTACGCTTTCTCATAAATAAGAAAAGGAAAGACAATATAGTTAGGCTTAACAGCATCAGCCCCAGAGTAGCAGAACTTGTTCTATACATAACAAAACGCTACAAACTGAAGATAGTACAAGTATATGCACCAACAACATCATACTCAGAAGAAGACACAAACAACTTCTACAACGACATGGAAGAGACCTTAGAAAAGCCAACCCACTACGTGATAGTGATGGGAGACTTTAACGCACAAGAAGGGAAACGAACAAACATTTTGGAAACGGCAACAGGCAAATTTGGCCTAGGTGTAACAAACGAAAGAGTAGGTAGAATGGGCAACATCAAGAAAGTACAAAATCATGAATACCATGTCAGCAGCACGGAAACATGGACACTCACAATCCAGGCAAAGAACAAGCTAGCAGCGGCAAAACAAAGATGGAAAAAAAGTATGTTAAACTTCACATATCGGGAGAGAAAAACAAATATCTGGGTAAGAGAGAAGACAAAGGTCTTAGACGTGACAGAACAAATCAGAAGGCAGACGTGGACCTGGGCAAGGTACATCAGCAGACTATGAGATAACTGATGGACATATCTTATCACAACCTGGAGACGTTACGAGGAAGACCGGCGAGACGGTGGAGCGACAAATTAGATGTGTACTGGAAGGGCACCATCTGGCAGAGGATAGTGCAAGACAGGCAGATTTGGAAACGACATGCTGAGGCCTTCGCCCATCCACAGGACACTACGGCTGCACAATGATGATGATGATGTCTAAAGGGTTAATAATAATAATAAACAGAATGATGCCACAATGATATGCCTACCAGCTTTAATCTTATCCAATAGTTTGTGTTATTAGTATTAGTTTGTTTTATTTATTTTATTTTATTTATAAATAAATAAAATACAAAGAATAGACTCATATGATATAACAAATAGATTGTTAATAAAAAGCATATGTAAAATGTACGTTCAACTTTAAGTATACAATTGGGTAGTCCAGTATTTAAACATAAGACTTCTAAAATGTATACCAGTATAAAAATAATTCACAAAAAGTGGATTATAATATTGTTGAAGATGACACAATAAGCTATATATAGATGAGCCCATACGTTCATTAACAGATTGAACAGTTTGTAGCAAACATAAAACATGCACTACAGCGTGATGACAAATTGTGTAAAATTCTAAAACTGCCATTCTATGCAACAGTAATACCTTTCAAACTATGTTTTTTTTTAATTTACACCAAAGACTTGAGGTATACACAGTATCATAGTAAGAGTGAAATAGGGAAGTTTTAATGGTAGAGCTGCAAAGGCGAAATTGTCGTACTAATAGACTTCTGTCTGACAATGTCGTCATCATCAGTAAGATTATTGTTAATTATATGACCCAAATATTTGCATTAAATCGTGTGAGATAACGGACGAGTATTGAGAGTGACAGGATAAATATGTTTCATGTCCTGAGGTTTGTTGTCAATAATCATACACTATGATTTGTTGGCATTATATGTTATGTTAAACATTTCGTCATACTTGGCACAACAATCTGTTAGTTTTCTCAAACCAGAAACACTAGGTGAAAAAAAATACAGACGTCATCTGCATACATCAAATGATTCATTATGGTGCCTGTATAAAGTCATCCAATTTGTAATTTGTTAAGATTTACACTTAAATCATCCATGTACATATTAAAAAGGTTTAACACTATTTGAGACAGTAAAAAATCTAGAAAAGATCTGACAGTGAATGTCTGGGTATTGTACCAATGATACAGAATGCACACAATGAAAGCAGGACAGCCACGGTGAATTAGTTTAGTGAATAGCTTGCCATTGTTCTCTTTATCGAAGGCCTTGGAGGCATCCAACAGATTGACATACCGTGTACTTAGAAGAGCCATTTGTTATGTAGTGTCGAAAAAGTTCTTTGAATAGGAATATGAGCATCTCAGTTGATTGATTCTTTTTAAATCCAAATTGGTTGGCACATGTTGTGAAGAAAATGGTATCCCCTTGATAATATTAAAGTTTCAAATAATTTACTAGCAACTGTTGCAAGAGCAATAGGTCTGTAGTTATTGTTATCAGACAAATCACCAGCTTTGTTTTTAATTATTGGAGCTATTATTGTGACCATCATAGCATCAGGTAAAAACCCATGAATTTAACAAGCGGATGAATAGCAGTGACATATAAACATGAAGTTTTTCATTAGCATATTTAAAATGTTCATTATTCATACAGTCATAACCAGGAACTTTTCCTGTAGGCATCGCCTGAATTATTTCTTGTATTTCTTTAGCATCTACCATCATTTGATGATAAATTACATATTGCTGCAATACATGTCAATCTTTTTAGTATATGTTGGAGAGCCAGGTACAGAATTAAGTAGAGACTGGTAGTGATGAAGCCACATATTCTTTACATTGTCAGCACCACATGCACAGCCAACATTGCTAGGATTTGGCAACTTGGCATTGTTCATTTGTTTTATTTCTTACCAGAAGTTTTTAAAGTCATTACTACTTAGTTTTGAAGCAAGTCATTCGGCTTTAAGGGCTTCATCATTTTTTCAGTCTTATTATTTTAAAACTGAGCACGTTTAATTTTTATTATGTCATATAAAGGACCTTGTCGGGTACTCCCAGCAGACTGCCATATGAGAAAAGACTCTCTAGCAACCCGGTGGGAGTCTCTGACCATATCATTCCAATCAAGAACGGCGTGCTTCGAATACATGTTATGCTCCATAGTAGGTATTACTTCAGAGGCATCCCTGAGTGAATTAATAATGTCTTTATAAAATGTGCATAGCAGTAACTGATGGGCTTCGTCATTACAATTCGGGTCGGTACAGTATAAAATATCATGAGGTACATCAATGGCAGATAAAAGCACACTGGTTTGAGTGTAATAGTTGTGAAGGTCTTGGTGAGTGGCAGCCCCCCACATAGGACAAGGCTGTCGAATTTGCTCCTGAGTGGATGCTTCAGAATTAGTAAGTTGACAGATATGGTAAAGCATAAGGGTAGGTGGTCCGAAGAGACACAGTCATAATTAACTACCACATCAGAGATTGATGAGTGATTGGAGTGAGTGCTGAGCACATGGTCCAGCCAGCTCCTTAAGCATCACTGACATAAGTAAAAGCATCGGAAGGGAGACACTTAATGTCACTTGGAATGAGGTGACATTCATTAATAAAAGCATTGGGAAATGGCAAAAACAGACTGGGCTTGTTAATATCCGCATTAAAATCCCCAATGATGAATATGTTAGCTGATTCAAATGAATCGCTTATAGTCTGTATTTTGCCTAAAAACATGATATTCATTGAAATTGTCATCATTCTGATACGGTAAATATACGTTAAGCATAAAAATAGTGGCATTAGACGTGATGATTTTTAGATCAAGGAGTCTCTTTTTATCGTTATAAATTATAGGTTTGATAAATGGGTCGAGTGAACGTCTCCATAAAAAGCAAAGCCTGCCGTGAGGGCGTCCACTCACATCACAACAATCAACAATAAAAAACAAAACCTGCCATGAGGGCGTCCACCCACATCACAACAATCAACAATAAAAAGCAAAGCCTCCCATGAGGGCGTCCACGCACATCACAACAATCAACAATAAAAAACAAAACCTGCCATGAGGGCGTCCACCCACATCACAACAATCAACAATAAAAAAGCAAAGCCTGCCGTGAGGGCGTCCACCCACATCACAACAATAAACAATAAAAAGCAAAGCCTGCCGTGAGGGCGTCCACCCACATCACAACAATCAACAATAAAAAGCAAAGCCTGCCGTGAGGGCGTCCACTCACATCACAACAATCAACAATAAAAAACAAAGCCTGCCATGAGGGCGTCCACTCACATCACAACAATCAACAATAAAAAACAAAACCTGCCATGAGGGCGTCCACCCACATCACAACAATCAACAATAAAAAGCAAAGCCTGCCGTGAGGGCGTCCACTCACATCACAACAATCAACAATAAAAAGCAAAGCCTGCCGTGAGGGCGTCCACCCACATCACAACAATCAACAATAAAAAACAAAACCTGCCGTGAGGGCGTCCACCCACATCACAACAATCAACAATAAAAAGCAAAGCCTGCCGTGAGGGCGTCCACTCACATCACAACAATCAACAATAAAAAGCAAAGCCTGCCGTGAAGGCGTCCACCCACATCACAACAATCAACAATAAAAAGCAAAGCCTGCCGTGAGGGCGTCCACCCACATCACAACAATCAACAATAAAAAGCAAAGCCTGCCGTGAGGGCGTCCACTCACATCACAACAATCAACAATAAAAAACAAAACCTGCCGTGAGGGCGTCCACCCACATCACAACAATCAACAATAAAAAGCAAAGCCTGCCGTGAGGGCGTCCACCCACATCACAACAATCAACAATAAAAAGCAAAGCCTGCCGCGTCCACTCACATCACAACAATCAACAATAAAAAGCAAAGCCTGCCGTGAGGGCGTCCACCCACATCACAACAATCAACAATAAAAAGCAAAGCCTGCCGTGAGGGCGTCCACCCACATCACAACAATCAACAATAAAAAGCAAAGCCTGCCGTGAGGGCGTCCACTCACATCACAACAATCAACAATAAAAAACAAAACCTGCCGTGAGGGCGTCCACCCACATCACAACAATCAACAATAAAAAGCAAAGCCTGCCGTGAGGGCGTCCACCCACATCACAACAATCAACAATAAAAAACAAAACCTGCCGTGAGGGCGTCCACCCTCATCACAACAATCAACAATAAAAAACAAAACCTGCCGTGAGGGCGTCCACCCACATCACAACAATCAACAATAGAAAGCAAAGCCTCCGTGAGGGCGTCCACCCACATCACAACAATCAACAATAAAAAACAAAGCCTGCCGTGAGTCGTCCACCCACATCACAACAATCAACAATAAAAAGCAAAGCCTGTCGTGAGGGCGTCCACCCACATCACAACAATCAATAGAACTAATACCTCTTGCACTGAAGTCAGGGTGAACAGAATTGAGGTAAGAAAGGAACTGTTTAGAGAGCCAATGTTCCTGCACTGCACGTCATAAGCACTATTCCGTATGCTTCTTGCATTAAATGAAGCAATATGAAGTTGACAGTTTACAGATGAGTCGAATCTGTTGTTGTGTGCTTCGTAGGCGGGAAGTACCGTCCAATCTTTGTTCCAGCAGGCCAGAGATTGGCGTCATAGAGCAAATTCAGTTTAGCAATGTCCACAGAGTTTGAAGGATGAATAGGAGTTGTGTTTAGTTGGTAAGCGTTCACATAAGCATGTCATGTGCAAAGTAGTTGTCACATAAATAGAAATTTTGTCACGAGTTGTATCTGCGTGAAATCCTATTAAAAAGTATTCAGCAGATATGAGTCGAACAGGAGCACATTTGAGTCCACACTTGGTAGAGTTGACAGTAGTCATGGTAAGCGGTTTATATTTAGAAGAGGACGGCTTGGACGTGTTAGAGAAGGCCGACTTGGACGTTTCTTGGCATTTCTTGCGACAACCACGGCATATAGTGGTGGAGGAGTGTGGGGTTGACACATCATCAGCAGCGGGTTGTGGGTTGTCACATCATCAGCAGCAGGTTGTGTGGTTGACAGATCATCAGCAGCAGGTTGTGTGGTTGACAGATCATCAGCAGCGGGTTGTGGCGGTTGACACAGCAGCAGCGGCAGCTCGTGAGGTTGATACAGCAGCATCGGCGGGTCATGAGGTTGATACTGCAGCAGTGACGGGTCATGAGGTTGATAAAGCAACAGGGGCAGGTCATGAGGTTAATACAGCAGCAATAGCAGCGGGTCGTGAGGTTGATACAGCAGCAGCGTCGGGTCGTGAAGTTGATTCAGCAGCAGCAGTGGGTCATGGAGTTGATATAGCAGCAGCGGTGGGTCGTGAGGTTGATACAGCAGCAGCGGTGGGTCGTGAGGTTGATACAGCAGCAGCGTCGGGTCATGGAGGTGATACAACAGCAGCAGCAGCGGGTCATGGAGTTGATACAGCAGCAGTGGTAGGTTGTGAGGTTGATAGAGCAACAGCGGTGGGTCGTGAGGTTGATACAGCAGCAGCATCGGGTCGTGGAGTTGATACAACAGCAGCAGTGGGTCATGGAGTTGATACAGCAGCAGGGACGGGTCGTGGTGTTGATACAGTAGCAGCAGCAGCGGGTCATGGAGTTGATACAGCAGCAGTGGTGGGTCGTGAAGTTGATACAGCAGCAGCGGTGGGTCGTGGAGTTGATACAACAGCAGCAGCAGCGGGTCATGGGGTTGATACAGCATCAGTGGTGGGTCGTGAGGTTGATTCAGCAGCAGCGGTGGGTCGTGGAGTTGATACAACAGCAGCGGTGGGTCGTGAGGTTGATATAGCAGCAGCAGTGGGTTGTGAAGTTGTTGCAGTAGATAATCTCTGTGAAGTAGTAGTGCGAGCGGGCAGTGGCACGGCGGTAAGAGCTTCGGACTCTCGACTGAGAGAACCTGGGTTCGAATCCTATGAGGCGGTGTCGAACCTTGGGCAAGTTCGTTTACTTTATGTTGCTCCAGTTCACTAAGCTGTATAAATGAGTACCTGGTGGATATTTGTGTACGAATAGTCTTCGTGCATTAATTGCAGCATGGCTGAGTGCTTCCCAGAGAAGTTAAGGTTGTGTTCAATTCAACATTTTTCTTTTCTTTTCGGGCTGGGTCACATTTTCGGAAGGTTGTATTGCTGGTATAAGTGACGACACCAGCGTAGAAATGTGCGTAGACAATGCGGACACCAAGTGAGCGAGTTGTCTGTAGGATTCATCAGTGTCATACTGTTTCTTTTTGCACAGAATGATTTCACGTGATAATAAAGACGTATCAACGTGGTTAAAATCAATGCTTGGCAATTTACCAAGACCACGAGCAACGTATTTCGTTGAGAAATTTCGAGATGTCGTTGACGTTGTGTTTATTCTTGTCAGATCCTTCTCGTTTTATACAATGATGTTTCGTTGGCACGGAAATGTGAGCATGTAAAATTTCTTTTCAAACTTGTTGACACCAATCTCAATCCAACTTGATCCTTATAATTGTATGGCTCTTAGTGTAATTTATTACTTAAACTATTTTATTCCAGACACCCCGTTTTGGGTCTAATGCTCTTATATTTAAATTCTATTTTAACAGTTTAATTCGATGTACGATTCTAAGCTGTATTGTTCTTAAATGAATTAACTTACTATTTTATCTCAATTAACTTACTATTTTATCTCAGTTAACTTACTATATTATTTAACTGAGCGTGCATATATATTGTAATGCGCTATAGAGCACAATGTGATTATGGCACTATATAAATATTGTATTTTATTATTTTTAAAGGGTTAAAACGTACCTTTGTAGTTGTCATAGGGGTAATTGGCAACCATGGCGCCTCCATGCAGGTTGGCAGAGAGGACAAATTGATATTGTTGCAGCCAAGTCATGATGGCCCTAGTCTCGGGCTGTACCTCTGCCTTATTCTCCTCAAAGTAATCGGGGAAGTTCCGGTTGAGATCAAAGCCCTTCGCATTGTACGTGGATGAGAAGCAAAACAGGTACGACTGGTGTCATTTAGCTCATATCTCTTAGTAAAATATTCTATAGAGTATTCTAAAGGATTTTTGCAGATGGTTTTGCATAGAATAATTTGTACGATAACATTTCTGTAAATTCTAAAAAATTATACAGAATTCTGTATAATTCTATAAAATATTGTACAGGATTCTACAGAATTGATGCGGCCATAAACATTCTATAGATTTCAGTAGAATTCTGTATAATATGCTATACAATTCTATAGAAATTGAAGTGACCATAAATATATCACGAAACATTCATAAAATTGACAATTCTATAGAATATTACAGAAAATTTAAATGGGCACAACTATTCTATATAATTATATGGATTTCTATAAATTTATACAGAAATTTATATACGGGCAAACTAAAGTATAATTTTATTTTAACTATAATTATCCCTGGAAAAAGTTGGGTTGTAGCTACCTCAATAGCTGTGTTAAAAACACAAGTGGGATGACCTCATATAGCTACTGTAATACTACCAACCTCTACCAAACTAGCTACCTTCACACAGTGGAACCTCACTATTTAGGGAACCCTTGGGACTGGTCAAAAGTGACCTGAATGGCAAAGTGACCATACTACATTCTTATACGGCGCATATCCAGTCCTCAGGACTGCTCAAAGCACTTTACACTTTATTCCCTGGCAGATTTGTTCAATCGAACACCATCTCGATTTATCTGGGAAGCATTCAGACATGATGCAATTAATGCGCGAACACTATTCATACAGTAGTACCACCACTGTCTATAGCCAGGTACTCATTGCTCAGTGGGCTGGAGCAGCAATGTAGAGTGAAAGAGTTTACCAAAGATTCGACACCGCAGCACTGGATTCGAACCAGGCTTCTCTCGATCATGAGTCCGAAGTTCTAGCCACTGCACCACTGCACTCCATTAGGTTGACTAATTTCCTATCATTTGTTGTTACATAGATCATTTGGGACTGTCCAAAGATGACCTTAATTGTGGGGTGGTTGTATTACTGAGGTAACCTTAATTGTGAGGTGGCTGTATTACTGATGTGACTAAAATTGTGAGGTGGCTGTATTACTGAGGTGACCTTAATTGTGAGGTGGCTGTATTACTGATGTGACCTAAATTGTGAGGTGGTTGTATTACTGAGGTGACCTTAATTGTGGGGTGGCTGTATTACTGAGGTGACCTTAATTGTGAGGTGGCGGTATTACTGAGGTGACCTTAATTGTGAGGTGGCTGTATTACTGATGTGACCTAAATTGTGAGGTACTACTCAGGTGACCTTAATTGTGGGGTGGCTGTATTACTGAAGTGACCTTAATTGTGAGGTGGATGTATTACCGAGGTGACCTTTATTGTGAGTTTGCTGTATTATTGATGTGACCTTAATTGCGATGTGGTTGTATTTCTGAGGTGACTGTAAAGTGAAGTTCTAGTGTATTTATAATTTTATATTAACATCCACCTCCGCTTCCAAGAGCCTTTTGCTAGGTCATACTGCCTTAGTATTCCTGCTGACATAACAACCTTCAGTGGCCACAATACCTCTGCAGCAAAGAATCTAACTTCATATTTCTATTGCCAATAATCTTGCTATGTTGATATTTCTTTTACCAATTGATGGCTCTAGTATGTCACGGTTTGCTTACAATGCAATCAAATTATGCGTGTGACTTCTGTTGAGCTTTCCTCTGCCAACAATGTTTTCATAAGTAGTAGTATGTGCACTACGTTCCTAATGCGGCATGACATCTTCTAAATCAATCTGTTCTCGCTTAAGGTATTCTGTCTTATGTTTTTGTCATAAGAGGTACACTTGGGACAAGAACTAAATTTATAACGGAATGTCTGAACACTCCATGTGTTCAGTATCCTTTCTGATGACTTGCCAGACCTTATCGCTAGGTCACATAATGCCTGGGTCAATTGTGACCCGCCCCAGTGAACCTGGTATTAAGTCGCAAAGCCCTATTCTGCACGTGAGCCAAAAACAGCTGTCTAGGTCACATCCCATCAATTTTTTGATTTTGGCCGAAATGCCTACTTAATAACCTCATCTTTCAGTATCCACTTTATTTTCTTCAACAAATGATACAAAACTAAGAAAATGCCTGCATTTATTAACCGACACATTAAGAAGCCAGGTAGCTGATGAGTCAACATTACCTCCTTTTCTCAAAAACGTCACTTTTTAAAATGTTCAATTTTAGCAGTAAATTAAAAACTACTGCATACATTTCAACAAATGAGGTATTGATCATCTTGAAACTTATGATCAATGGAATCCAAAATGGTACAAAACGCCATTTTACAATTTTTCAGCTTAATACCCACATTGATGTGGCAGATAAGTTGATTTGAGAATCCTTGCAGTCAGATACTGTACGTTGTGAACTGGCCCTATCAGAGTTCATCAACAGATAGGAATTGGCCAAAAAAGTACATATGTCACCCTAGAAAATGTATGAAAAGTAAGTCTACACTCGAGTTGATTTGTTTATGGCGCTGTCATTGCTTTTGCAACATAGTGCAAAGGTCGGGAAACAATTAATGGCAGTAATGACAATAAACATAATACGCGACCTGCCACAGTGAAGTCAGTGTAAAATTAATGGCAGTAATGGCAATAAACATAATATGCGACCTACCTCAGTGAAGTGGCTGTATTACTATAATCATAAGCTATGATCTGTGGATTTTTTTTCTCAATTATTACAGCAGCCTTCCTGCATGAGCTCTCACCGTCCATGGTCACTGTCACATTGGCCTTCCATCTTCTGTCTGGTAGCGTTCTCGAAGCCGTCAGGGTTCATCGTTACCAGGATGTGAACGCGAGTCGTGTTGAGGAGAGACGTCACCTCACCTTTAGTACCGTAACCACTCACCAGGTGGTAGATGAAGTGAATCAACATTTCTCTACTGACAGTCTACAAACCAGGATGCAGGTCATTTGCCCAGCAGTCATATGCCCAGTAATCATTTGCCCAGTGGTCATTTGCCCAGTAGTACTTTGCCCTGTGGTCATTTGCCGGGTAGTCATTTGCCCAGTGGTCATTTGCGCAGTAGTCATTTGCCCAGTGGTCATTTACCCAATAGTCATCTGCCCAGTGATCATATGCCCAGTAATCATTTGCTCAGTGGTCATTTGCTCAGCGGTCATTCGTCCAGTATTCATTTGCCCACCACTGATTTCCCCATCATTCATTTGCCCAGTAGTCATTTGCACAGGTCATTTGCCTAGTTCCCATGTATGCATGAAAAGGGTAATTTGCTCAATTGTAAAAAATAACAATAATCTTTATTTATCATCAACAATAGTTCAGAGAACAAAGCATGTGTATTTAGATGAGAAAATAATAAGATGCATAGAAATCAATCGTTGGGGATAGTGACTCCAGTTCAGACATTGTAGCTCTCAAAGTCACATTGTTAAGAGTCACATGGTCAATAAAAGTCACATGATCTATAGAGATTCCAGACTTACCTCATCACCATGCATGTTACCAACGTATTTGACCTCTGGTCGAAGGGGCACATGCTCGCGTGTCATTTCTCCAATTGCCAATACCCAGAGATTCCGACCTGAAAATGTTTAACAAACTCTAAACAATATATAAATGGAAATTCAATGGTGATTAATTATTAATAATTTTTTTAAGTTACACTAAATTTCTGTTACATACCCTCAGTGCCAGCATAGAAAGATTGCTAATAGTTATTTAGTTATTTTAATTGTTTCAAAAACTAACAGAGCGAGTGTAGAAAAGCTGAAGTTGTAAAATAGTATACATTTAGTTAAAATTCCAATTATATTACATTATTTCTTATGTTTCATCTATTATTTATTATAATTATTATATACCCTTCACATTTTACATTTCCCCATAAAATCCCCCTACTTGGACACTAAACGCACTCACCCATCCTAAATTTCCAATTACAAACCCATCTTCTTAGGGTTCATAAACCCACCATTCCTATTATTTCCAAAGAAAGCCAACTTCTGGAGGGGCATTAATCCTACACTTTCTATATATCACTATCTGTGACCTGTACAAAGCCACACTTATGGGCCCTAAACCCACAATTCCCTATGATATTTGCCCAATAACCCTGCAACCTCCCCAAAGCCTTGGGAAATCCACAAGACGAAGAGTGGCAGCTTGAGGACATTACAACCATTAGATACAGCATGATAGTGGAGTGGCTATGGGAGCGAGGCTAGTGTAGTGGTTAATACATCCGCCCGGCATACCAGCGCTCTGAGTTTGAAACCCGGACCGGCAGGCATGCTATTTAGTGTAAAAACACTGTAACCACAGTTTATGTACAGACTAGTCACTTAATAGAACATTGCCGAGTGCTGGAAACAACAACTAGAAAAATGTTGAGGTCACAGAAAAAAATTATATTGTGGGAACTAAAATATAGAGTGGCAGGATCAGGAAACAAGAAATTTGTGAGCCGCTATTCCAAAATTAGACAATTCTCGTTGACGCTCATTACAAGCTACGAGCCAACACATTTTGCACCATTTTGTTTGAAAATGTGTTTCCATCGTAAAAGAATCCGAAATAGACTATTCTTCTATATCAAATTGTGTTTTAATTGCTGTCAATATTTTAAACTACAGCCGACAGTGTGAAAACCAGAGCCAACAGAGAAAGTCACTGCTGACAGAGTGGAAACCAGTTACAAGAGTGAAAATCACAATAAAAAGTGAAAACCACAGGTAATAAAACGAAAACTAGTTAAAATTTAGAAAACCACATTTAACAGTGTAAAAACCACAGCTGACTAAAAACTTTGAAGCTGTTTCCCCCAAACCATTATTTTCATATTTTCAACTTTTAAATTAACTGCTGTATCTGTGTAAATAATGTAGCCATATAGGTAACACTGAGGTATCATTTTCCCTCTGAATGTGCTCTATTTGAATAAGCAATAAAAAGCAACATCATTTTTTCCGAGAAGCGTCTCATTTTGGCTTGGCGGGTTACATTTGTTCAACTCCTTAACCCGGCCTTTGACACTCCAAGTCTTTCACCCCCGCCCAAAATAACCCTGTAATGCGGCATTGTTTAGTGGCACCGTCTAGTGGATATATGTGAAAACACATTAGAAACAATGTTTGAATGTATAGACTTCACATTTTCTTGTTTCGGGTCAAATAAGTAGGGAAACAGGAAAAAAAATGGCTGACTGAGACGTTTGGTTACGCCGACAACAATGGAGAGAAGAGGGCCAGGTAAGAATGAGACTTGGATTTAGAGGTTTGGGGTCAAGGACATTTGATCAAGTACAATTCCAATTACATTAGGTAAGTACATTTCAATCACAATGATCAACAACAATACTATTTAAGTGACAATTATTAACTATTATGAAAGTATATAATATTAATTATAGATATAATCAGGACAGGCCTTTAATCTTGTGCAACACACAAACAAAACAGTAGAGAATTATGATTTTGTATTCTAAATACTCAAGTTATGTACCTGAATTGTACTTGATATGTTGGCAAGTACAACTGACCAAGTACATGTACTTGTCATTTCAAAAACCAATGGAAAAGTTCAAGTAAAAAAGTGAAATATTTGACTTAATGCTGCACCCCAGCTCATTGACCCTTCATGAATCTAGTTCTTTTATGTCCACATGTGTAGTGTGTTGTTTTAAAGTCGTCGATGATACTTCTGTAGCACTCCATTTCATATTTATATGTATTCAATAGCCAACCTACAAATTGTCTATCCTATCAACTTTTTTGGTTGATTTGTACTGATATGGGGTCCTAGTACAAATTCAGCTTGGTTGCCCAAACAGCAACTTTGGGCAACCCTGGTAATTTGTATAAATTCAAGATGGCCACAGGTCGATATCTTGAAAATTAAACTTTTGAACCACTTGTACTAGAATGATGTATAAGACCTCTTTTAAGGGGTTTTGGGGTGCATAAAATTGATTTCTGGTGTTATTTTTTTCAGTTCAAGGTCAAGATCAGATGTTGAAGTTCAGGTGAAGGTCAAATTTGACTTTTCGGTGGACAATGAATGGAAACTGATATTTTTAAAACAGCGGTCATTCAAAAATTTCCAATAAAAACCCATATCAAAAACATCCCTAGCGCACAAAGGATACACTAAATAATCATTTGACACAAATTATATAAGTATCCAGAAGATGACGCCACCTCGCGTTGTCAAAGTTTGTGGCCGCAACATATCCGGTGCTAACAGGTATCTTCAATGGGAAGTCCTCGGTGAAAACAATGCGGTCTTTTTGAGGGCGTATCAGCAGCCCTCTTGAATCGGTTTCTACCAACTGGGCCGAAGACATTTGGGCAGATAGAGCAGTATCTGGACATTGTCCGCCTCCATCCAGCTGGCCGGCACTGTGTAGATAACTTCCTTCTCCCCACACTCCTCATCCACTAGTTTGAGCGTGCAGAGAGAGAGGGTGACATTTACTTCAAGCAGCTGACCATGGAGCGCGTGCTGAAGTACTTTTTCCTCGCTGATCATTTAGTCTCGCTTAACTGACTCTCACCTGGCTGCGTGACTTCGCCAGGAAGATAGTCTGGCTCAGAGTCGCGTTTTGACTGCCCACTTGTTGACAGCCATGAGAGCTGCCACCTAGTGAATACGCATTTGATTAAAAGGCATTACACTATGAAAAAATTGTTATTTCATAGTTGGCCTGAGAGCCAACCATCGTCTCTACCGTATCTACGAGCTTAATAATCCAGGCCATAGTGAGGGGCCCATGCTGCCACCTCACGGCACCTGGGTAATCGAGGCTATATCTCACTCATTACCTGTTGGAGATGCATGCGCTCCCTGCTGAGGCCAAGGCGGACCTTATGTCTGGCGCCTTTGTCTGATGATACCATGAGAGATACTGGAACGTTGTCTCTGTTGATCAGTTTGGCGAGCAGACAGTCATAAAGGAAAAGGAGCTCGGAAAGGGAGCTCTCAAGGGCGTGACTCTGTCTGCTGAGCTTGCTTCTGAGTGGATTGACGCCTTTCCCATCACCGTGCACGTGTCAGACCATGTGGACAACATCTACTCTACTGATCCACCAGGCCAGTCTGCGCAGAAACAGTACAAAGAGGAGTTGAAGCACCGGCGTGTCTTGGATGCGGATGATCGGAGTCTCATTGATGCAGAGGTGGAGAAGTACCCTCACCCACTGGAAGATCACCGCCCTCATCTGTACAATCCCGTCACCGGCCACATTGCTCCTGCAGAAGTGAATGTGGCTGATTCGATTGTGCTTGGTGAAAATATGGAGAGCAAGTACATCGCCAGTCTACCCGATGGGTTCCCATCAAGACGATGGACGTTCTAAAGAAGCAGGACAAGGCAAACAAGGGCAGGCCAGTCACCGATCTTGACAACAGTTTTTTTCCGGCTCTTGATGATTGGTCAGCGACGGCAGATGGAGATTGGGCCTCTGTTCAACTACGAGCTGTGTGCAGTGCCTCCATCGCTCATCGACGCGCATGGATGTCTCCGCCAAGCCAACAAGTCGGGGAGGGTCAAGCGCCTGGGTATACTCAAGATCTCGCCAACAACTGCTGAAATTGTCATCGTGGATGTCCAGCAGCTGTTTTACCGTATCGTGTGGCCACACAGCGGCAGTCCCTCAGATCTGATCGCATCCATCCAGGGTCGTCTGAGTCACTACCCAGATGGTACTGAGAAAATCATTGTCTGTCCACCTGTACCAGGATGTATCTGCCAAGGATCACATTGGAATATGGGGGACTGGTGAAGATATCCTCATCTACAAGCTCTCCATCACCAATCCTCTGCCCAAAAGAGATGCAATCCTGAAGAGCAAGAACAACAAGCGCAGCCTGGAGAGCGTGTTGTCTACCTTCAGTGCAGGAGAGAACGTAACGATGGAGACTCGTGACGATGGTGCGGACATCACTGATCTATTGGGTGTATCGGGAGGAGCTGGAGTGTAAGGTACAGATGACGCGGTGGGATGGGATAGTGCTGGATATCAACACAATATCTGCTGCTGCCTGGCATGCACGCCCTCATTGGGTGCAACACGACCTCATATCCATATGCCAAAGGCAAGATCAACGTACTAAACACCTTGCTCACTGGGGACTTCCCAGGTTTGGATGGTGTACTGAGGGAGGTGGGCACTATTGCAGACGGATCTGAAATCCATGGAGACTGCCCGCTTCACACTCTTCACCAAGAAGAAAAAAGTCCCAAAGTCAAGGTCAACATCCATCAACCTGTTCCTGCACGTGCTGCGGGCACATCTGCAGGTCGTGCTGTGGAAAGCAGCAGACCAGCAAGTCCCACCCGATGGGTCAGCCGTAGTGTGTTGTTTTAAAGTCACTGATGATACTTCTGTAATCATGGTTATCAACCAGGCAGGGGATTGGCCTACCTAGTTCCTTCAGCGCCCTGTTGGCCGGCTTTTAACCTCCCATGGCGATTACGTAGGGTTGGGTTTAGCGAGGAATTAAAAACGGCAAACTTTCATATAAACAAACCGGCCGTGAATTCAAGCATCTTCATGTTCAAGTGAATTTAAATAAACTGTAGCCAAAGGTTTGGCTAAATCGTCAGTTCCTGCCTCAAGTTCTATAATTACATTTTGAATATTTTTGTTGTTGTTTTGTTGGTTCATAAATCATTGTATAGTATGTCTGATAATTTCATCAAAACAAAAATAAAAAATATGCACAACTGAACAAGTGTCAAAGTGAATACTTAGGTTTTTTTGCGAGGAACAAAAATCTAACTGATGGAAGAGTTTTAAGTACAAGAGCAAGTAGATGTACTTCAAGTTCTCCAACCCTGGCGAGATTGGAACAAGAAAGAGACTGACCTTCTACAGACTTGCCAATGCTGTAGAGGTACGTGATGTTGGGGTAAGACAGCTCTACCTCATTCAAGTACTGCGTCAGCTGGCTGTGATTGTGATATACAAACTTTGGGGCATCCATCGCTGTCCCAACGGCACTGATGACGACCAAACACATCAACGTTGTCAACTTCTCCATCTTTTCCCAATGTCAAAATCTGCAAAGAGAACTTCTTCAATAACAACAATTGATACGGGCCTAGATACATATGCACGATCCAGGAGATATTTTCCAGTAAAAGTTAAGAATAGTATCAGAAGCTCCTTGGAGTAAATGTTGGAAAAACTGTGTTCATGACACTTAATTTTAATACACAGCCCATAACCTTGAAAAAACATCACTGCTTGACACTGCTTTTATACATCCTGAATAAACACATATACATGCATGCACCTATGCAAACACGCACGCACGCACGCACGCACATACACATACACATTTATGCACTTTGAATAGACACCACATGCACTGCCTTTACGTACTGTGAATAAACACCCCAGACACTGCCTTTATGCACTATGAATGAACACCCTAGACACTGCCTTTCGCACTCTAAATAAACATATCAGACACTGCCTTTATACACTTTGAATAAATATATCACATACTGCCTTTAGCACTCTAAATAAACATATCAGGCACTGACTTTATGCACTTTGAATACATATCTCAGGCACTGCCTTTATGAACTCTGAATAAACATATCAGACACTGATATGTTTGCATAAATATTTCAGACACTGTCTTTAGCACTCTAAATAAACATATGAAGCACTGCCTTTATGCACTTTAAATAAATATCTCAGACACTGCCGTTATGCACTCTGAATAAACATATCAGACACTGCCTTTATGCACTTTGAATAAAAATCTCACACACAACCTTTAGCACTCAAAATAAACATATCAGACACTTTTGTGCATTTTGAATAAACATTCAGGCACTGCGTTTAGCACTCTAAATAAACACCCCAGACACTGGCTTTGTGAACTATGAATAAATATATCAGGCACTGTCTTTAGGCACTCTGAATAAATATCACAGGCACTGCCTTGATGCATTTAGAATAAACATCTCTGGCACTGCCTTTATGCACTTTGAATAACTACCTCAGGCACTGCCTTTATGCACTCTGAATAAATATATCGGCATTGCCTTTATGCACTCTGAATAAATATATCAGGCACTATTGTTATGCACTCAGAATAAATATACCAGACACTGCCTTTGTGCATTTTGAATATACATATCAGGCACTGCCTTTGTGAACTTTGAATAAACATCACAGGCACTGCCTTTACGCACCTGGAACAAACACATCAGGCATTGCCTTTATGCATTCTGAATAAACATCCCAGCCACTACCTTTATGTAATCTGAATAAGCATATCAGGCTCTGCCTTTATGCACCTTGAATAAGCATATCAGACATTGCCTTTGTGCACTTTAAATAAACAAGCACTGCCTTCGTGCACCTGGAATAAACATCCCAGCCACTGCCTTTATGCACTCTGAATAAACATATCAGGCTCAAATCAAATCAATTTATTTTGCAATAACAACAACAACATTATATATATATATATATATATAATGTATATATATATATATATATATATACAAAACAACCTTTTAAAAAAGAAAGTTGTGTTGCATGGTGGTCACATGGCATGTTATATGCCGTCTTCCTGTGACCCCATAAACATATATTGTGAATTATATTTACACACACGTATACGATGATTATCACGAGTGTATTATATCTTCTTTGTGACAACGGACGGGGATGCGATGGAGAAGGAAACGAATTATTGTAGGAAATTACTGTTACAAAAACAATGAAATGAAATTTGTGCGTATCCAAACATAGACATAAAAAATAAACAAATATTTAATTGCACTCCGCACATCTGGGATTTAGGCAATGCACGTGACTAAGATAGTTGTCTACATATTGATTTTGAATTTTTGCCTGGATTTGACGTTTTATATCTTATAATCGAGATTATTCTATAGTTTTATGAAATGATGTTTAGGTAATTTAGATGAAAAATGTGTTCTGTGCTTCCTTGTATATAAGAGGTTACGTTGTCTAGTAATTCTGGTGTTAGTGGCTAGATTCTTTTTTGGTATATAATGTTTGAAGGGTTTAGGCAGTGTATTATGGTGATAGTCATACATAAATAGTGAGACTTGCAACCTGTGAATATCAGTGATTTTAAGTATGTGTTCAGATTTAAAAATAGGATCGGTGTGATTTCTATATCGTTTTGTGTTAATTATTCGTACAGCGCGTTTTTTGTAAAATGTCTATCTTTCTTATGGTATTTCCATTGCCCTATGCTTGTACACCGTAAGTTAATTGGCTTTGAATTAAGGTATAATAGAGAGTTTTTAAAACATTGTGTGGCATAAAATGTTTCATTCTATTAATTGCACAACTTTCTCTAGATATTTTAGAACTGATTATGTTGATATGTTTTTTTTATCTTAAATGTTTATCAATATGTATTCCTAAGAACTTCACCGATTCTTCTTTGTCATCCTTTGCAACATGATTAATAATTTCACTGTTTATTTTAATACAGTTATTTACCTGGTATTTGCTATTCGGTGGACTAAATATGCAAAAGTTTGTCTTTTTTATATTTAATGACAATTTATTGGCACAAAAATCAATCGTACAAATGTATTACTTTTTGGTTTATGCTGTCAATTAAAGTATCAATATGAGGACCTGATTGGTCTACAGTTGTGTCATCTGCAAAAGATAATAAATTCAAAGACGTAGAATTAGTTATATCATTGATATAAATTTAAAATAAGATTGGTCCAAGTATGGATTCTTGGGACACTCCACTTATTATGTTTTGGAGATGATTGACATTTGTGCATCTCAGTATAATATTGTTTTCGATTTTATAAATAACTTGCAAACCATTTATTGCTTATTCCCTGAATTCCATAAAAGTTTAATTTGTACAATAAAATATCATGGTTTATTGTATCGAATGCCTTTGAAAAGTCAAGAAACACAGCCAATGTAGGGTCTTTTGTTATTTTATCATTTGTATCTGCAATATCTTTGAGCATGGTTGAATAGTAGAATGTTTTACACGAAACCCATACTAGTGTTTACTAGAACATTATTAATCTATTGCATACAATTTTTTCCATTATTTTAGAAATCGCAGGTAGAATATTTATAGGTGTATAATTGTTGAACAGTTTATTGTTACCTGATTTGAAGACGGGAATGACTTTTTCAGTTTTTCTAAGTTTTCAGGAACAATTCCCGTGACAAAGTATTGGATTAGTATATGCTCAAGCGGAGTGGCTACTTCATGTATGGTTGCTTGCAATAGTTTAGTGGACAGACTGTCGAAACCTTCAGTGTATTTAGTTTTAAGTTTTCGTACAAATATTTCTATTTCTGTTGTTTGTGTTGGTTGCTTGAAAAAATGTACAGTATAGTTTCCTCTTAGATGTGTTTCAAATTGCTTAACAGCAAGAGGTATTGCTTATCGATTTACCTATTCCCAATTTTTTGGTATTAAATTCTTCTGTAATTTGTTTTAAATTTGTATTCTTTTATCCGTTTAAGATGTTTGGGGAATTCTTTTTGTTTATGTATTGCTTGTCGTAGTACAGCCCATGTTTGATATTGTGCTTACGTTCTTTTAGCATTTCTGTATAATAAGCACTTTTTGTTGTTCGATTAATGTTTTTAAAGACTTTATATTTGTTGATAACTCGTGTTATGTCATTAAACAGCTTTATTTAACATCCCCCATTCTCATCATACTCTTAACATCCCCCTTTCTTTAGAAAGTTCGACAGTCATTAGGGGTTGTCACTACCGACTACATTCTATAGTCCTTCATCCAGATGGGCGGTTGTCGTGTCCTCATCGGCC
This sequence comes from Paraescarpia echinospica, assembly GCA_020002185.1. Lineage (NCBI taxonomy): Eukaryota > Metazoa > Annelida > Polychaeta > Sabellida > Siboglinidae > Paraescarpia > Paraescarpia echinospica. Next base: position 8,002,251 of record CM034539.1, on the reverse strand, counting down.
TGTCCTGAATTCCAGATGTCGCCGTGGGAGAGTCCGGTTACCTTAAGTCAGTAGCCTCGGGTCGTGTCCCTGATTGCTTTCTGACGTCGGTCGCTGACACGCGTTCCCTGTAGTTGATTGTTCCCGGCTGTTCTAGCGCATCCTTTGATGTCACGCAGTTGTCGTCGTTCCTAGCCAGGCGAGCGTCGCCAGGGTTCTTTGCCGGAGGAATGTCGTCGGGGTTCATTCTCGAACGAACGTGTATTCTTGAATAGGATTGGTTGTCCTTTCTCTAATGCATCCAAATCACGGGCTGATTTATCATGATGCCTTGTGACTGCCTGTCTTCTGTTCTCTTTGCGTTGTCTAACTACCGCCCAGTCCACCTTCCTTTTCTTTATTGACGGAAGCAGAGAACGTGTGTCTCCCGAACATTAGTTGAGCAGAAGAGAAACGACAGTCTTGCTTAGGTGTGCTTCGTAGCTCCAACTGGGCTAGTTGTAAGTCGCTGCCATCTTCAAGTGTTTTGCGGATGACAGTCTTTGCTGCCTTCACGCCAGACTCCGCTTTCTCGTTTGATTGGGAATATATGGGAGATGACGTATTGTGTTCGATTTTCCATTCCCTGGTAAATCGTCCAAATTCGACTGCTGAAAACTGTCTTCCGTTATCGCTGATCAGCTGACGAGGTGAACCAAATCGAGCGAAATGAGTTTTCAGATTGGTGATGACTTGTCGAGACGTTGTTGTTGTTAAACGGTCGACCTCGAAATACCCGGAGTATTGATCGATTGTTAACAGGTAGTCAAGTCCATACAAATCAAACAGGTCGACTCCGACTTTTTGCCGTGGTCCGTCACCATCATCGTGGTTTCTCAACGTTTCTTTTTGTTGGGCTGGTTTCCAGTGTTGACATATCTCACATGCTTCGGCCATCTGCTTTACAATAAACTGGACATTGTAATATGAGATTATAAGATGTGCATTTCTGCCAAAATCTCAAAACTGATGGGACATGAAGTAGACAGCTATTTTTGGCTCGTCTGCAGAATAGGCCTTTGTGACTTAACACCCGGTTCACTGAGGCGGGCTATACATGGAATAATTCAATCTTACAATCCATGGCAGAATCCTTCAGTGGCGTAGCATGAACCAGCTGGGGAAATAGGGAATTTATTTACATTACGTAATCGTCACAATTAAATGAGAGCAAAGCTGTTCGGGAGTGTAATTGGAGCAGCAGGTGAACCCATTAGGGTTTGATGGCCCTGCAATAGCTCTTGGGGAGTGTTGAATATAGCATCACCTGTTCTCATACTGTCTCTCCGGTCTACTCACAGACATACCTACGCTGGTAGCAAACTGGTCTACTCAAAGATATACCAACGCTGGTAACAAACTGGTCTACTCACAGACATACCTACGCTGGTAGCAAACTGGTCTACTCACAGACATACCTACACTGATAGCAAACTGGTCTACTCACAGACATACCTACGCCGGTAGCAAACTGGTCTACTCACAGACATACCTACGCTGGTAGCAAACTGGTCTACTCACAGATATACCTATGCTGGTAGCAAACTGGTCTACTCACAGACATACCTACGCTGGTAGCAAACTGGTCTACTCACAGACATACCTACGCTGGTAGCAAACTGGTATACTCACAGACATACCTACGCTGGTAGCAAACTGGTCTACTCACAGATATACCTATGCTGGTAGCAAACTGATCTACTCACAGACATACCTACGCTGGTAGCAAACTGGTCTACTCACAGACATACCTACGCTGGTAGCAAACTGGTCTACTCACAGACATACCTACGCTGGTAGCAAACTGGTCTACTCACAGACATACCTACGCTGGTAGCAAACTGGTCTACTCACAGACATACCTACGCTGGTAGCAAACTGATCTACTCACAAACATACCTACGCTGGTAGCAAACTGGTCTATTCACAGATATACCTATGCTGGTAGCAAACTGGTCTACTCACAGGCATACCTACGTTGGTAGCAAACTGGTCTACTCACAGACAAAGCTACACAGGTAGGAAACTGATCTACTCACAGACATACCTACGCTGGTAGCAAACTGGTTTACTCACAGACAAAGCTACACAGGTAGCAAACTGGTCTACTCACAGACATACCTACGCTGGTAGCAAACTGATCTACTCACAGACATAGCTACGCTGGTAGCAAACTGGTCTACTCACAGACATACCTACGCTGGTAGCGGACTGGTCTACTCACGGACATAGCTACGCTGGTAACAAACTGGTCTACTCACAGACATATCTACGCTGGTAGCAAACTGGTCTACTCACAGACATATCTACGCTGGTAGCAAACTGGTCTACTCACAGACATACCTACGCTGGTAGCAAACTAGTCTACTCACAGACAAAGCTACGCAGGTAGCAAACTGGTCTACTCACAGACATACCTACGCTGGTAGCAAACTGATCTACTCACAGACATAGCTACGCTGGTAGCAAACTGGTCTACTCACAGACATACCTACGCTGGTAGCGAACTGGTCTACTCACGGACATAGCTACGCTGGTAACAAACTGGTCTACTCACAGACATACATACGCTGGTAGCAAACTGGTCTAATCAAAGACATACCAACGCTGGTGGCAAACTGATCTTCTCACATACATACCTGTGCAGGTAGCAAACTGGTCTACTCACAGATATACTTACGCTGGTAGCAAACTGGTCTACTCACAGACATAGCTACGCAGGTAGCAAACTGGTCTACTCACAGACATACCTACACTGGTAGCAAACTGGTCTACTCACAGACATAGCTACGCAGGTAGCAAACTGGTCTACTCACAGACATACCTACGCTGGTAGCAAATTGGTCTACTCGCAGACATACCTACGCTGGTAGCAAACTGGTCTACTCACAGACAAAGCTACGCAGGTAACAAACTGGTCTACTCACAGGCATACCTACGCTGGTAGCAAACTGATCTACTCACAGACATAGCTACACTGGTAGCAAACTGGTCTACTCACAGACATACCTACGCTGGTAGCGAACTGGTCTACTC
>CM034539.1:7924197-7994197 GCA_020002185.1 Paraescarpia echinospica | reverse complement strand
TTAAGATATTTAACCTAGTTCTATTATCTGGCATTGTGCGAACAGATTGGTGTATTGGGATCATCAAGCCTATATACAAAAAGCAGGGGTCAATAGATGACCCAAACAACTAGCGTGGCATTACACTATTAAGCTGCATATGCAAATTGTTTACAACCTCCATTAACGTGAGACTGACCACATACCTAAAGGAAGCGAATGTAATAGGTGAATTCAACAACATATTAAAAGGTATCATCATGTAGATAATTCAATGCTCTTCAAAATAACATTTATTTGTAATTATAGAATGCACCCACGAAATGTTTTTTGGTGAATCATAGTTACAGATCATTAAGGGTTATGATGGAATAACATGTAAACATCTTTACTAGTATCATGCATGCAAGTGAAGATACACCTGGAAATAAAATATTCGAGTATTTGTTCACAAGGTACATATACATAGCATACATTTTGACTTAAAAACAATATCAATTAATGACATAATTCTGAGTGAATTGGAGCTGCAAATAACTGGTTTAAATTTGCCCAGTGCACACCACAAATCCAGAAACATGGGGCAGGAGTCATTTGCTAAGATTGTCTCACTCTCTACATAAGTCTGATATACTGCTGTGTTATAACCATGTGTTAAGCTGGTAGGCCAAAGAACAGCATTTGGGAGTATTTTTTCTCTGTTAAAGAGAATGGCAGTAAGTTGGCAAGATGCACAAAATGGGGCACTCGGCAAGGATGTAAACCATACAGTAATATTGAAGTTCAATGAACTTGTTGCAAAAGTTTAATTTGCATTATGCTTCTGTAATCAGGGTATTTAATTATTTACAAGGAAAAGTAGATTCCTCTAGTTATTCCAGGCTTTATGAGTTTACAGAGCAGCAGACACTGGGACAGTGTGACTGCTGCCTGGCTAAATGGATGCAATGGTGCTTTGAAGTTAGTTCTTCTGCCAACTATCGTTTTCACACAAGCCTATAGGTTTAATGGCTGCCAGCACACCACTGAGCATGCAGGTGTGAAAAACGTCCTGATGTATTTGAACTTGAGCCACTAATTATCTGTCCAACAAGCAGTAGCAGAGCAGTTTTATAATAATAATAATCCACAAGTTAAGTGGCTGTGATCTTCCTTTTACCATTTATGTGATGTTTCTTGTTTATTGTGAGCAGGGCGGACATATGGTTATCATATTGTAGCAGGTACTATAGTTAAACACTATAGTTGTCATAGAGCTGTCACGTCACACTGTGGCAGGTATTTAATAAAAGGGTATACTTGACACATTAGCCATCAAGGGATTGAGGTGTCAACCTGGACAGAGTCCTGGCACTGGCTGGTAAAGCCGCATGTTGTTACATAGACTCTGCTATTAAAACAGAATTACACCTTTTTACAGGTATGTTACATTATTTACCTTTATGTTATTGTAAATTAAAAGTGCATAGTCTACTTATGTGTTATTTTGAAATACATGTAGCGTTTAATTGTTACTTGTTATATTAGTGTTATATAGCCATTGACAATAACTAATTGTCACCTATCAGATATGTCAATAACACTATGTCTACAAGTGTTTTACTTAATATTTTCTGTGTTTGATACAAGGCATCGATACAGTTGTAGCAGTTGTTTCTTGTATCTAGTGTATTGTACATGTACTGGACAGAGTCCTGGCACTGGCTGGTAAAGCCACATGTTGTTACATAGACTCTGCTATTAAAACAGAATTACCCCTTTTTACAGGTGTGGAGTTGTAGTGATTCTCTCGAACTACCGAACTGAACGAACCGCGAGAGTGGCGCCCGATGTGGGGTTAGAGAGGCCACACAGCTTGTTGAAACTTGGGACACTGACTGTAGACAGCTATAGCCCTGGTCAGCCCCTGTGACTGGCAGAGAAGCAGACAGGGAGTGGTGCTGCAGGTGCAGGTGCAGGTGTGACTGTCTGGCTGCTGCACTGGGCAAGTGCGGTGAAGCGGAACATTGATCGTGTCTATTGTTGAATGTATTTGTTGTTCTCCATTATGGAGTATGATGCTTAATGTTTGTTAAACTTTGAAATGTGTAATTGTGAAGGTGCAAGTTGAATGATTGATTGTTGATTACCTGTACTGGTAAATTACTGATGAATATGGCTGAAGCTGATGTCATAGTAGTGGAAAGAGATGAGAGGGGTGACATAGTAGAGGATAAAGGGGGTGGCATAGATCATCAGTTGCAGGGTCTAATCAAGACCATGTCTACTTCACAAAAGGAGAAATTGCTAGGGTCTCTCACAGAGGAGACATTTGTGAAGCAGGAGCCCAATGAGTCTGTTGGATTTTCGCCATATGTATTGCGGGAAATCCCCAAACTGCCAGTATTCTCTGACACCGACAAGGATGCCACATATGGGAGGTGGAAGTATGAGGTGAATTGCTTGGTGGAGGAGTCACAGTATACAGAATGTGATATTATCACAAGTGTGAGGAAATCTTTGAGAAGCCCTGCTGCAGATGAAATGATCTATTTGGGAGAAAAGGCTACACTCGCCAACATTCTCTACAAATTACAATCACTGTATGGTACAGTGATGTCAGGTAATACCGTACAAGAACATTTCTACAGCGAACCGCAGCGTGTAGGTGAACCTTGTACAAAGTGGTCGACAAGACTGGAAGACCTCTGTCATGTTGCCGTGGAAAGGGGTGTTGTGTCTAGGGAATCCATGCCCACTATGTTGCGAGACAGATTCTGGGCAGGCCTCAGGGACTTGCAAATAAAAAATGCCCTTCGCCACAGAAAAGATTCTCTAAATTTCGAGGAGATTGTGATCGAGGCGCGGACCCTGGAGGAAGAGTTTGGAAACCAGAATGCAGTGCAAGTTCATATACAACAAGGGCAACAGACAGAACCAACCTTGCAAGCTCTTGTGAAGAAAGTGGAAGAGTTGGAAGGAATGATCAAGAAGAGACAGTCCAGGGCACAGATGAAACAAAGGAAGGAGCCACTTACCTGCAATGATTGCGGTGTACCTGGACATCTATCTTTTGGTTGTCGCAAGAAAACCGGCGTCGAATGCCGCAGTTGCAAACAGAAGGGGCATTTGTCCAAGACTTGCCGAGTGCATTTAAATGCAAATTGATCCCTTTTGGAGGGCAAAAAGGGGTCAGTAACAGGAAACATAATCACAGCCCTACTTGTGACTTGGTCGGCGGCTCGTGCCAAATTGGGATTACCATTGAAGGTAAAACATGTACAGCACTACTCGATTGTGGGTCTATCATGGAAAGCCACGATTGGAAAGCCATTCTTTAACAGAGAGTTGTCTCAACATACCTTGTAACCCCTGTAACGACTAGTTGACATTGAAGGTGCTGGAGGAGGTACCTTACCTGGGTTACATTGAAGTTGAGGTGAAGTTGCAGTCGTCTAGGGGAGAAAGTGAAGGAATAGCTGTGCCAGCATTTGTTGTGCCCCTAGTCGGTCGAACAGAATAATGCCTGTTATAATTGGAACTAATTTCCTGACAGCCTTGAGAGCTCGGAATACCCCATTCCATGATGCAGCCATCAGAAGTCACAGAACAGGAAGTAGCAGTGTATTCATGTCGCCACACAGTGATCCCTGCAAACACATCTATCATTGTGAAAGGAAGAATGGGAGCCCAGAAAGGTTTCTCAGCTGGCATGCTTCAACCAGCAGAAACACTCCCCGGGGGAATACTCATCCCCGACTCAGTTGTGCAAGCTGACAACAACCACCGAGTTGATGTCGTCCTAACGAATGTTTCATGAAGGGAAATGAAAATTCCCAAACGACAGAAGATAGCGACTATGACGAATAGTGTCATTTTAGACAGGGATACGACTGTTGGAGACTTAACAACATGTGTTGAGTAATGGAGATTGCGGCAAAGGTACAAAGGGTGAAGTACTAGTGAATCTAGATGCCACAAAACTCTCGGAAGAACAGAAGAAGCAGGTACAATCACTGTGTCATGATTTCGGTGACATATTTGCTTCTCGGACAATGGAGCTAGGCAAAGCTATAGGAGTGAAGCAGAAAATTCGACTGACAGATGAAACACCATTTCAAGATAGACCGAGACGCATTCCTCCAGCAATGTACGAGGAAGTTAGACAACACCTGAAAGAGATGTTGGCATGCGGTGCAATACGTCATTCGCACAGTCCATGGGCTTCGAATGTAGTCCTAGTGCGGAAGAAGGATGAGAGTTTGTGCTTGTGTCTGGACTTCAGGCGTTTGAACAGCCGGACAATCAGAGATGCGTACATGCTGCCTCTCATTGAGTCGACGCTGGACAGGCTATCTGGCGCAAATGGTTTACATCATTAGACCTCCAGAGTGGCTACTGGCAAGTGGAAATAGAGGAGTGTGATAAAGCCAAGACTGCATTCAGAGTGGGAAACCTCGGTTTTTATTAATGCAATCGAATGCCGTTTGGTCTCACGAACGCTCCTGTTGTGTTCCAAAGGCATATGGAACACACTCTGGCTGACTTGGCCAATGTGTTGGTCTACCTGGATGATATCATCATTAATTCATGGACATTTTAGACTCACCTTGAACATCTGCAAGCTGTGTTTACTAGCCTACGAGCAGCTGGTCTGAAATTGAAACCTGCGAAGTGTCATCTTTGCCAAGAGCGTGTGAAGTATTTAGGCCGCATCATCTCGGAGGCAGGGATCGAAGCCGATCCAGACAAAATAGAGAGTGTAAAGGGATGGCCTATACTGACAACCGTACACGAGCTTCGCCAAGTGCTTGGGCGTTTCGGCTACTACCGTCGCTTTGTGAAGGGTTATGCTGAAATATGCAAGCCCTTACACAATCTGGTAAAAGGGTAGGAAAACAAGACATCTGTAAATAAAGCCACCAAGATTGTGACGACCACAAGTGCAATCGCTGCATTTAACAGACTGAAGGAAAGACTGATAGAACCACCCATTTTGGGATATGCTGACTACAGTCTTCCTTTCGAATTACACGTGGATGCATCCTTACACGGCCTTGGAGCAATACTGTATCAGGAACAGCAAGGTCAGCAGCGAGTCATAGCTTATGCAAGTCGTGCACTCAAGCCAAGCGAGGTTAATTACCCAGCCCACAAACTTTAATTCCTATCACTCAAGTGGGCCGTGTCTGAGAAGTACCAGGACTATCTGTACGGACACCAATTTGTGGTCATGACTGATAACAACCCATTGGCCTATGTCCTGACTTCTGCAAAGCTGGATGCGACAAGTCACCGGTGGCTAGCAGAACTTGCAACTTATGATTTCAGCATCAAGTACCGTTCGGGAAAAATAATGCTGATGCCGATGCACTCTCTAGAATGCACACCAAGCCTGCACAAGGATGACACTTACCTGAACCTGTGGTACAGGCTGCGTATGAGATGGCAGCAATGGAAGAAGATGATGGCACATTTGGCCTGATTGAGGTGACGTGCTGTAGCCAAGCAGCTGTAACCTACGAGGAGGAACTGGTAGATGCCGGAGGGACAAAGATCAATGACCCTAATTGGGAGCTCATCCAAAGTAAAGATCCGGTGATCAAGAAGATGCTAATGTTGCTGAGACAGGGCAGCAAACCCAGTCTAGATCAACAGCACAAACTAGAGCAGGAATCACCAGAGTTCAAGATATACCTGAAGGAATGGGATAAGCTATGTATCCGAGATGGTTTGTTTCACAGAAAGAGAGTATACCAGGACGGTAACGAATCGTTCCAGCTAGTTCTTTCAGCGGCAAAGAGAGCCGAAGCAATGATGGGTCTGCATTATCAGTTAGGCCACTTGGGAAGGACCCTAGACCTTGTTCGTGCCAGATTCTTCTGGCCACACATGGCAGAAGATGTGCGCAAGAAACTGCAAACATGTGAAGCCTGTATACGAAGAAAAGTCAACCCAGATCGAGCACCACTTGTGAACATTCGCACACACCAGCCGTTTGAGATTGTCTGTATTGATTATCTAACCCTGGAACCATCAAAGGGAGGGATTGGAAATGTATTAATCATGACTGACCACTTCACTCGGTATGCCCAGGCTGTTCCCACACGCAATCAGAATGCCAAGACCACAGCAAAAGCTTGTATGACACATTTCTACACAATGGTTTTCCACAGAGATTCCATTCGGACCAGGGTAGACATTTTGAGAGTCATGTCATCAAAGAATTGTGTAAACTTGCAGGGATTGAAAAAAGCCGAACTACTCCGTATCATCCAATGGGAAATGGGCAGTGTGAAAAGTTCAATTCAACACTGATGAACATGTTAGGTACATTAAGTGTAACGAAGAAGGCCAACTGGAAGGCTTATGTACCAACATTGGCGCATGCTTGCAATGCTACCAGAAACGAAGCAACTGGCTTCTCGCCATTCTACCTGGTATTTGGCAGACACGCACGACTGCCAATCGATCTGGCCATGGGTGTAGAATCAAGTGAACGTCAATCAGAAGTGGCAGACCACACTGATTACACCAAGCAGCTGCGGGAACGGTTGGAATCTTCTTATAAGATTGCTACAACAGAAAGCAACAAGTCTGCCAGGCGTCATAAAAGGCACCACGACAGACGTGCTAGAGGAGCAACAGTTGAAATTGGTGATCGCGTGTTGGTACGGAACGTTGGTTTGCGAGGCCGCAATAAGCTGGCAAACCGGTGAGAAGAAGATATCTATGTAGTGAAGGAGCAGCTGGAGAGAGAGATTCCTGTGTTTGTGGTGCAGCGAGAAGGAGGGCGTGGAGTCAAGAGGACACTGCACCGGAACAAGTTGCTACCAGTAAACTTCCTTCCGCTGTCTGCGAAGGAGAATGAATCTGTGACGAGAATGGAAAGTCGGCTGGCGGGTGCAAGGACAGAGAGGCGCGGTGGTATGTCTGTGCGCGGCTCTGAGAGAGAGGAAGAAGAAGCAACACTGACCGAGTACGAGTCGGAGGATGACGACTGTGTTAGAGTGGTCATGAGGAAGCCACTTGATCCAGAGGCTGGAGAGTTTGTGCCTGCCGCATTAGAACGTGCGTCAGAAGGAACACCTGGAGACATGGATATTCCAGATCCCAATTGCGAGATGGAACTACTTGATGAGGATGGATGCAGGGAGTATCAGGTGTCAGATGAGGAAAGGGACGAAGGAGAGTTTGCTGAGGATGGAGACACGGAATCAAAAGTGTCAGATGAGGAAAAGGGCGAAGGAGAGCTTGGCGAGACTGAACTACACGCTCACCGTGTCGGGTGAGGTTGCCATCACCAGCTGTGCGTAACCGGCCTAAACGGGAAATACGGAAACCTGCTCGTTACACTGACTTTGCTCAACAAGTACTGACTCCTGCCTTAGCACTTTCCATGTTTAATCAAGGATTTTGTGATGTACTTGCTAAATTGTCATAGACAACATTTGAACATGTGTTCAAGAGTAATATGTATTATTGTGTTTACTATTGGAATGTCGGGACGACATTCATTGATGGAGGGGGTAGATGTAGCAGGTACTATAGTTAAACGGTATAGTTGTCATAGAGCCGCTACGCCACATTGTGGCAGGTATTTAATAAAAGGGTATACTTGACACATTAGCCATCAAGGGATTGAGGTGTCAACCTGGACAGAGTCCTGGCACTGGCTGGTAAAGCCACATGTTGTTACATAGACTCTGCTATTAAAACAGAATTATACCTTTTTACAGGTGTGGAGTTGTAGTGATTCTCTCGAACAACCGAACTGAGCGAACCGCGAGAATATGTAGACAGGTACAGAAAGAAACTGACGTTTTCTATAAAAAGAACACGTTTGCCTATCAGTGGCATGCATTTCCTATTGTTGCCGTTTCTGCCCGGCAGAAATCAAACAACCCTGTTGGTAATTATTAATCAAATGTTTTTTGGTGAATCATAGTTACAGATCATTAAGGGTTATGATGGAAGTAAAATGTTGACATGTTTACTGTTCACTTATTGCACCACGTCTTACATTTAGAGGAATAATTATAATAGAAAATAAAATGTTGTGGCACCTATTTTTAAATACATGCATTGATGAGAAACCGGGAATTACGTTCCTGTGGCCTAAGAATAACTAATTTCATAAACTTCCTGCTTATAATTACATAACAGAAAAGACAACCTCCAACCTCTATTTAAAACAACTGCATACAAATAGATATCCATGCAAGACACATACTCCGCATGTGACATATGTTTTGGGAAGGGGAATAGCTGCCAGGTTCTGTTTCTGGCACAATACAGAACCTGGTATGCTCGAGGTCGCGCCTAACTGGCTGCACCGAATGTAGTCTCTGGAGCATCGTTGATTTTTGCCACTTTTAGGGAGTTTACACCGTCACCAATTTACGTATAGCTTTATGAACATACCAGGCATTCGTCTGACTGCTTTTTACGGCAAGTGTTTGCGTCTTTTTATGATTTGATGACTTTTTAACTTTGCTGTTTGCACCTGTGTGACATTACCATGCTGGTGCGGTCATGCACAACCACTGCTGCTTACAAGTCAAGTGTGGTCAAGTCAAGCATGACGACATTCACCGCAGAATGCTTGCATTGTTTCCGCCCCTGCAGAGACACCCGTCTCAACAATGCTGCCTGGAGAGCAGCGTGTTATGCAGGGGTGGCACTCCACCGACACACCCACCGGGGCTGGCGTAGGGGTGCCCACAAGCAACGGCATATACCGTTAATTACAACAACACGACCAGTAACCTTTACCAAGCCGAATAGTATGACCAGACCATCGACGGTCAACTTGTCTGCTGCATTTTCAACACGCAACCTAATCCGCGTCACGACGAATGGTGCGACTAGACCATCGACGATCAACTTGTCTGCTGCACACCTGAACGCTCGATCTGTCCGAAATAAAGCCACCACCATTAATGAATCTGTAACAGATCATGATATTGATATACTTGCGATTACCGAGACGTGGTTGAAGAAGTCTAGCGACAAACCAATAATTGTATCAACGGACCACGTGTTGTGGGTCGGGGAGGAGGTGTGGCCATCTTACACAGAAACACATTATCTTCCAAGTTGATTCCTTCAACGAACTATGTTTCATTTGAACTGATGGGCTTGCAGCTCACTGGTGACTTTTCCAGGAAATTTAACTTGTACACGTTATACCGGCCACCGTCATCTACAAAGACTGTGTTTTACGTGGAACTTGAGCAGCTTTTTACAGAGTTGTTATTATGTGTGATTCCTTCCTGCATTATCGGTGATTTTAACATCAAATATGACGTTGAAACTGAAAAACGACCACTACTAGAGCTACTCAATTCTTTCAACCTTGTCCAGCACGTCAGTGAAGCCACACATTCAGCTGGTCACACACTTGATTTCATAATTACGCACAATGACGATAATCTTGCAATCGCAGTGCAAGTCGTTCCGTTATCAATATCTGATCATCACGTCGTGCGCTGTATCATTGATGCCAGTAGACCACCCAAGACATCAACAGAAATACTCAAGCGTAACTACCGCTCGTTTAACGCTGACACATTCAACCACGACGTAAGAACAACGTGTGATTTGCTAGCCGCATTAACATCAAACGCTGTTGAACTTGTGTCACGCTACAACACTGACTTAATGAAAGTCATAGACAAGCACGCGCCTGCGCGCCCGACTATCGTCCGAGGCCACAAACCAAATCCGTGGTATAACAGTGACATTGACGATGCGAGAAGACAATGGCGTAAAATGGAGTTGTTGTGGAGGCGTTCGAAGCTGGAAGTTCATCGCCAAATGGTTGTTGCTGCACGCGATGAGTGCAATAACATTATATCTCTCACAAAGACGAAGTACTACCAGGACAAGTTGCTAAATGTTGACAACAAGAACCTCTTTAAAATCGTCAGTTCTCTCAGTGGGAAGCCACCACTTGCGTACCCAGAACATACCTACGCATTTGATTGCTGCAATGCATTTTCCGTCTATTTTGAAACTAAGGTTGCCGGAATTCGCAGTGAGTTACACCGACAGCGCATCACGCCGCCGCACGAACCGCGTTGCTACGTGACGCCGGTTGACAGTTTCACATCAACAACAGTTTGTGAAGTAACATCTATCATCAGAGCGAAGTGTAAAACATCTACACTTGATCCTCTGTCCTCTGATCATGCATTGACACACTTGCTATCACTGCTGCCAGTATAACAAACGCGTGCCTAACGGAAGGAGAAATGCCGCTTGAATTGAAGCGTGCTCTTGTGCACCCATTATTAAAGAAACCATCTCTGTGCAAAGACACGATAAGCAACTACCGCCCAGTCAGCCATCTATCGCAACTGTCAAAGATAATTGAAAAGGTGGTAGCCACCAGACTGAACACTCACTTGGTCAGTCAAGCAATGACTGATCCTCTTCAGTCGGCATGCAAACGATTCCATTGAACAGAGACCGCCATATTTTGTGTGGTAAACGAAATTAGGACCAGTGTTAGGTCCACTGCTGTTTTCTTTATATGTGCAGCCGATCGGTTACATCATTCGTAACCATAATTTGAAGTATCACCATGATGCCGATGACTTACAATTGTTATGTCATTTTGACATGAATGTCATTTCTCTTACTACCGCTGTGCTTCGTGTCGAGCAGTGAATCGACGACATCAAATGATGGATGACGTTCAACTACTTGCTGATGAATGATGCAAAAACCGAAGTTCTACCGGTTGTACCCAGGTCGGCATCTAATTTGGTTGCTGGACTGCATGTGCGCGTTGGATCTGAAGTCGTCTATGCCGCGGAATGTGTGAGAGATCTTGGTGTCTACTTAGATAAACATCTTGACTTGACTGTGCAGGTTTCTCGTACCATTAGTACCTGTTCACTGCATTTACGTAACATCGGCCAAATTCACCGTTACCTGCCACAGCCGACAGCAGAACGTGTTGTAAATGCAATTATAACATCACGCTTAGATTATTGCAATTCGCTTCTGTTTGGCACTTCTGCCAAGAACATCGGCAGGCTGCAGCGACTGCAGAATACTGCTGTTTGTCTAATAACTCGGCGTGCGCGATGCGACAGTGCGTTACCACTACTGCGCCAACTCCACTGGCTGCCTGTCCAGCAACGGATTACGTACAAAACAGCAGAACTTACTTATAAGGCGTTAAATGCTGAACTGTCGCCACCATATATGCAGTCACTTGTATCAGCTTATAAACCAGCCAGACATCTTCGTTCTGCTGGGGGTAATAATCTTGTTGTTGCGAGAGCCCGAACCAAAGCTGGTGAATGCGCATTCGTTCACGCTGCCGCTACAGTATGGAATAATCTACCAACTACTGTTACTTCCAAAACCTCCCTGCAATCCTTCAAGGCAGCTTTAAAAACTTACCTTTTCATTACTGCATATTCTGCTTGAAAGACCACAGAAACATTTTTATTCTAAGTTATTCATATTTTTATCTTGATCTTCTTAACAGCCGAAAGAACATTTTAACTACTTACTTTACCATGAGAATTGTTTTCTTTTTAATCTATTGATGTTTACACAGCATTACTATATTAATTGTTTTTACTTTTATATTTAAATTTGTTTAATTTTTACTATTTATATTTTAGTTTTATGTAAAGCGTTATGAACGCTATGGATATGGCGCTATATAAAATAAAGATTATTATTATTATTATACACAAAATCTACTGTTAGGAGATAGTCTCAAGGGCCCTTCTAAAAACCACTTCACTAGATAGCGTAATAATTTTGCATTTTGGGGGCCTCTGAGGTGCCCTTAGAATGATTCAATCAAATATAGATTCCTTGTGTATAGTGGCACTACCACATGTAATGTCTATACAAAATTAGAGAAAAAGATACTGAAGAGGTTTTTTTAAAACAGGGCCAGGATGTATCAGCCTTCTTCTCATGTGATATAAAGGTACCACAAGGAGAAAACTTGTCTCCTTTTTTATTTGCTCTTTACCTCAATGATTTTGAACACTCTGTTAGTTATAATTATAAGGGACTTGACATGGTTGCTGGTGAAATTTACAACAACCTTCAAAGTCAAAGTCAAAAGCGTTTATTCAAACACATCAAACAATTCAAGTGTACAAGTGAATGAGACATACAAAACCTATGGGTGACAAGTTTGAAAGGAGAAGCATAGAAGTGACATTACTTATAAAGGCATGCTTCACCTTTGTTGACAATTTCTAGCAGCTTTTGTTTTACATGATGTTAAATAAATTAGTTATATATACCACATGGCAATCATTACAAATGTTTTGGGTGCTTGCTTGAAAATTGAAAGAAAAAAAGAAGTCAGATTATAATTTGTTTATGCGCATACAATAACTCCCAATTATATGTTTGCTGTAGTGTGATTTAAAAAGGTAAAACGACCTTATATTGCTAATATTGATATTCAATGAATTCCACATTTTGGATCCATATACAATTAATGACATACATCTTCTAGTGGTTGAAGCACGGGTAAATACTTGATTTTGACTTCGTGTGGAGTGCTTCTTAACATATTTAACAAATAACCTTTGAATTCGATGGTAATAAATTGTTATGGACTTTGTACATAAATAGTAATATCCTAAATTGTACCAAGTCAGTTAATTTTAAAATGCTAGCTTTGTAAAAAAAAGTGGAGTTGTGTGATCGCACCGCTGTGCATTGTGCATAATCCGTATTACCCTCTTTTGTAACATACAGTGTAAGTTGTTGGGGTAGGTATTTCCCCATATTTCCACACAATACAATAAATACGGCAAACACAGAGTAGAATATAACATGTACATACAGTGGCGGTCGATTACTTTACTGCATCTGTACATAATACCAACACTAAATTATAGTTTAGACTTTACTCATCTGTACATAATACCAACACTAAATTATAGTTTAGACTTTACTCATCTGTACATAATACCAACACTAATTGATAGTTTAGACGTTACTCATCTGTACATAATACCAACACTAATTGATAGTTTAGACTTTACTCATCTGTACATAATACCAACACTAATTGATAGTTTAGACTTTACTCATCTGTACATAATACCAACACTAATTGATAGTTTAGACGTTACTCATCTGTACATAATACCAACACTAATTGATAGTTTAGACGTTACTCATCTGTACATAATACCAACACTAACTGATAGTTTAGACTTTACTCATCTGTACATAATACCAACACTAACTGATAGTTTAGACTTTACTCATCTGTACATAATACCAACACTAATTGATAGTTTAGACGTTACTCGTCTGTACATAATACCAACACTAATTGATAGTTTAGACTTTACTCGTCTGTACATAATACCAACACTAATTGATAGTTTAGACATTACTCGTCTGTACATAATACAAACACTAATTGATAGTTTAGACTTTACTCATCTGTACATAATACAAACACTAATTGATAGTTTAGACTTTACTCATCTGTACATAATACCAACACTAATTGATAGTTTAGACTTTACTCATCTGTACATAATACCAACACTAATTGATAGTTTAGACGTTACTCGTCTGTACATAATACAAACACTAATTGATAGTTTAGACTTTACTCATCTGTACATAATACAAACACTAATTGATAGTTTAGACTTTACTCATCTGTACATAATACCAACACTAATTGATAGTTTAGACTTTACTCATCTGTACATAATACCAACACTAATTGATAGTTTAGACGTTACTCGTCTGTACATAATACAAACACTAATTGATAGTTTAGACTTTACTTATCTGTACATAATACAATCACTAATTGATAGTTTAGACGTTACTCATCTGTACATAATACCAACACTAATTGATAGTTTAGACTTTACTCATCTGTACATAATACCAACACTAACTGATAGTTTAGACTTTACTCGTCTGATGTTATCTTTCCAGTTTAATGCTTCATCGATGAGCACACCTTGAAACTTCGTAACTCGTACTCTTAAATATATAATCTAACTTTAGTGATGATGATGTAGACATTTTCTTGAAAATATATGTTCTACTATATGCTGATGATTCTAGAATGAATCAGTCAAATACAGATTTCGTGCGTATAGCGGAACTATGTCAACTCTTCTAATCGTTGAGATTTGGTTGTTTCAGGTGTCAACTATATTGTGAATCTGTAATTATTAGTCTATATTAATACAATTGATTTACATACTACCATGTCTACACAAGGCATGACAAGTGTAAACAGAACAGTAGAATGCATTTGAAACCAATAAAGTGTATGATATTTCACTCTATAATTGTCCAGAATATAAATTTTCTATCTTTGTCACCTACAGGTGACAATACATCTTTAACCAATAGACAGCACAATCACACCATTTTATAATAATTAAATGAACGTAAAAATAAACACAACTTCAAAAATCAATAGTTTTTAACTGTTCATCAAATACACATTTTTTGTGTACAATGACACTACACTAAGATATGTCTATGCAAAATTAGAGAAAAAGTTACTGAACAGTTTTATGAAAAATAGGCAAAATGTAAACATTTTACCAGTTTGGGGGCCCTTGGAGGCCCTAGGGAGCCCTTAGAACGAATCAATAAAATACAGATTTCTCTTGCATAGTGGCAGTGCCATAAGATACGTCTACGCAAAATTTGAGAAAAAGTTGCTGAACGGTTTATGAGATACGGCAGCTAACGGCGAACGCAGAGTGATGGCAATAGTCCGTTGGACCTTCGGCCCAAAGGACTAAAAATTAAAATGTCTTCTCTCACAACAAATGGACTGTCTTTGCTGGCGGAGAAATCGAAGTGACCGAGCAAGCTGTACTTCCCAGCATGCTCTTGCTGGACCAGTCCATTTGTTCAGGGAAGACAGGTTACTCCCTAGCATCTACGTAATAACATAATATAATAACATAACGTTTATTTGACCCCATGTAGGTACACATTTAATTGGTTTCTGAACATCACTTATGCAATAAAAACAACAAATATAAACATTATGCAGGCATACAAATACGTATATCATTATAATGTTCAACATACTATTTGAAAAATACATACAAACGCATGTACAGCTATTGTGGTATTGATGTACCATAGACATTAATCATATAGCTTATTCAATCGGGGTCGGTGACTCCTATTAAGACACAATTGTCGCTATCATAGGAGCCACCCTATTTACGTGATAATTTATATGGTCCTTTTACAAGGTGTCTATCTCATGTATGTTTTTTGGGTGTGCTTGTTTTATGTGAGAATGTAAGTTTGTTTGTGTGCTGGTTGTCTGAAACCAGCATAATATGTATTGTATTTAATGGTTTTGTTGACATGTGTAGTAATTTGACAGAGTGCATAAATCATTATATTTGTGTAACAAGTATGTTTTTATATAAAATGAGAAGCCTCGCAAACTGTGAGTATATAATTTGTCTTTGATTATATCGGGGGTGTCATTTATAGCATGTGGTAGGCTGTATTTGAGACATTTCATTGCAAATTCATGCTTAGTTCTAAAAGTATGTATATAATTTTTTTCACGAGTATTATAATTATGTACATTTACGCTTGGGATAATTTGCCAGTTAAGTAAATAAGGAGGTAACATTTTATGAGTGTATTTAAAATAAAATTTTAATTCATGTAACTTTAATATATCTTCTACTTTTAGTAGTTTAAGTTTTAAAAAAGTGGTTCCGTGTGTGAGTTGTATTTATTTAAGGTAATTATTCGCACGGCTATTTTTTGAATTTTTTAAATTCTATTTATTTGGTATCCCCAAACCATGACACAGTAATTGATATGAGATAATATTAATGTGTTATATAACAACACTCTTATATTTAAAGGTAATACATATTTTAATCTGTTTATTATGCCAATTGTTTTGGAGCATTTATTTGAAATTTTCTCAGTGTGTTTTTTCCAATTTAGGTTAGTGTCTAAAGTCAATCCTAGAAAGTTAAATTCATCTACTCTTTCAATATTTATATTATCTATTTTAAGCGTAAGAGTCTGCGTGCGTTTATTAGGCATATGAAAAATCATGTATTTTGATTTGCTTTTATTTAAAGATAATTTATTTATGTTTAGCCATTCATTAACTTTAAACAGTTCTTAATTTATTAAGGATTCTGTACTTTTATTGCGTGTGTTGTTGTTGTTAAGAAATTTTAAAGAGCTGAGCCATTTAGGCCATAGTATGTTAATTTGTTAAGTAAAATGTTATGGTCAATAGTATCAAAAGCCTTAGAAAGGTCGAGAAATACATTAATTGGTTCGTCATTATTATCCATTTGAGTTACTGTTCTATCTATTAGCTCAAGCGCAGCAAATTCCGTTGAATATTTAGCTCTAAAACCATACTGATTATCACATAAAAGCTTCATATCATTGAAATATGAATATAATTGAATAAAAATTAATTTATCTAATACTTTAGAAATTGTAGGAAGAAAGGAAATTGGTCTGTAATTTTCAAATAAAGATGGATTGTCTTTCTTAAATATAGGAATAACTTTTGTAATTTTTAGTTTGTCTGGGAATATCCCGGATTTTTAAACTTGGTTTATTAACAGCTTTAATGATTTTATAATTGCAGGCTCAATTATCTTGAGCAATTTTGAAGAAATGCTATCAAATCCACAGCTGTTTTTTTGTGGGAAGATTATTAATAGTTTTCCTAATAGTCTCTTCATCAACACTCTGAAACGTAAATACAGAATTAACGTTTTTGTTTAAATAATAACTATAGTTTTTGTTACCTTTATTTTTAATACCTTGTGCGATGGTCTGACCTATATTTGTAAAATAATTATAAAATTTGTTTGCAATATCCTTTTTATCAGTTACTTTTGTACCATTTTCTATAAACAAATAATGGTAATCTTCGGTTTGTACGATTTTTTGAATGAAATTCATTGATAACTTTCCAGGTATTTTTTATATCATATTTAAATCGATTAAATCTTTGTTCATAATACACTTGTTTGGCTGCACGAATATTTTTCTTTAATATCGTATTATCAGTTTTTACATTAATATTAATAGCTTCATAGCTTGTCGAATTTGGTTGTGTCAATTTTAATTGTTTATAGAGTTTGTCTCGATATTGAATATATTTTAGCAATCCTTGTGTAATCCACATTGATCTTTTATGTTTACATTTATTAAATTTTGCCATCTTAGTTTGCATATGCTTATTTTTTGCCCGTAAAATTTCTTCGTAGATTATATTATAATTTAAATTTGTGTCTGCATTTATACTTTTATTTAGCTTATTGTATATCTCATTTGATTTAATTTCGTGTTTAACTTTATGCATTGCCTCTTCATTTAGTATATTTATTTTAACATATTTAGGTGGAGGTTCAGTCTTCCATGAAACGTTGATGAATATAAAATACGGCTGATGATCAGAAAATTGTTTGATTAAAATCCCTGCAGTATTCTCCAATATAGATTTATTAAGTATACAGAAGAAATTATCTATTAAAGTACCATTTGTTCTAGTAAATCTAGTAGGAAGAGTAATTTGCGGGTAAAGGCTGTGTGATATTATGGTGTCCAAAAGTTACTATATGTATCATTTTCATTTAATTTAAGCAAATTTATATTAAAATCCCTTGCGATAATGAGATTGTTATTACAGTTGTTTTCCATTGATGATATTATATAAATAAATTCATTTATAAAAGCATTTATGTTATCATTAGAAGTTCGTGGAGGTCTATATATGTTTCCGATGGTTATGCTCTTAGATAGATTACCACCATTTATTTGGACTATCATCCCTTCCCAGTGTTCGTACATGTTTACATTTAATATAACCTCCGATATATATTTGTTGTCGACATATATTATTAGCCCTCCTTTGTTACTGCACGTCTTACCTTGAGCTAAACAGTCATAACCATGTAAGAAAATTGTGATAGGTCATCGTTTTCTGATTTCCAAGTTTCTTGTAAGCAAATGACATTAAATTTAAATTTTTTACTACTTAGCTCTTTTACAAAAGCTTCAAGTTCGTTAAATTTTGAATTTATTGATTGAATGTTAGTGTTTAAGACACTATAACGCGTAGTGTTTGTCTGTGTAAGTTTGCCAAACTTATCAAAGTCATAATATGATGACCGACATATTAGTTGAGGTTCATAATTTTCAACATCATTTGTGTTTAAAATGTTAATTAAGTCATTGTTATGAATACCTCCTAAATAGGACAGGAACGTATCGTCAAATGTCATGCCTTTATATAATTTGGTATTGATCATATGTATTTGTTATTATATTTGTATGTGTTCAACAAATTGTGATATATGCATATACCGATAATTAAATGTATTTGTGGCATTGCATGTCGTAAGTTTTATCGACGTAATGCACTGAACGTAAGTGTGAGATTGATTAAACATGTAAATGTGAGAACAGTTTGAGATAGACATCTTGTAGTTTAGTATGTAGAAAAAAATAACATAAAATAAGAATGATTTGCATAATGAATGCAAGAAGACCTTGTCATGGGAGAGGTGTTGAGCATACAGTATTACAACGGTTTTACAAGCCACATTTACCTGAGTATCCGTAGTAATATACTAATGCATTTGACAGCAACAGAATGAATACATGTATTAAGATAATTTCAGTGACAAGCTAAAGTTTTTGTTTATATAAAGAACAGCAGTAAAACGTAGTGCAATAGTGCACGGTTAAGCATTTTGCTTCATTATCCATTTTTACTGTGATCAGATAAGATTTAATTATACACATATAATCGCATACATACATATACATACTTGAAAGTTATTTATATGTATATATAGTAATATAACTATAGGTTTACATTGCACAAAAAACAAAGATTCTGTGAAGAAGCTACCGATTTACATCGTGTGCAATAACTAACACAGTGCTGTCATTTCAGATTTATACATCATATTTGTCAATCCATTTTAATGACAATAAAAAAGAGAAAAATATATTATTAAATTATATATATTAAATATGTACGTATTTATATATTAGCTGTATAACTATTTCAGCTAACAAATATAAAAACAACATGACTAGCATTCAATTCAAAGAAAATAAAAATATATGTCTTTTCATAAGAAAAACAAAATAAATTACAGTTTCAGTTTAACCGGATGTGCATTAGTGCACAAGTAGCTGGAGCTTATATTTCTAGGAAGACACTAAGACTAAATATTATGTTACTAAAATCACTTGAAAGAGTCCACAAAGAAACTGAATGTCAAGAGTACAACAAATCATTAGCAATTTAGATAGAGCAGTTAAAGTAGTTTGATTGTTCAGCATTTAGTAACAGACTAACTAGCTAGGAATGTCACCATATATATTGATAATATTCCCAATATCTCTGATGTCACTGCAATAACACTTGCGTGTAATCACTGAATCAAAGTAGAAAATACAGTTTAACATTATGCAGAAGTCGACGTAATGCTGTTGTGTGTTTACGCAAGCTTTACAGGTATTGTAATTTGAGAGAAGGAGAAAGGAGAAGAAGAAAAAGAGAAAAAACCAGCTTGTAGAGAAAGAACTAGAACTAGAAAAGATAATAATTTAAAACGATAAAAAATAATATTAACTGATATTATATTATATTATCCCGGAGTCTGGAGAGTCAGTAAAGAGGACTTATATCTCTTTTAATTGTCCTTGCTGCGTAGATCACGTCTCGCTCAGGAGACTCACGTTGCGCAGTCTCGTGTAACAAAAATAAAAAAAAATTAACAAAAAAATCGTTCGTATACAGGGGCCGATTCCCGGTCGCAGGCCACGTGTTCAACGTAAAGTGTTCATATCCTCCTGTGTGTGGATGACCCTGATCGTGTTTGCTAATGTCTTGATTACCACTTTCCCATTATAGTTCCAGCAGTCAGCGATTTTCTTCGCACGTTTCAACTGCCTTGTAGCGCTAGCCAGCGATGCGCGGCGCTGCGTCAAGTCCTCGTTGACGAAAATTTTGTGTTGGTTTTCACTGACGCTGTTACGCAATCGGCTTCTAGCCCGTATGACTTCATATCGCACGTTAACTCTATTGAAACGCACAAAGACTACACGATGTCGATCGCCTATTTCTGCCCTTTTGCCAAGCCTATGGCTGACTGCAATGTCCTCTTGTGTCACTGTAGGGTCACTGCCATTTTGACATTTATGGTTTCCACTACTTTTGCAGTGAAGATCATTCTAATAAATTAGAACTTTGCCGTAGGTCAAATACACAATGAAAACATACCAAAAACTCTCAGAACCACGACGACTTCAAAAAAACTTCCACACAACAACAGTACACGTGACGTCAGAGTACCCTACTGAGACTCAGTAAGAGGAACAAGCCTAGGCAAAACACAGTTTCCTGGACGTTAACTAAGTGTACAACAATTCTACTGGAAAGCTCATATATAATATTAAACCATTACAGAAATATGAACATCATTGATAGATAAATAACATGGTGACATTATATTCAGACTATTTCCTTCAATGTGCTTTTAAAACTAGTACAGAAGATATAAACCAGCAATTGTGTAAAACGAACTGTCGCGGTTGGCTGGCTCCAATGAAAGAGTCAATGTTATCAGTACTTCTGATACATGCCACTGAGCCTTGTTACCTCTTGATAGCAAATAATTCAGCTTAGAATGAACCACAAACAAGGCAAACAAGTATGCCTCATGTCGACTAATCCTTCTGAATAGTCTGCAACTCAGAGTTGTACTTCATAGGCTTACAATTACACTCATTTGTGCCAACGTAGCGAGTAATCAAAATGCGCTGTTTCAATAAAACCTCGCTTGACGGTCACCTCGTTAATACAGCCAACTCTCAATTAAGGTAAATCTAGGATAGTCACAAATTGTTTCCATATAGAGCAAAGCATAGGATAATATTCGTGCTAATAAGACCACCTCGCTATTATTTTAATTAACAAATCTTTTCTTCCAGCATAATTGCAAAACAAGGATAGCAAGACAATAACAACCTGTGACTCCCAAAGTCTAAACAAGGCTAACACGTCAGGGACAACTTGTGACTTCCAGTGTGAACACAATTTACCCCTAACAAGGCAGGGGCAACATGTGACATCTAGTATGAAAACAAGCCTACAAGACAGGGGTAACTTGTAACCTCCAGTGTAAAAGCAATTTACCCGTAACAAGACAGGTGCAACTTGTGAACCCCAGTGTAAAAACAATTTAACCCTAAGACTGGGGCAATTTGTGACCTTCAGTATAAAACAAGCCAAACAAGACAGGGGCAAGTTGTGACCTCCAGTGTAAAACCAAGCCAAACAAGACGGGCAATTTGTGAATTCCAGTATACAAACAAGACAGGGAAAATTTGTGACCTCCACTGACAGACTAACATTAGCAAGACAGGAACGATCTGTGACATCTTACAGTTATAAAACAAGGCCAACAAGATAATGACAACTTGTTACATCCAGTGTAAAAACAAGGCTAGCAAGATAGGTACAGAGACAACATGTGATCTCCAGGGTGAAAACAAGGCCAACATGACAACATACACACACATACATGCATGCATGCAAACAATACACGCACAGCACAACACACGCACACACACACACACACACACACACACACACACACACACACACACACACACACACACACACACACACACACACACACACACACACACACACACACACACACACACACACACACACACACACACACACACACACACACACACACACACACACACACACACACACACACACACACAACACATGCAGCCAATTTGTTAAAACATGTCTTAAGAACTTGCAAGTAAAAAATTTAACAACTGGTTCAGCCAGTGAAATAAAAAATCTACCAACAACCAGTGCATAGTGCATACACAAGCATAGAATAATGAAACTTGCTTATATTTCACCCTACCTAAGATTCAAACCGATTGTTTCTCTGAAGATCAGCACAAGTTCATGTTCATAGACGCCAAACCAACTCAGCACACCTAGTAACCACCCCTGAATGGCCTTCTAACACAATCAAGCCCCATTGCATTTCAAACAACCATCATCAACTTTACATTCACCACACCCAATTACCTTAATTATTTTTAAAATAAATTATTGATTTAAGCTGCCCACAGCGCATGCGCAGAAACACCAAAAACTCCTGTTTTAGCCCAAGATAGGGCTCTTTGGAGTACACAACCTAAGACAAGTTTGTGTAAGTAAGTACTCCAATACTTATACAATTGACGCTTGTACTGGAAAAACCCAACATTTTCGAGCAACATATGATTAACATTTCACTGACAATATCGGTCTACTTACACTCTTGAAAACTGCGTTTATATTACATGGAATCCACGGAATTCATCACATTAACGAAGCACTTGCTGTAAACGTCTACTGCAGAGTGGAATGGCAAACCTACCTACGTCAGCAGGTCACACGGTAACCTGTAAAAAAAAAAAAAAAAAATTTCAGGTATTGAGAACACTGTATGCATTGTTAAACATGAATAGTGCCTCCAAATTCACCTGAAATGACTGCCTCGGTCACGCTTTATGAACATGCAGGCCCAGCTGTAGGCAGATATTGGCTGACCCATTTACTGAGTTGCATTGGTACCTACAGTGACCAAGTTACTAAGGAGACTCACTGATGCATGGAAGATATGAGCACCTTGATGCAAAATAGCGTGTAGCGCAATAAAGACATAATGCATAGATTTGGAACAATGCATAATTATTTTTTTAAGTGGCTATGCAGAATGATAGAAGAACTTACAGTTAATGCATAATGACACTTGAAACAATACGTAAATACTAAATAGCATAAAGCATGATTATTTTGCCCATCATCTGCCCGTCTTCAAGACTGGCAGATGACTGACCAAGACTGATAATTACAACTGATAAGACGGGTGGAATTTAGACGGAACCAGCTGGTCACTAGATTAACTAATAGTTCCAAGTCTAGGGGGCCGTCATTTATGACTATCACTGGCACAACTGGTGGTGAAACAAATCGAATGGATCAGTATTAATTAAATAAATGGTTCAAATGACGCAGGTTTGTCACTAAAAATATAAACTGGCCAATAATGGCTTTGATTGACTTAAATGGCTTCATTGCAAGCCATTCGTGTGCTTCAAGGCACAATTTTAACTCACACCCCCCACCCCAATGTAATGCTTCATCACACTAACTCAGAAACCCCCCACCCCAATGTGGTGCTTAATCACACTAACCCAGAAACACCCCACTCCAATTAAATGCTTTATTACACTAACTCAGAAACACCCCACTCCAATTAAATGCTTTATTACACTAACGCAAAAACACTCCACTCTAATGAAATGCTTTATTACACTAACTCAGAAACACCCCATTCCAATTAAATGCTTTATTACACTAACCCCAAAACACCCCACTCCAATTAAATGCTTTATTACACTAACTCAGAAACTCCCCACTTCAATGAAATGATTTATTACACTAACCCAGAGACTCCCCACTCCAATTAAATGCTTTATTACACTAACCCAGAAACGCCCCACTCCAATGAAATGCTTTATTACACTAACCCAGAAACACCCTACTCCAATGAAATGCTTTATTACACTAACCCAGAAACACCCCACTCCAATAAAATGCTTGATTACACTAACCCAGAAACACCCCACTCCAATGAAATCCTTTATTACACTAACCCAGAAACACCCCACTCCAATGAAATGCTTTATTACACTAACCCAGGGAAACCCCACTCCAACGAAATGCTTTATTACATTAACCCGGAAACACCCCACTCCAATTAAATGCTTTATTACACTAACTCAGAAACACCCCACTCCAATGAAATGCTTTATTACACTAACCCAGAAACACCCCACTCCAAATAAATGCTTTATTACACTAACCCAGAAACACCCCACTCCAATTAAATGCTTTATTACACTAACTCAGAAACACCCCACTCCAATTAAATGCTTTATTACACTAACTCAGAAACACCCCACTCCAATTAAATGCTTTATTACACTAACTCAGAAACACCCCACTCCAATTAAATGCTTTATTTCACTAACTCAGAAACACTCCACTCTAATGAAGTGCTTTATTACACTAACCCAGAAACACCCCACTCCAATGAAATGCTTTATTACACTAACCCAGAAACACCCCACTCCAATGAAATGATTTATTACACTAAGCCAGAAACACCCCACTCCAATTAAATGCTCTATTACACTAACTCAGAAACTCCCCACTCTATCTTTTTAACGTAAAATACATAGACCTATATAAAACATATATTCTACATTCGGTTAAACATCATCATCCTATGCTTAATGAGTTAAATGAAAGCGTTCGCCGAGTTTGCCATAACATATTTAAAAAAAATCGAGGGATGAGCTAACTTTTTTAAAATCAGGTACTAAATTCGGTAAACAGTTTTGTTCAGGCAGAATTAGGGATCATCCGAAATACAGAGTCGAACTCGAAGTTTGGTCATCGTGCAGAATAACGCCGAGAATCCGTTTTCACATAAATGGGTAGACGGAAAATCATCAAAGCCCCCACAGGGACATCATACTGAGCATGTTCGACGCAACCATCTTAGACGAGAATTTGGCCAGGAGAAGATGTCCAAGCGTATCATGAGAAACGGTGCAGTCACTCACAAACTACGACAACTCCTACTAACGTGTACGCCGTCTGTTGTAAGGATACTGCACCTCCACGATGGACGGATCTCAGAGCAAATGTCCATCTTTCACACGGGAAGTTAGTTTGGAAATTCGTTTGGCATTGACGACATGTAAATGCGTCCGCATAAGTTGCCAATGTTTTCTTTCACAGTTTCTTCATCAACAAACGCTGCGTTGAGATTATCAGACATGTTGAAGTTTCCATCTTTTACGTTGCCCGCTCACAACTCCAGCTTCACGATTAATAATCGTTAGTTAAGTGTAAGCCAGCTTCAATACTTTGCTTTTCTCCTATAGTTTCTCGACGAATTGTCGAGACTTCCTATTATTCGTGGTCAAACAATTAGGCGATGTCATCGATTAGCCAGTCTTCTTTAGTTCCATGTTCTCAATGACAATCTATACACCACGATCTGGAAGAGCTGCGTCTCTTGGATCATGCAATTATTATTTAACAAGATTTAACAAGATTGCCATCCACAAAATTAACTTTAGATGGCAAGTGGACAAGGAAGCCTTTAGGTTTATCGAGAGTCCAATACTTGTTATCTACATATATCCCTCCCTTTTAATGTATGTGTCGATTTTATTTTAAAACATATTCACGCTACTATCACCAACACAATCAGGAGATAATGTGTTTCATTCATTTACAGTCCTTTGTAAGAATGAGAACTTTCTTAAATATAATTTACATTGCTCTTTTACTTCATGTCCTCTGGTCCTTCTATCTTTCTTAACAGAGAAAAAAAATTATATCAATATTTTCATAACCATTCAATATTTTAAACACTTCTATCTGATCTCCTCTCAATCTCTCTAGTGTTGTTAAACCACATTTTTAGGCGTATTTCATAACTAAGATCTCAAAGTGTTGGCATCATTTTAGTTGCTCTCCTCTGTACCCTTTCTAGCATATCTATGTCCTTCCTGTGATATGGCCTCCACGCTTGAATACAATATTCTAAATGAGGCCTAACTATTGTTTTGTACAGCGGTATTATTAGCTCTTTTTCCTTATACGTTATGTTTCGCCTAATTAATCCAAGGATTTGATTTACCTTTGAAGCTGCAATTCCGCACAGCTCTGAAACCTTCATATCAGCACTAATGGTTAACCCTAAGTCCTTTTCTTTTACAGTAGTACTTAGTACAGAACCTCCCATTGTATATTGTACATCTTCGTTCCCATGTCCTGTGTGGAGGCATTTACATTTCAGAAATTGAATAACATTTGTCATTTTTCAGACCATTTTATCAACCAGTCAAGATCATCTTGTAACTGCTGTCTATCTCCGTCACGTTTAATCCTTCTAAACAATGTTGTATTATCCGCAAATTTCAACACGTTGCTTGTTATATCATCGTCCAAATTGTTGATATATATTAAGAATAATATAGGTACCAGTACTGATGCCTGTGGTATCCCACAAAAAACTTATTTCCAGTTTGAAGCCTCCCCATACTACCTGTTGTCTTCTGTCAATTAGCCATTTTTCTATCCAGTTAATTAAACCATTTCCTATGCAAAGGGCCTTTAGTTTAAGCAGTAACCTTTGATGTGGCACTTTGTCGAAAGTTTTCTGAAAATCTAAGTAGATGATATCTGCTGGTGATCCCTCGTCTACCCACTTAGTGATATCTTCCAAAAAACATAACATATTTTTTAAGCATGACCTCGCTTTTAGAAACCCATGTTGTGATGGGTTTAACAAGTTATGTATAACAACACAATACACCATGTGATCTTTAATTAAACTTTCTAATAATTTGCTAATCACTGACGTTAAACTCATTGGTCTGTAGTTATCTGCCTTGTTTCTGGAACCTTTTTAAAATAACGGTATCATGTTTGCTTCTTTCCTTTCTAAAGGAACCACTCCCTCTTCTAATGACAAGTTGAAAACTGTTGCAAGTGGTATGCTAATTTGTTCTACAATTTCCAATAGTAGTTTGGGCGGAATCCCATCTACTCCAGGTGTTTATTATTCTTTATAGCACTAATAATTTTCTTAGCTACCATTTCCGGGTATACAATTAACTGTCCTAAATAGTCTGATTCTGCCCCTTGAACTTAGCCTCTGGTATTGGCAGTGAACTAATATCTTCCCTGGTAAACACTGAACTAAAATACTCATTCAGGTCTTTGTCACGTTATCCACAACAGAATGCCTGTGTATGAACTGTTTGTGTATTTGTTTTCTTCCATAGTTAATCAAAACCTTGTTGAACTATATATCTTCTGTAGACAACTGTCGTATTAAAGGAAATAAAAATACGGCATTAGCTAAAATCCTTTTTCCATGTGTACACAAAGTTTAACATTGTATGTAACATTTGACAACATTAAAAAAATACAGAAAAATACATTTGTAGCATAAATTCAATTTTAAACCCGTTTGGGTAGCGATTCGCGGAGAAAATTAAAATTTAATGAGCTAGGCGATCATGCGGTATCGGGACGTCACTTATGACCCACACTCGCGCCAGGCTGACCCTTTCCATGCATTCAGAGCATGTTTACAAGTACGGCTTTTGGGTCGAAACGAGCGTCAGAATGAGTTATCATGGGATATTCCGATGTAATACAAACACTAATCACCATAGAGGAACAAGCAGTTATCTTACGGTTCCACATGAATCCAATTATATTGAAAACAAAGAATGCGAATGGGCCTACAAGTCGACTAGGTTTCGCCGAGCAGGGCAAGAACTCTCCCTAGAAGTCTCCATCTTTGGTAAAAATCGCGAACAAGAATAGCATACAAGACAGCAAAATCTTACATTTCAGCCAACCCTTCGCGTACCCCCTGGTAAACCTCTCGAATACCCCCGAGGGTACCCGTACCCCAGTTTGAGAACCGCCATGCTAACTCGACACCAGCCCACTCGCACGTTACGCTCCGCCGATGCTCACCTGCTGGAGGTCCAGCCTTGCAAGCGTTATGCTCAAGGCGACGAAGCTTTTCCACGCACAGCGCCACGCCTCTGGAACCCTTTTCATGCGCGCTACTGACTGCCACAATATGTTCAAAAAGCATTTGAAGACATTTCTTTTTAAACGTGCTTTTTCATTTTAAATGAACTGTGTACGCAATGATGAACTATGAAAATTTTAGTATATTTTTTAACTTTGATTATTATTATTCTTTCTTACTTGTCGTTTTAACTTGTATTAATTGTTTTTATTATTACTACCCGCTATCTATTTGTTATATATATATATATGTGTGTGTGTGTGTGGGGGGGTGTATGTGTGTGTGTGTGTGTGTGTGTGCGTGTGTGTGTGGGTGTGTGTGTGTGTGTATGTGTTTTGAATAATCATAATAGCTACATTAAATGGATTGTAATGCGCCTCTGAATGTTAATAACTGCCTAATTTGTGGCACTGAGAAATGCAGTAAATTAGTATTTGTATTTGTTTTATTATTGTTGTGGCGAAACAGAAGGTTCCAAGGCGTCGGCTATGACACATAGAACGCCCAGACGAACATGGACTACGAAGTCTACGAACTCCCCCTGAGTCGATAGTCGTGTTGTCAACACGATCCGGCGCCATTCAAAGACCTCGACCAGGGTGTGAGTGACACGTCACGGCAGCGTCACAAGCACAATATGTCACAAACGTAATCACATCGCAAAGTGGGGCAAAAGTGGCAGGAACACTAAAAACTACACGTCCGCTACGCGACCGCCAAAGCCCCGTGAGCGACTAGTTAATCATCTTGACAGTACGGAAGATTGCGACCATCGCGAATAGCATGTCTGTGTCTACGCGTGATTGCGTTTAAAATTACGTTAGTATCATAATCTAACGTTCTTGATGAACTCGGCTGCAATGTGGATGAACTTGGCTACCATATGGATGAGCTCGGTTGCAATACGGATGAACATGGCTACCATATGGATGGACACGGCTGCAATACGGATGAACTCGGCTGCAATACGAATGAACGCGGCTGCAACACGGATGAACTTGGTTACCATACGGATGAACACGGCTGCAATACTGATGGACTCGGCTGCAATACGGATGAACACGGTTGCAATACAGATGAACTTGGCTACCATACGGCTGAACTCGGCTGCAATACGGATGATTACGGTTGCAATACGTATGAACTTGGCTACCATACGGCTGAACTCGGCTGCAACACGGATGAACTGCAATATTAGTCTATTTGTCATTTCATGAAGTCGTCGATGATACTTCTGTAACAGTCCATTTGACATTCATATGTATTAAATAGCCAACCTAGAAATTGTCTATCCTATCACCTTTTTTGTTGATTTATACTTATATGGGGTGCTTCTTGGGCAACTCAGGTAATTTGCATCAATCCAAGATAGCTAACTTGAAAATATAACTTTGGAACCACTTGTCCTAGAATGCTGTATAATGCCTTTTTATGGAGGTTTTGGGTGCGTAGAATCCATTTCCGATGTTATGTTTTTTTCAGTTTAAGGTCAATATCAGATGATGAAGGTCAGGTGAATGTCAAATTTGACCTATCGGTGGGCAATGAATGGAAACTTCTACTAAATTATATTTTAGTTTATTCAGTAACATCAATTGATAATTTTACAATATTTGACACATTTCCTCGTCAGAAAAAAACAGTAAAACAGTATCATTATGAACATTGCAATTCATATTACTTTATAAGGGAAAACTGTTGCATTAAATAATCATGTACGAAAGTCATTGTAGGGATGCTACAAAGATTGATATCCATAAATATAGATAAAGATAGTTTTACACAATGCTATGCTATAAGCTTAAGGTTTACGCTATATTAATACCAGTAAAGATCAACTAATAATCTTCACATTTTACCTACAACGACTATTCATCCAAGTAATCAGGATAAGCACGACCATCATCAACATCCTCATGACCTTCACCCTCCTCATCTACATCCTTGGCACCCTCCTCGTCTCCAGCTCGAGCCTATTCTGTCTTAGCATAAGGATTACAGCAGCCCTCTCCGCCAGAGCAGTTGCAGTATGACGTGCACGAAAGATGTTGTTTGTGGCAGCCACGAACCTCCGTACTGCACTTCTTTCCCTGTGCCCTACACTCACAATGAATCACATCACACAGGTGGCGTTGATATCCAGCACTGTCCCATCCCACCGCGTCATCTGCACCTTACACTCCGGCTCCTCCCTATACACCCAATAGACCAGTAGAACAAACACGTTTGTATCGTCGCTAAGTACACGGATCACGCTTTTGCCAGAGTTGGCAGCTTCAACGACATAGGAGATCATGGTGATGTCCGCCTCATCATGACCAAACGCACCATCGTCACGAGTCTCCATCGTAACGTTCTCTCCTGCACTGAAGGTAGACAACATGCTCGCCAGGCTCCGCTTGTTGTTCTTGCTCTTCAGGATTGCATATTTTCGGCAGAGGACAGGAGATGGAGATCTCGTAGATGAGGGTAACTTCACCAGTCCGCCGTATTCTCTCGTGATCCTTGGCAGATACATATTGGTACTTGTCGAAGACATTGATTTTCTCAGTACCATCTGGAGAGTGACTCAGACTACCTTGGATGGATGCGATCAGATCTGAGGGAGTGCCGCCGCGTGGCCACACGATACGGTAGAAAAGCTGCTGAACATCCACGATGACAAACAAGAACAGCAGCTGTTGGCGAGGTCCCGAGAATATCCAGGCGCATGACCAGGACCGACTTGTTGGCTTTGCGGAGACATCCATGCTCGTCGATGAGCGATGAAGGTCACTGCACACAGCTCGTAGTTGAACAGAGGCCCAATTCCGCCGCTGACCAATCATCAAGGGCCGGAGAAATATGTTCTCAAGATTGATGACTGGCCTGCCCTTGTTGACCTTGTCCTGCATCTTTAGAACGTCCATCGTCTTGATGGGACAATTGATAGGGTCGTAGAACCCATCGGGATGACTGGCGACGTACTTGGTCTCCATCTTTTATTTAAGCACAATCGAGTCAGCCACGTTCACTTCAGCAGGAGGATATTGAGGATGGTCTTGCTGATCCTGAATACCTGCATGATGAGTGGGAGTAGATAAAAGGTGAAGATTATTAGGCGATATCTACAATTACTAAGTTAGTATAAACTTTACGCTTATAGCATAGTATTGTGTAAAACTATCTTTATCTATAGTGATGTATATCAATCCTTGTAACATCCCTACAATGACTTTCGTACATGATTACTTAATGCAAGACTTTTCCCCCACAAAGAGATACGAATTGCAATGTTCATAATGATATTTGCCTTATTCACTACGTCTAACAGATGTAACTGCGTGTTTCAAATATGACTGATTACTGTTTTTTCTCACAAACAAATGTGTCAAACGTTGTAAGAGTATCCATTTATGTGCCTGAATAAACTAAAATATAATTTAGTAGACTTTTCCACTCATTGTCCACCGAGAGGTCAAATTTGATCTTCACCTGACCTTCAACATCTGATCTTTACCTTAAACAGAAGGAAAAATAACATAATAAATGGATTCTACGCAACCAAATATCCCATAAAAGATGTATCATATTTCAATCTAAGAAAAGTGATTCGTAAGTTAAATTTTCAAGATATCGACCAGTGAGCATCTTGGATTTATGCAAATTACTAGAGTTACCCAAATTTGCTATTTGGGCAACCAAGCTGAATTTGTTGTAGGACCCTATATTAGTACAAATCAACAAAAAAGTTCATAGGGTAGAATATTTCTAGGTTGGTTATTGAATACATGTGAATGTGAAATGGACTAACTATATGCGGTATTGTCATGAAATACTTCTTCACTGATTCACTTCACTTTCACATAATCCGTGAGTATCGTTGGGGCACCACTGACGACTTTTTAACCAGCTCTCTCCACGTTTCACACACACACGCAAGCACACACGCACATACACGCACACACACACGCACAGGCACACAAGCGCGCGCGCACGCACACACACACACACAAACACACACACGCACACAAACACACAAACATACACACACACACACAAACACACATAAAAGGTTGGTATGCTATACGCTTTGAATGCTGCTTAAGAGCATCCTCCGTAGGTGGAATAGCTTGATGGTATTATTCCTTTGGCAGAATGACTTTCTCACTGCCTCGATAACGGAGACCACATTGCTACTCTAATCACAGCGTACAACGGTGAAGCGTTCCAGGAGTTGAACTGTCGCAAATTCGGAACCAAATGGATGTATGGATTCAGAGCCATGTAAAATTTATCGTTTGATCACTTCATGGCATGCATTCTAGGTTTCTCATGTTGTCTCCAAACCATTGCCGACGAATGCAGATTAATCTTTCCTCGTGATGCTGGCTTTACTCATCTTCGGGAAGGAATGCTTTCTCAAACTCTGATAATTCGGGCACATGGACGCTTCCAAATTGTGTTGACTTTGATTGAAAAGAAAAAGCGTATTGTTCAAAGAAATAGCCAAAATATGGTGTTTTCCGATTTGCTACATATTCCATGAAACAAACTCAGTAATGCGGCATTTATTTCAGTGGGGGTGAAGAATGGACCCCCAAATTTACACTGACGCTGATCAAAAAGTGAAATATTATTATTGAAGGAGCGACATAAATGTGGTGCCTTACGTTTAGTCTTCTTTTCCATTATCCCTTGACAAAAATGT
Organism: Paraescarpia echinospica; assembly: GCA_020002185.1. Taxonomy (NCBI): domain Eukaryota; kingdom Metazoa; phylum Annelida; class Polychaeta; order Sabellida; family Siboglinidae; genus Paraescarpia; species Paraescarpia echinospica. Next base: position 7,961,809 of record CM034539.1, on the reverse strand, counting down.
ATTAAAACGACGTATATTGGTTAAATGGGAGGGTGAACATATATGGACCCACCTAAAACGTGCTGATCAACAAAATTGAAACAGCCCAAATATGTTACAATTGTCTGGTCTGTCACATATGGCATGAGAAAGTGTACTAAGAGATCATATGGCTAAGGGTTCAGTGGAGGGGGTGAACAATTCTGGACCCACCCAAAATATATGCTAATTATAATCAAACATTGAAATCGTGTTGTTCTATGAAGCAGCAAAACAAGTTGATGCTTTTATTCAGTATGCATAAGCCCCATATAATCCCATAACAAAATTTAATAAAAAGGCATACTTCGGTCCAATAAGTAGTAAAAAAATTATGGACTCACCCAAACAATTTGCTACCTCCAATCAAAAAGTGAAATATTATTGTTTAATGAAGCAACACAAAAAATGTGGCGCTTTTATCCGGTCTGTACCATATCCCCTGGAAAATATAGTAATATGGCATATATTTATTCAAAGGGGGTGAAAACTTATGGATCCACCCAAACAAATTGCTGACTCCGATCAAAGAGTGAAATCGTATTGTTCAAGGACGCATCAAAAATAATTTGGTGCTTTTATCCGGCCTGTTTCCACCAAGTTACTAAGGTACCTGACTAAAAGAAGCATCATCTACGTAATGTCCACAGTACGTCAGTGTTTCCATATAGATAGGGGTCTGTAAGTCTCTATGTTGATTCTTAATGATAATCTGTTGATTATGTTTATTGGAACGATTTCTTGTGAGAACAAACAGTATGATGCCGAAACACGTGCACATGCACTTTTTAATCACACTGATTCCCACATTGAAACGGCCGGTGACAGTATTGGTCTTCTGGTTATCCGGTTTACAACAGCGACGCCTAATAGAGATTTCAAACAACATATTATGTGTAGATTCTTTGATTGTATTTCTGAATGATGTTTATTCGATTAGTATGTGAAAAAGATATAACGAATAAACCCATTTTGAGATATTCTACGCCGTCATGCGGGAATAAAGACGTAATATCGACTTCGTAATGTGTAGTAAACTCATTAATAATTATGAAAGAACAAAAAAATGACGCCGAGACTCGTGCACGTGCGTTTGTTGGTCAAACAGACGCCAACAGTGATTTGTTCGCACTGAAACGATCGGTGTCAATATGGTCTTCTGGTTATCGGGTTTATAACAGCGACGTGAATATACCTAAATAATGGAGTATCCTAACATGAATAAAGTATCCAACAGTCAGTAAAATAGATTGTTCCTTAGAAAAATAATCTGAAATGTGAGGGTAAGCATCATTACGGGTATTTGCCACAATTTTCAAAGTCAACGTTGACGAAGTCTACATAAGTAATGGTTGTACATAGGATACTATTAATTATTTGTTTGAATTTAAACTTTAGTGCATCTGAATTACAAAGGTAATTATCCTGTTTATACACATATTTGTTTCCAGTCATACGTCGTTCAAAAACGAGATTACACCATTTTGTACCACTGCTTGAACCAACTCGATCCGTGAAAAAACAAACGTAAGACACACTATAAAAGTCATTCGTATTTGGCACGCAGTTGCGTCAATGTGTAAATTAAAGAAACACTTTCATTGTTGCATCAATTGTCGTGTTTTTTTTTCTTGGGCAATAGTTGGATATGGATAGGACAAGGCGTTTTTGCCATTTTTAGTCATTTAATTGTGTATATATCCCACAATAGGGGAACGGCTTGCAAAGCGGGCCCCTTAAGCAAGATTTGTCATAAAATTTACACTTTTTATTGAAATATATTTTTTCAACGTCATTATCTTATCCAGTTATCTGACTATGACTGTAGTTAAATAAGGCATCCTATTGTCAAAATTACTATTTTTAAAAGATATTTCAAAACATCCCCAAATTTTTGTCCCGTTAAAAACGGGCGCCCAAAACAGGCCCCCTGCACATCACCGAGGACAACTCAACGACCACCACATATTTCGCAAACAAACTGTCCGCCCTCATAGCCTGCACAGTCCTGGCCGGTGTTTCCATGCCTTACATTGTCCACATTTGACCCATTCTTCCCCTTCTTTACTGTCCGAATACAGTTAGCAGGAGTAAAGACATGGTGCGTTGTCGATTTCTTCATTTTCTTCATTTCTCATTCTCTTCGTTTGTTTCGCTTTTTTTGAAGTTTTGGCGTTAAGACGTTGGGTGGCTTGACTGGCGTTCTCTTCATTCCCTGTGTGTTTTCACTCGTGCTGGGTTTTAGCACTTTCGTAGCAGGCGTTTTATCCTGGGATTTCTCTTTTGTCTGAAGTTGCCGTCTATATAGACTTAGGGTTATAATGCACGTCTTCCCTTTGTTGTTCGACTTTCGCTGGTTTGATTGGTCTATTTTCGGAATGGGCGAACCGACCGTTATGGGGGTTGTTATCGTCGTCGGGAATACTTGCATGGCCGCGTAGTCACGAGTCGTTTACGGTACCGGATTGTCAAGAGGCACTTGCGGGATTGGGTCGTTGCGAGGCACTTGTCGTGCCTAACATCAACATCTTTACGACAGTGTCTTTGAAGGGTCGTGCGCGGTACATCGTACTGCTGACTTGCGTGCAACTCTTTCGCTCCATTTTCCGCTTGTATCTCATTATAGGTTGAGCAACTTGATCAATCTGTAACAAAACGCCAAAATTACTAGTCTATACGTGTGTTGTACAACTTTATGAGCACCCATTGACAATATCGCTGTGTATAAATTGTGTGTAGGGTTTAATATTTGTTTTATTGTGATTATTACTTGTATTATTTTGTAACTGAGTAATATACTAATCAATAGCCATGTCAATAACATTACATACCTGTAATAGTGTCATGAATTGCACGTAGAATGTACTAACAACATGCCAGCCAAAACGGGCTCCTGTGAGCAAAGCTGACCTCTCAAGGGCCCGTTTTGGCCGCACTCCACGACCTGCTGTAGATCGCCATTTTGAATACAATCCTCGGAAGCTGATGTAAAGAAAATTACACATATCAGAGCAGATACATGGGCTGACATGTACCAGACTTTCCATTTTTTTCACCGTGCACAAATGGAAATGTGTAAAAAAAAAGTCTTTTTGAGCTCACCTGTTTGAATTTCCGTTTCGCGCTTCCGACCAACGTTCAGTAGTGCCCCCTTGTGAATGACTGTGAAGTGACAACACAAATTTTACTACAGTAATTAAAACTACCACTGTAGTAAAATATGTGTTGTCACTTCAAGTTAAATACACATTCGTACTCTATTCGGGATAACTTCTTAACTAGATACAACAGCTTGAGGATAAAGACCTTTATGAACACGTGCATCGTTTGCCTTACCTTATAGGTGGATTTTGTTGAGAACTGGTCCACAACCCAACAACAAGGAATACAGTGTGTATGTGCGGGCGTGTGTGCACAAGGGCGGTTCCAGAGAGTATACTCTAGGGGGGCACAAAACCTCCACGAGCGGCCGAACCAAATTCCTATTGGGTGATCTGAGCCGGAGTTTCAACACGATTCCGTGTGTTTCCTAGTTTCCTATTTGTTTCCAGCACTCGGCAACGTTCTATTAACTGACTAGTCTGTATATATTGTGGTTACAATGTTATGATCTTATGAGGTCTCATTCAACTAGCCAGCCTTTTTTAGAACACTATCGCCAAGCCGACCTTTCTATGCCTATTGGGTGGTCTGAGCCGGGGTTTCAACACGACTCCGTGTGTGTGTGTGTGTGTGTGTGTGTGTGTGTGTGTGTGTGTGTGTGTGTATGTGTGTGTGTTTGTGTGCGTGTGTGTGTTTGTGTGTTCGTGTGCGTGTGTGTGTTTGTGTTTTTGTGTGTGTGTGTGTGTGTGTGTGTGCGCGCGCGCGCTTGTGTGTGCCTGTGCGTGTGTGTGTGCGTGTATGTGCGTGTGTGCTTGCGTATATGTGTGTGAAACGTGGAGAGAGCTGGTTAAAAAGTCGTCAGTGGTGCCCCAACGATACTCACGGATTATGGGAAAGTGAAGTGAATAAGTGAAGAAGTATTTCATGACAATACCGCATATAGTTAGTCCATTTGATATTCACATGTATTCAATAACCAACCTAGAAATATTCTATCCTATGATCTTTTTGTTGATTTGTACTAATATAGGGTCCTACAACAAATTCAAATTGGTTGCCCAAATAGCAAATTTGGGTAACTCTAGTAATTTGCATAAATCTAAGATGCTCACTGGTCAATTTCTTGAAAATTTAACTTACGAATCACTTTTCTTAGAAAGAAATATCATACATCTTTTAAGCGATATTTGGTTGCGTAGAATCCATTTATTATGTTATTTTTTTCTTCTGTTTAAGCTAAAGATCAGACGTTGAAGGTCAGGTGAAGATCAAATTTGACCTCTCGGTGGACAATGAGTGAAAACGTCTACTAAATTATATTTTAGTTTATTCAGGCACATAAATGGATACTCTTACAACGTTTGACACATTTATTTGTGACAAAAACAGTAATCAGTCATATTTGAAACACGTAGTTACACCTGTTAGACGTAGTGTATCGTGCAAATATAATTATGAACATTGCAATTGATATCTCTTTGTGGGGGAAAAGTCTTGCATTAAGTAATCATGTACGAAAGTCATTGTAGGGATGTTACAAGGATTGGTATACATAACTATAGATAAAGATAGTTTTACACAATACTGTGCTATAAGCGTAAGGTTTATAATAACTTAGTAATTGTAGATATCGCTTAATAATGTTCACCTTTTATCTATTCCCACTCATCATGCAGGTATTCAGGATCAGCAAGACCATCCTCAATATCCTCCTGCTGAAGTGAATATGGCTGACTCGATTGTGCTTGGAGAAAAGATGGAGAGCAAGTACGTCGCCAGTCATCCTGATGGGTTCTACGACCCTATCAGTTGTTCCATCAAGACGATGGACGTTCTAAAAATGCAGGACAAGGCCAACAAGGGCAGGCCAGTCATTAAGCTTGAGAACATATTTATCCGGCCCTTGATGATTGGTCAGCGGCGGAATTGGGCCTCTGTTCAACTACGAGCTGTGTGCAGTGCCTCCATCGCTCATCGACGAGCATGGTTGTCTCCGCAAAGCCAACAAGTCGATCCTGGTCAAGCGCCTGGATATTCTCGGGACCTCGCCAACAGCTGCTGTTTTTTGTTTGTCATCGTGGATGTTCAGCAGCTTTTCTACCGTATCGTGTGGCCATGCGGCGGCAGTCCCTCAGATCTGATCGCATCCATCCAGAGTAGTATGAGTCACTTTCCACATGGTACTGAGAAAATCAATGTCTTCGACAAGTACCAATATGTATCTGCCAAGGATCACGAGAGAATACGGCGGACTGGTGAAGTTACCCTCATCTACGAGATCTCCATCTCCAGTCCTCTGCCCAAAATATGCAATCCTGAAGAGCAAGAACAACAAACGGAGCCTGGCGAGCATGTTGTCTACCTTCAGTGCAGGAGAGAACGTGACGATGGAGACTTGTGATGATGGTGCGTTTGGTCATGATGAGGCAGACATCACCATGATCTCCTATGTCGTTGAGGCTGCCAACTCTGGCAAAAGCGTGATCCGTGTACTTAGCGACGATACAAACGTGTTTGTTCTACTGGTCTATTGGGTGTATAGGGAGGAGCCGGAATGCAAGGTGCAGATGAAGCGGTGGGATGGGGCAGTGCTGGATATCAACGACATCAGCGCTGACCTAGGGCCACAGTGTCTGCAGATGCTTGGCACGCACGCCCTCATCGGGTGCGGACCAACCTCATTCCTAAAGTCAAGGCTCTGCCTCCAACATCCACGTACCTGAACCTGCACGTTCTGCAGGTCATGCTTTGGAAAGCGGCAGTCCAGCAAGCCCCACCCGATGAGTCAGCCGATATAATTCATTTCAGCTGGGATATCCGAGATGGCGTCCCCTCTCCTGTTATTGCTCAGGATCACCTAGGTCCACCACACCTGTGTGATGTGATTCATTGTGAGTGTAAGGCTCAGGGAAAGAAGTGCAGCATGGAGGTTTGTGGATGCCACAAAGAACATCTTTCGTGCACGTCATATTGCAACTGCTCTGTCGAAGAGGGCTGCTCTAGTCCGTTAGCTAAGACAGAATAGGCTGATGCTGGAGACGAGGAGGGTGTCAAGATGGAGGATGGTGATGAGGATATAGATGAGGAGGGTGAAGGTCATGAGGATGTTGAGGATGGTCTTGCTGATCCTGATTACTTGGATGAATAGTCGGAGTAGGTAAAATGTGAAGATTATTAAGCGATCTTTACTGGTATTAATATAGCGTAAACCTTACGCTTATAACATAGCACTGTGTAAAACAGTCTTTATCTATAGTTATGTATATCAATCCTTGTAACATCCCTACAATGATTTTCGTACAAGATTATTTAATGCAAGTCTTTTCCCTCACAAAGAAATATGGATTGCAATGTTCATATGATATTCGCACTGTACACTGCGTGTAACAAATGTAACTACGTGTTGAAATATGACTGATTACTGTTTTTTATGACGAGCAAATGTGTCAAATGTTGTAAAATTATACATTTATGTGCCTGAATAAAAGAATATATAATTTAGTAGAAGTTTCCATTCATTGCCCACCGCGAGGTCCAATTTGACCTTCACCTGCCCTTCATCATCTGATATTGACCTTGAACTGAAAACAAGTAACATCGGCAATGGATTCTACGTACCCAAACCCCCCTAAAAGGGCATTATACATTATTTTAGGACAAGTGGTTCCAAAGTTAAATTTTCAAGATAGCAACTGGTCGATATCTTGGATTGACGCAAATTACCCTCAAGCGAATAGGGAGGCAATACGAAAATGACCAATCAATAACATATATTATAATCCTCTTCTAGTATTTATTTTTTCGTAAATTTACAAGATCAAGATAAAATACCGAGCACATGGTCATCCATTTGGCCTATTTTATATCTACATTGGCGTACGTGTTGTTGCTTGCATAGATATTCTTCCCCTTGTTTCAGCTGAGTGCTGAGACGAGAGGGCAACCAGGGACCAAACCTTGAGAAGTATGAGACAGACAGACAGGGACATCCCTACTACTCCACTGCCAGGTCAGCATCACAGTAGACAAATCTTAGAATAAATGGTATATTGAAACATTTTCCAAAACTAAAGGTTTGAATTGTTGATTTAGGATAGGAAAGATAGTAGTGAACATTTTGATTGCAAAATGTTAAAATTGTAAACAAAACACTGTCAATTCAGATAGCCACAGGGCCATTTGATGTTCAGCTTTGGCTCGTTAGCGATATTCCCCAATTAAAGACAACTATATTCGATGAACTTCCTTCAAATAATTACGAGTCCTGCTGATTTCGGGTAACAGAACATACAACGACGCTTTAAAGGTTGTTAGTTACACATTTCTACAATAACATATCCTGCTTTTGGTAAACAATAAACATGTTTTTTGTAGATTGTGGGATGACGGGGTTGTAGACCCGATGGACACACGAATGGTTCTTGGATTGGGCCTGAGCGCCACATTGAATGCTTCATTAGAACCTGCTAAGTCTGGGGTGTTCTGTATGTGAACAGTGCAGCTGGCTCCACCTAGTAGATCCAATTGACAACAACACTATAAAGCTGAAATAATGCCTATATGTTGGTTATTGCTTGTGTTCTGATCGACATGATGTAATTGTTCAGGCATATTTTATATTTTAAGATTGGTATGATATGCATGTACCATGTACTTCGATGAAACGTTGTCGATTTTGTGATTGCATATAAACAAGTGTTTGCCCAGGTACATACATGCACACATATGCAAACACAAGTAAAGATGCACACACGCACGCACACACACGCACACACACACGCGCACGCAAGAGCTGTTGGCATAGTTGCTACACCAATGCAGAGTTCTGTTGGATGAAAAAGCTCGAAAAAATGGGTTTACTTGTAACAAAAAGTTTAAGCAATGGCTAACTATTACGTTATCACATTTATCCACTTATGTATAAACACACTTGAAGCAAGTATTTTTCACAAACAAATAGCAGATGAAAGAACGTAGAAATAACATTAGTATGAGTAGTGTCGTATCGAAATGACAGGTGTATCACATTTGAGAAAATCCTACAACTGCCATATTACGAAGAACGGGAAACAATTTGTTTCCAGAAATGTCCTTATTATATGTATTGTTTTTCAGAAGCCAAAGAAATATGCAGAAAATGGAAGTGTGTTTTAAGGCCTTTTAAACAATATTACAGTACAATGTTATATCAGGGAACAGTATGTGGAAGACTTTCCAGTCTATATTTTTGTATGACGTACTCGATTTATTTTGTATGTGATACACTTTTGACAATAGAAAAATATCATTAATAAACAATATCACATAGTTTTATAATCATTGCTACATACAAGAAGGGGACATTAAAAGGGGAGGTTCATGTTTCTTTCTCCAGTAAATACTTTTTCCTTTACCCTGCTGAGCTGGTTTGTGATATTCTAAGCACAACAGGTTACAAGTGTGTCGTGATTTGTCCAGCCATGGATGATAGTAATGTTTTCAATACGGTGTATCAGAGCCGGAGCGGCTGAGTTGTCTTTAAATCACATTAGTAGTATCAGTGTGCTGCTCACTCACCATACATCAAAGGAGATCAAAGCACGGAGGATCAGTCGGAATCATTTGGCTCTACTTATAAAAAATAAAACCAAATCCTACTAATAAAAAGTTTTTGTTTATAAACATTGGTACAAAAATCAAAACAACTCTACTAATAAAAAAAAATTGTTTATAAACATTGGTAGACTACCTATAAAAACAAGACCACCCAAGTATGACTAAGTCTGTAGTGCTGAACTCTTGTGGTTATGTATATTGCTATAAAGGCTACATGTAGCTGGTGTAGGTATAGTAGAGTGCTGACCTGTAACAAGGCTAGTATTAAATTATTTTGACAAGGGCCCTATTGCGGTATGTAGTCGGTATATTGTTTCACAACAAGGCGCCACCAGCAGCTATGAATGACAGCAGTGGGGTAACCTAGCAACGAGCCGCTACAGGCTAATTGCGGTAGGTTCCGTTGAAGACCAAAGTACGACTGTAGACAGGAGCCGTCGCGGTAGGCTATTAATAGCGACTAACGGTGCGGATGTCTGGGACACTAAGTGGTAGGAAATAGACTGGTAAACCGCAAGTATGTACGGCAACCAGGCGTTTTATTTTATCGGAATTCTGGCAGCGTGCTCCACGCGGGCTGATCGGGACACAGGTTGGTTTATTTAATAGCGAGGGAATAGACTGGTAAAGCGAAAGTGTGCGTCAACCACGCGTTTTATTTTATCGGCTCTCTAGCAGCGTGTTAGCATTGGATAAGCTGAAGCATTACTCATAGTGGAATATCGTTGACTTCCAAAGCAAGGAAAAGGAGACGGTGACATTTGAATAATGCCCACGTCTAGATGAAACTACATGGGAGGAAATGTGACCTCCGAGCCGCGGGGAGATGACGTCCGGGAGTTGGTATATTGTTTCTCAACAAGGCGCCGCCAGCAACTATGAATGACAGCAGTGGGGTAACCTAGCAACGAGCCGCTGTAGGCTAACTGCGGTGGGTTCCGTCGAAGACAAAAGTACAACTGTAGACAGGAGCCGCCGCGGTAGGCTATTAATAGTGATTAACGGCGCGGCTGTCTGGGACACTGGGTGGTTAGGAAATAAACTGGTAAAGCGCCAGTATGTACGGCAACCAGGCGATTTATTTTATCGGAATTCTGGCTAGTGTGCGTCAACCAGGCGTTTTATTTTATCGGCTCTCTAGCAGCGTGCTAGCATTGGATAAGCTGAAGCAATACTCATAGTGGATTATCGTTGACTACAATACAAAGGAAGGAAAAGGAGACGATGAAATATTGCCCACAGAGTCGGGAGGCGGAATTATCGGTGGTGACCGCGTCCAAAGTTAGCTGCAGGTGTTCCTCCCGAAACACAGGACCGAAGATCGAGAGGGGCGATGCCGAATCCGTCTCGTGGTGGTGGTGGTCGGGGTGTCGGCATTGAATACGACAGTCCGAGCAGAGCGCCCCGACCACGGCCCGTCGTAAGACAGCGCATGAAGGCGGCGCGGGGTTGCGGCGCGAGCACGGCGCGGGGCTGTGGCGCGACCACGGCGGTAATCGGAGCGAGGGTTGGCCAGGCGCCGTCGTTGAGCGCTTCCCAGTCTATCGGCTTGGGTACGGGAGGCGGTGTCCCGGAGCCGGCCCAATTCAGAGGAAGACCTCGCCTCGGTAAATAGTAGAACCTGTAAACATAGGAAAGATCGGTGACTAACGAGTGAAAACTTTAGAAGGCGTGTTAAAGGTAGGGAAAAGTAGGCTCACTATAGTGAATGTTAAGTACATAAAGTGTAAGGTACCAGTCGAGTTCGCGTTGCGCACGGCTTAATTGAATCCTCATCTCCTCCTAAGTTGGCTTCTCACTCATCGTGGCTGTGTAACGAAATGAGCGCTGTTGTTTTCAATGCACCCTATAGGCGTATGTAGACCTGCCGTCGTGCACCTAGACCATTAACGAAAGTATTGCGCAATATTAAAAAGCGTCTAATAAAGATATCAATGTATGAAATGAACGGTGTATATTGTAAAATACCGAGTAGAGACTCGTATGGGAAGGTTATTTTCGAGAAAAACATTCTGTAAAGGCGAACTAAAAGCAAGTGTACTGACGCGACCTGTCACTTTTTTCTATTTTCAATAACCTTCCTCGACCCGCTAGCTGCGCGGTGTACGTGTTCGGGGGCATGCCCCTTCTGACGGTTCCCCTATAAATAGGCAGGCTGAGACCGTCTCTGTATTCGCTCGTTTGCGCTGTGGTGTTAACGTTATTTTCTCTGCGCTCTTACAGACTAACTGCTATGGCTGCTGCTCAAGACTCCAAAATCATGGGTCTGAAGAAGAAGAGGATTCCGCCTCCTAAAGTAGCGATCAAGCACGCTACTTTGAAGGTTATTACGTCTACCGCCGCTGCTGTGCCTGAAGACGCTGCTGTGGCTCCCCCGTCAACGGTGCATGCGACCAGCGAGTCTGCAGCCGCCGCTGCCCCGCCAACGACGGCTACTGATAAGGCCGTCGAGTCCGACGCGGAAACGCCTGCCTCGGTCTATGAGCCGCTGACGGTGAGTTTCAAAGACCTCCTAGCCGCCGAAGACGACGGTCTGTATAACGTGGCGACCTTTGCCAGGATCGGCGGCGTAGGTTGGAGGGCTAAGTGCACGTACGCGGGATGTCCGGAGTGCCGACGCAAGCTGACCCGTATGAGAGATGGAACCGTGAAATGCATGTCGCACGGCTCTGGCGTTAAACCGAGACAATATTTCTCGGTGCGCGCCATGTTGACGGAAGTCGGTACGTCTGAACTGGAAATGTGGGTTACGTTGTTCGACAACGCCATGGCGGGCCTCGTGACCTACGAGGCCGACTATCTAGCACCTATGGGCCCTGAAAAACTACGTGACACCATACAGGCGATCGTGGGAACGGTCATGAAAGTCGCTACACGCAAGACAGTGTTGGGTGAAATGTCGATGTACACCGTGCGAAGTCTGGCGATTGTCCCAAAGGCCGAGTAGATTGAATGACTAACGCGCTTTGCTTTGCTGTATGATGCTGGAGGAAAGACCCTCGCCCGCGATCTCGTGTTGGACGGGATAGTGGCAGACGCCCTGAGGTCATCGCTCGAGGGTCATTCGGCGGACCCCCTGGACGACCATCTGCCGACGTATAGACCGTGGGAGGTCACGTGCGTGGTACCCGACGGTGTGGAAGAGGCTGTGGAATTTTGTGTTCGAGAACGGTCCGAGAGGGTTGATTCGGCGTTGCGTGGAAGAGTCGGGGCCGGCCGACAAGCGGGTGAAAGTGGAGTCGATCGGTGAGACGTCATGTACGCCGCTGGCTATAGCCGCCCCAGCCGACTATAACCCGTCGTATACGACCCTCCAGTCCCTGCAGACGTACGGTCCGGAGACCGTCGTGTCAATCTCATCGAGTAATCCACCATCGCTGGTATCGCCATCCTTACCCGCCCCCAAGGTAATGACGACGCCCGACGCGCTGAAATGCGCGCTGCTGCGAGCGCTTGCCGAGTCTATCGGCGAGGCCGTGCTGATCCGAGCGCGACGCACGTGTAAGGGATGGGCCCCCTCGATGACCTTCGGCCCCGTGGCGCATATGTTTGGTTGTCTCGAAAGTGCAAAAGGCATATGCGAGCGCCATTTTCAGTCTGCGCTGAATGATTTTATGTCCCGACCGCTCGTGCCGAGTGCGGTACGGCTAATCCTAGTGCTGTGCGACCAGACGTGGCTACCGGATCGCTACGAGGAGGCGACGTTCACGAAGAACGTCGTCGACAAGTCGTTGACCAACTGGTTGACCAGCGAGAACAACGCGGCCCTGGAGACGGCTGTGGAAGAATACCTGACGAGTCGCTGTTACTGGAAGTAGTGCCCACTGTAGTGGTGAAAACGAACAATAACGCCTGCAGTAGTGGTCAAAACGAACTTTAGTAGTAAAGACTTATATCGCTATATAGGCGACGTTCTTGTAGCTGTAGTGGTGAAAACGAACTGCCTGCTTGTAGTGGTGAAAACGAACATTAGTAGTATCGCTATATACGTTCGCTAGTGAACGGTAATTTCACAGAGATCGTGTTCGACCTGTATATTTCTACGCTTAATGAAATGTTCAAACCGTAAGAAATGCCTCCTTTATTATGAATCACTCCTCTCCCGAACATGCACGCATTCGCCAAAACAGTCAGTACCAATAATAGAACGCCTGCTTTCTCCCAAACTTGCACGCATTCACACACAAAAAACAATCAGTCTAACTCGCCGCACAATCGCAGCCGGCAAACCGGCGTTGTTTACATCCCCTGTCAATCACCCCGGCTGCCGCTACGCTCAAGCGCGGCCTTTACACGCATTCATCAAAACAGTCAGTACCAATAATAGAACGCCTGCTTTCTCCCAAACAAGCACGCCTTCACCAAAACAGTCAGTCTAACTCGCCGCACAATTGCAGTCGGCAAGCACTCGCTCAACCCGTAGTGTCTTACAGCGCCGCTACGCGAGCTGTCATCGTCCTAGGTTATTGAATCGTCGTTTATAGGCGGTATTCGGGAGCCAAACGAAGTTAATAACGTTGGCGGCGTTGATTGGGATAGACGCGCGCACTGCAGAGACTCGCTGAATGACTGACTGACTGACAGTGCTGCCCCCTCATGGCGGTCTGCCCTATATGCGGTCGTGTCGTCGACCCTCTAGCGGCGCACACATGCAAGCGCTACAAATGCCCGAATTGCGATCGTGCTTACGTCTACCCTAGCGGTGTAACGAGGCATATGAAGAAGAAGACATGCGAATCGCGGGATGCTCACGATTGCCCGACCTGCGGAGAGACCTACAGCCAGCGTTGCAATATGCTGAGACATATGAGAACGGCGCACCGTAGAGAACCCCCCCTAAAGAAGCTGCCCCCGAGGAGGCGGTGTTGGAAGCGTTACGGCGGGTCGTTCACGAACACTGGTCGAGTATACGCACGTCCACGGCGCGCGTCCCTGTTCAGTCGAGATATAACTTTCACCTGACCGACTTGGACACGCGAACGCTCGAGCCGCGACTACGACTGATATTCGAGGAACAGACGCGGGCCTTTAAAATTAACTTAAGTTTCGGATTTATTCTCAGACATAAGGAGACGGGGCGTTACAGATATTTCACTCGTCGTGTAACTGCTGCGGTCGCTACCTCGACTCGCCCGCTCTGATTACCAGTAGTCAATCTTTCGAACGGTTTCTCGAACGCGTCCGACAACCCGACGTTCTACAGTACGTCATAGCGCAGAGACCCGACTCGGGGTGGACGGCCAAATTGGTGACTATCGCGACCTTCTTTCTCAACGCCATCAACCACCATCCTATCGGCTGTCTCGACGGGCGTCTTCCCGCTTACCTTCGCGCCAGCAAGGCGGTTATCGCTCTAGAGAAACGCGGACAGCCGTGGTAGAAGCACCCTTGGAACAGTTACGCCGTCCGCGTTTCTCGACACCACCCGTCGACCCGGTACTTGCCCACGCGCTTCTCGCGCCCGTTGACCTGGTGTCGTATGGCCACCCCCGTCCGCTCGGCTTCCCACGTCAGCCACTCCACGGCCATACGGCCGTATCGATGCACTCGTTCCGGCCGAAAGGCGTTCTCCGCGCGTCGACGCGTGTACCACCCCGTCGGCATGTCTTGCGTGAGCGCCCAGAGGTAGAGACCGTTCACATCGTACCCCACTACCGAGCGACAAGGGTGGGCCGACTCGCCGTACTCGGATCGCCGTAGAACCGTCACGTAGGCATCGTGATGACGCGCGAAGATGATAGACGGACATACGACGATCTGAGATTGAACGAGACGGTGCAGGTCCTTGTTCGATTCGTTGAAGAGGGTGAGTGTACCTGCGGCGGGAGCCCGTTGAACAGGTAGAGTAGCGTCAGTCCCGGCACGCTGATAGCGTCTTTGAACACATCGATTCGTCGCTGCTGGTAGAAGGCGAACTGTTTGTGCACGGCCTCCAAGAACGGGGCAACGTCCCGGTTGTTGTACCAAACGAGGAAGTCCTTCAGCCTCGTCATGCCTTCGTCGCGCCATAACTTCACGCACCCCTCGTACGCCTCGTCGGATATCCCTTCGCATTTTAGATGACTGTAGAAGGCCTCCCGCGGCGGTAGTTCGACGTCGTCTAGTTTCCGCAGGTCGTTCAGGTACTCGTAGGGAAAGTGACCCTTCGTCACCTCGTAGCCGTACGCCTTCAGGAACTTGTCGTAGCTAAAACCGGGGGCCAGGTAGTTGGTGATGTCCAGGAACTTGAGCGTCTCCGTCCCTAGACACATCAAGTTGTTTTGACGTTTGATCGTGAAGGCCGACGACACGTCCCGCCCACCACCCATGAGAAGGGGGGTTAAATACTTTTTGACGACGTTCAAGTCGTACCTGTCCGAGTTGAAACCGAAAACAGGGAGTTGGCGCAGGTAGGCCCACAGGCGCTCGGCGTGTGCGGTGTACGGGTTCTTCCCCGCCGACTGTTCTTTACACTTGAGGTCCCATTCGGTTTCGTGCGCGCTGATCTCTTCGAAAGTAGGCTCGTACGAAGGTCGTAGAGCCGCGCACGCTGCCGCGCTCACCGTCTCCAGGGCGGTGAACAGGCGCTTCGCGAGCTCGTTCGTATCCCCGGTCGTGACGAAACACCGCGGTTAACTTGGGGTTATCTGCCGGTAGGTCACGCGTGTCAAAGTAGCATTCGAAGTCGAAAGTCGCTCTGTACTGATAGTAGCGCAGAGAGTCGTCCACGTCGATACCTTCGTCGGACAGCTGTTGAAATACGAACGGGTTCTGATGGTAGACCCCGCCGGGGTAGACGTGGCGGACGCCTCCCTCGCACGTCGCTTCGTGGTGCCTCAATAAGTAGGCGGTTCGCCACTGCGCGTCGCCGCACTTACCGCGTCGGTACGAATGACAGAACAGTGAAACGTCCTGTATGTACGAAAAATATATAAGTTGACGTTCATAGTAGTGGGATAACGATAGGTCGACCGACGGACCAGTTCGGCGGTCGGTTTCCCGGGTTCCGACTCCTCCACCAGTCGATAGACGATCACGTTGGTTTTAAAGACCGTCTCCACCTGATCGAGCGCCGTCAGAGGAACGCCGGCGAACTCGTCGGCGCTCGCCCCCGCGGAGTAGTCCGCGAAAAGCTTTAAGGTCGGGACTCTCAAAGTGGCTACGTCAGCGCCACTACGAAGTGCCAGACAACGGAAGAGGCACATATTATCGGTGTATGGCCTACTGTGAGTACTAGGTGTCACTGGTGTAGCGGTATATAGACCAGTGCTAGCGGTAGCCTCGCCTAAAGAAGAGTGACAGACGATGGAGAGATCCATGTTCGAAATGGCCAGTCGCGTGTACGAAGCCGGAAACAAGGATACGGCTATACGTTTCCGTGGAGCGGCCTCGATCATGTTGAATTTCTACCCGTGTCGAGTCGCGGCGTACGGTCGGGTGTTCAGATCTGTCGAGCACGCCTATCAGTTTAGAAAGGCAATGTTTAACGAAGACGAAGAAGGTGCGGAGTATATCAAAGAGGCGTGGTCGGCCTATATAGCGAAGCGAAGAAGTTACCTCATCAGGAAAACGAGGACGGGGGACGAATGGGATGCCGTTAGGGTCGAATGTATGAGGGCTCTTTTAATGGCCAAGTTCGGGGCGTCGAAAAAGTTGAGAGACTGCCTTTTGGCTAGCGGGGATGTCGAACTGGTGGAGTGGGTACCGTCGAAAGAGGGGTTTTGGGGGTGTGGTTACAGGGGTCAAGAAGGTAAAAACATGCTGGGCAAGCTGTTGATGGAGGTGCGTGCCATATATAGAAGAGACGAGAAAATAGTTCCCTCGTCGACCGGGCACCAGTCGTCGCTATGGCCACGTCGTTGAAGCACCCTTTCACGTGTATAGTAGCCGGACCTACGGGGTGTGGTAAGACGACTTTCGTTACTCGCCTCCTGCGTTTTGCCTCGTCGTTGATCTAACCGCCTCCGGAGAAAATCCTTTGGTGTTACGGACAGTGGCAAACAGCCTACGACTCTATGACAACCGACGTAGAGTTCGTAGACGGCTGCCGGAGCCGAAGACCCTTGACGTGAAAACTAGAACGCTCATCGTACTCGATGAACTTATGGAAGAAACGGACAGTCGGGTCACGACCATACTCACTAAAAAATCACCACTGCAACGCGTCAGTTGTACAGCTTCTACAGAACCTCTTTGCGAAAGGGTAAGAAAGCCGAACCATCAGCCTAAACGCTCAATATATGGTGCTGTTCAAGAGCCCCCGGGATACTGGACATGTGGGTCACCTAGCGAAGCAGATGTATCCGGGTAGAATTAAATACATGATGGAAGCATTCGAAGACGCCACGTCAGAAGCCTACGGTTATCTACTGGTGGATCTGAAACAGGAGACGCCAGAAATCGCGCGCCTGCGCACTGATATATTTCCCGACGACGTCGTTCAGTATGTATACGCGCCGAGAGTATAAAAGGGGGTAACGCGGCGCAGCCGACGTTACTTGTGTCAAGATGACAGAGCGCGTCAAGAGGCACATCCTAGCCCTGCAGCTGTTGCGTAGGTACAAGAAGAATACAGATCTGAGAAAAGCCGTAATCGCTCACGCGGATTCCGATCTCATCTGTAGTCTGTGCGACTGCGCGTACAACATTCTGAGGGGAAACGTTAAAATATCAAAGAAGCACAAAAAAGTACTGGTAAAATACAGGAACCATCTGCATAAGCTAGCGACGAAAAAAGTACCCGTCAAACAGAAGCGCGCCATCCTGCAAACGGGGGCGGGCGGCTTTCTGACGGCATTGCTAGCACCGTTGGCGAGCACCTTTCTGCCGCTCCCCAGACAGGCCATAAGTTGATGCAGCACGCGAAGAAGATGGCGTTGGTAGACCCCAGGTTGGTGGAGCGTCTACTCCCGTTACTTTCTCAGCCGACCACGACCACGTCACGTGTGGTGAGTAGCCTGGACGGCGACACGAAGACGGTTCTCGAGCATACGGATTTGTCCGAACGAGAAAAGGTAGCGTCGTACAATCAACTGCTGAGTCGCTACAACACTATGGAGAAGTCTAGGGCGCAGCAACCGCTATGAGTGTCCGTGGTGAACGGAGAGTCGACGACCGACCATCAGCCGCCGCCGCCGCCGCCGCCTCAGCCGACGGGGCCGTCCGTTATAGAGAGCGATATCGTGAAAAACATATCGAAGAATCTGAAAGAAAAGGCCCGCCTCCTGGTGGAAAAACTGAAAACTGACCCGCTGATTCGCTGGAACGACCGAGGGGAGTTCGTGTACGACGGCGCGACTATAGAAGGAAGTAACATGGTAGATCTAGTGAACGATCTCATGACAAAAAGGAAGAGGGCGACATCGCCGGTCGGCTGGGAGGCGTTCGGGGGTCATCTGAGGCGGCTGAACGTACCCATGGAACTCGTCGGTAACCCCCGGCGTCGAGCGTACATACAACGCGCGCCGAAGCGAACGGCGAAGCCTCGCACTCGCTCTCTCGAACGCCCGTGGGTCACCTATTAAAGAGGGTGAAACGCCCGATTGGCTCGGAAGCCAGTATGTCGCGACAAAGAACGGTAGTCGTCGTCGGCGTAGTCGCAGCAGCAGTCCTTTTCTCTTTATATTTATGTATATTAGTTGATATAAATCGGTCAGAGGCCCCATGGGGGCGGTGGTGCCCCGGAGGCGTCGTCGTACGCAAAGAAACTTTCAACGGAACTCGCGCCCTCAACGCGACCTACTGAGGCGTACCTACTTCGATCCAAAACAGGTGGGGAGTTACGGTGGCGTCGAACGACTCTAGTACCGAAACCGACAGTCAAGCGGTGGTTGACGGAGCAGGACGCCTATACCCTTCACAAGCCGGCCAAACGATGCTTCAAACGACGGTGCGTTATTGTAGGCGGTCGAAACCAGCAGTGGCAAGCCGATCTCGTCGACGTAGCTAACTTGAAAAAGCACAACGACGGGACGACGTTTCTATTGACGGTCGTAGACGTCTTCTCGAAGTGGGCGTGGTGCGTACCGTTGAAGAGTAAAACCGGTCAGGCGCTCGTTACGGCCTTCGAGGGCCTGCTGCAGCGGCAACAACCGCCGAACGCGCTGCAAACCGACAAGGGCACGGAGTTTCTCAACAGACCCTTCCAGAAACTCTTGAAGGCGCACGGCGTCCACCACTTCGTGACCCACAACGAAGAGACCAACGCGAGTGTCGTGGAGCGATTCAATCGTACGCTGAAGACCCGCATGTGGAAGTACTTCACGAAGCATCAGACGTTGAGGTACGTGGAGGCGTTGACCGACCTCGTGCTGTCGTACAACAAAGCCTACCATCGAAGCATCGGTAGGACGCCGGCGAGTGTCGACGCCGAGAACAAGGAGAGCGTGTGGCAACGGCTGTACGGCGGTGACGGAGGTCGAGGCAAACCGAAACTGCGAGAGGGAGACGGCGTACGCATAAGCAAGGCGAAGGGGCGGTTCAAGAAGGGGTACATGGCTAACTGGAGCGAAGAGCTCTTCACCGTCGTAGAATCGCAACCGTCCGCCCCTCCCGTTTACCGATTGAGGGACGACGCCGGGACGATACTAGACGGTACCTTCTACGAACCGGAACTACAAAAAGTAATCTTCTCGAAGGATCAACTGTATCTGGTGAAGTCGGTTCTACAGAGGCGACGACGTGGTAAGGGTGAAGAGGTGCTCGTCAAATGGTCCGGTTATCCGGCCCCTTTCAACAGGTGGATCGCCGCCAAGACACTCGTGGACTATAAGGGGTAGGCGACACTCGGGGTGCTGGAGAACCCCTTATAACGGGATGGTGTTGTATTATCAGTCCGAAGTCGCGCTACGATGACCGACGAGGTGACAACGATCGACGACGTCGACGAAAGCGAGGCCCCCGTCGCTGAACACGCTCAGTGGCTTCTCTGCGGTAACGAGTGCCCCAAAGCCGAGATCGTCTTCCTGTGTCACATCGTCGTCCTGTACACGGTCATACTCAGCATATTCAATCTATCGCGCGGTCAGGGCGATTCCAATCTGTAGACGGCGTTGCTGAGTAGCTGCCTCGGTTACCTACTGCCGAATCAGTCTACGAAACGCGATGGCGTCGTCCGATTTTTATCTGACGCTATCCAGTAACGCCTCGATGAAAGACCACCCCGACAATACGCTGACCCACTACATCACTACTCTACCGCTCGGCGTCGATCTGGCGGGGCAGTGGGAATGCGGGCTGGTGGAGCTACAATACCCGCACACCTGGAACAACGTGACATAAGAGGACGGCGTCTTCTATTTAGCCTGCGAACAGGGGGAAGAAAACGTTAATCGGGCCACCGACGGTACCTTGATTTACTGCACCTGCACCATCCCTCACGGTTTCTACAACAACGCTCACGAGTTGACGAAAAAATCAACGGGGCGCTAGAGAAGGCGAGTACCGCCAGAGTCAAGGCAAACATGCGCTACAGCTCGATCTCTAACCGCATGACGCTGCGTTTGTCGAAGGGAGTCGAATTTTCCATGCCGTTCCAGTGTCCTGACGAGCATGCTCGGGTACAGCTCGTGCGTTATAAAAAGTCCCCAAGTTCAGACGGGTCTACAGCTCGACCCGTGGACCACCTTCTTTCCCAGCGGCGAAGGCGCATTCATCTTCGAGCGCGAGGGCGTGTCCACGGTGGACATGCATCAGGGACTCAACACGCTGTACGTATACACGGACATCGTCGAATCGCGCGTCGTCGGCGACGCTTTCGCCCCGCTACTCCGGACCGTCCCCATCCACGGCGTGCACGGGACCAGCGTCTCGAATACGTTCGATCGCGTACAATACGTACCCCTACTCCGGAAACAGTTCGCCACAATCGAAATAGATATAAGGGACGACCTCGGTCGCCCGATACCATTCGAGCAGGGAAAACTCGTGGCGACGGTTCACATCAGACGCTGAAAAACGAAGCTGTTTTGATGGCGAGGGCGTACGAGGACTACTACAATCGGCAGGTCGGTGGTAACCTGCCGGTATTCGCCAGTTCTAGAGTGCAGCAGGGTCACGGCCTGGGGAATCTTTTCGGGAGCCTGTTTCAAAGCGCCATGCCGCTTATCAAGAGAGGGGCCTTGGCGCTGGGAAAGCGGGCTCTCAAGGCAGGAGTCCGCGTGGCGCGTGACGTCGTCGACGGGCGGGGTCTGAAACAGTCGGTGAAACGGCGCGCGAAAGAGGCGGGGGCCGACCTTCTGGACGGACTGCTGAATAAGCAGGCGCCGCAGCCGAAACGATGACGTATAAAACTACCGGATAGAGCGCCGACGGTCAGTAAGACGAAACGGCCGCGCAAGAAACAGGAGCCTCCGAGGGACATATTCACCGAATAGAATGGCGTTCATGCATCGACAATCGTGCGAGGGGGTAAAAAGCGAACTGGACCTGTTCAGCGTCCCGTTGACGCAGACGAGCATCGAGAGCGGCCAGTGGATCGACCATCAACCCCTGACGGCGCTATATGCGGGCGGCCCTATTGAGTTTCTAGTTCCGGGATCGGGGGACGACTATCTGGACCTCTCGATTGTCAGACTGTACGTACGATTCAAAGTGGTGAGGGGGGACGGCACCGACCTCCAAGACGGCGATCAGATGGGACCGGTCAATAACTTCCTGCACTCGCTCTTCAGTCAAGTCGACGTGTCGCTGAACGGAACGCTCGTGACTCCGTCGACTAACACGTACTCGTATCGGGCATCGAGACCCTGTTGAGGTATGGTGCCGATGCCACTAACACACAGCTCGAGGGCGGCCTGTGGTGTAAGGACACCGCCGGGCACATGGAGGAGCTGGCGGACGCCAACGAGGGGTACATGCGTCGCCACGCACACATCCGGCGCAGTCGGGAGGTGGAGCATTTCGGACGACTGCACGCTGACGTGTTCATGCAAAACCTCTACATACTGAACGGGGTCGACATGAAACTTCGATTTGTGCGAAGCAAGGACGCTTTTTCGCTCATGGCGGGGGGCAACGATCCCAAAATTGTGCTGCTGGAGGCCTTCCTGCAGGTGCGAAAATCCAGGGTGAACGCGGACCTTCAGCTCGGTCATATCAAAGCGCTGACGAAGGGGACGGCAAAGTATCCGCTACGCCGAGTCGACTGCAAGATGTTTTCGTTACCGCAGGGCACCATGTCTCACTCACGAGAACGTCTAGTTGGGGGTATTGCCGAAACGCGTGTTCCTGTGCCTGATCGATAACGACGTCTATAATGGGACCTAAACGGCTTAAACTTCCTCGCGCTCTTCGTCGACGGACGCCAGGTGCCGAGCAAGCCGTTGCAGCCGAACTTCGCGACGAACAACTACGTCATAAGCTATCTGAACCTCTTTGCGGCGACGGGGAAGGCGTACGAGGACGAGGGCAACGACCTGACAGGCACCGAGTTCTGTAGCGGCTACACCATCTTCGGCTTTGACCTGACGCCGGATTGCTGCGACGGTGACCATTTCAGCATCGTGCGCAAGGGGGCGCTACACGCGGAGATACACTTCGCGGCGGCGCTACCGCGGACGGTGAACGTCATCGTGTACGGCGAGTTCGAGTCGGTGCTAGAGATCGACAGGAGCCGCATCGTCGTGTACGACTACTGAGCATAGATACGTTTCAGCTCATGCGCCGCCTGGAGATCGATAAGTACACTAAAAACGTCGTACTGCCTAAATACGAGCTCCGCCGCCGGCGGGTCACCACCTACCCGGCGGCCTTCGTGTGCAACACCGACGACGGCGGCGAGCCGGTAGAAGACTGTGTCGCCGTCTACGTGGACCCGAACCGGCAAGGCGAGTACTTCGATTCGTACGGACTACCGCCGCTGCACGCCGACTTCCGTACCTTACTGCGCCGTAACTGCGACTCGTGGACGTACTACGACAAGGACTGCAGAGCGCGGCGTCTAACGTATGCGGACAATATTGCGTTACCTACCTACTCCTCCGATGCCGAGGCATGCCGCTAAGCGGTTTCAAGGACCTATTCGGCACCGATAGGGCGGCTAACGACTGTCTCGTATTCGACTGGCTAAAACCGAATTGAATGTATACTATAACCGCTTTGAATGTATCGCTTAAATGTACCGCGACCAAGTATCCGAACCGATTTTTTGTCGGACCCGCAAGGGCTCCTCGCCGTATGGCAGGCAAGACTGAAATAGTGAGGCGCGGTATGTACGCATCGCTTAGTAGTAGTATTAAATAAAAACGATGAAAACAATTGACGGTCTTCACTTTTTTTTATTAGTCCCTACCTATACATACATACATACATACCCCTAGGGAGGGGTGTGGCCATAGGTAAGCATAGGGTAGACGAGTTATACGAGTAGGACCTCCGTAGTGACCTCGTCGTCGAGCACGCGTCGCTTGGCGTAGAAGTAGCTCAACGCCGCGCGCTCCTGAATGTACGTCAACACGGACGATTCCTTTACTTGAAAGCCGCGGTTCCATCCACGGCCGCTCCGCTGACCCCGCAGCACGGCGAGGAACGTGTCCTTATCGATTTCGTTCTGGCGCTTGCTCAGTCCCTTCGTGCTGTACTTATCCCCCGCCGTGCCGAAACAGTAGTAGGTCTTGCTGCAGAGCGCGACGATACCTCAACCGGACCATTCCTCTTTGAAGAGACCCGGCGTTCGCTTATCGTACTTCGTGCAGTAGGCGGCGGGTACCCACGATCGACCGGCGAGTCGGCACTGCACGTACGCCTCCGCGTGCGCTCGCAGCATTCCAACAAAAACCACTCGCCGCGGTGCCGTAAGTAGTGTTCGCGCTTGGCCGACTCCACGAGGTCGTCGATGCACCAGCCCGCGAGGGCCATATACGCTGAATCGGTGTCCATCGCACTGTACTGGAACAGGGGACGCGGAACGTAGGTGGCGATGAAATCGTAATAGAACTGGAGTATGCGCAGTTTCGCGTACTGGTACAAGAAGTAGCCGATCTGGGTGGGGAGGCCGTACCTGACGGTCCGCTTGTTTAACGCCACCTCGTAGAGGCGATCGGGGACGACGACGTCGAGTTGTCGAAAGCGGCGATCGTTGATCAGCGTGGAGGCCCCGACGTTCGTGCAATATTTTATGTCCCTGTGGAGGTCGACTCGCGTAATCGTTTTTCCGTAGCAACTATTGCCGAGAAGCTTAAACGTGTCGGCGAGGATGACCTTGTCGGGGTCGGTGTCGCCCTCGCGTCGGGCGGCGGAGACCGTCTCGCCGAAACGACGGTAGCACGGGACCGGGTCATACTCGACGATCTCGTACACGCGGTCGACGACGAGTCTATGCTCCAGATACCACCGCAGTAGCGGGGTGGCGAGGAGAATCTCGGTCCCGAAAAAGCTCCCCACGAGCGTGCGTTGAGGACGGCTCAGGAGCTCGTGCGTCTCGGCGTAGCGACGCATGAACGGGCTGAGAGCGTCGTGGTCGATGTAGGTGTTCTTGAAGACGGGCTGCATCTTGGCGAAGGCGGCGCGCAGCTCGTCCTGTACGGCGATGTCGCAGAGTACTAGACCGTAGAGGGTACCGTCGCGTACGGCCTCCAAGATCTGCGTCCGCGTGAGTTGGTCGCGGCGCGGTCGACGAGTGGGGGGCGGTCTCACATTGCTCACATTGCCCTTTACATAAATATAACACTTTACCTAAATATAACACTTTTATCTAACGTAAACGAGTTATTTATGTTTTAACATCGCGAATGGTCATCCTTGCAACACACCCGCGGCAGCGTATACATTGCAGAATTAAACATTCGCGATGTTCAAACGTCAGTAATTCAAACACTAAAACAAATCCTGGGTACATCCAGCGGCATATTTGTTGATACGAATATTATATTTAATGTGATACGAGAACACAGTAAAGCCCATTGCAAGTGTAAGCATTCGCAATGTACAAACGGCAATAACTCAAAGTGTACACAATTCCTACGTACATCCAGCAACACATTTGTAGGTGAGATTATCTTTACGTTGATAAACAATTTTTAATTCCGCCATTGCAATTTCAGATACGGCCTGAAACGTGAACCCGCATAGATGCGCGCCTTGCTAAATCCAAGCGGCCATTACTTTGAAGACGTCACCAACGGCCGCTAGGTGTCACAACAAAGTGTGCAGAAAATGTACAGAAAAACGCGACCGAAACGGGCCATGGAGAGGGCAAAGAAATTATTTGAATTGCATGACACTATTTGTAGAGTATATTTAATTCATTTTGGGAATAAAAAAGGTTCAATTCACTTAGTCTTTAAGCTAGCCTAACTGTATTTAGCAATACCAGGGACGGATCAAGATATTGTAGTCTAGGGGGCACAAAAACCACAACTGGTGGCCGAAACAAATGGTGTACTCAAGTTGTCGCCGCTGCGCCGCCGTAACTTCAGCTTCTCCGCTGTCTCGGCTGGTGACATCGAAGGGGGTGCTGTCGAAAATGTTTTGTTGCTGCACAGCCGAAAATTCACCTTCTTCTCGTTGTCTCGCACTGTCTCCTATATCGCCTCGACTGATGAAAGCGGAAGACGGAGGGGGTGGATTTGATACGGCAACGCCGCCGTATTCCAAAAGTCTACGGCGGCACGTGATACCAGGACTCCCTGGAACCGCCAATGATTACCATAACATAATGCTAGGTCTAATTCATATCAATTATGTTTTGGGTCATTAGCTTAGCAAGCTAGAATGACTTACTCTAGCGATTTACCATCTGTTTCATTCTGTAAGCGTGGGTTAAGCATGCAAGTCACCTCATTGTATTAATTATCTATTTGATAATAGTGATCATATGTGGAACGTCAATTACCAGAATGAACTAAATATGTGTACAACAATGTTACTTATGTTACCTACATTTCAACAGGAAGAAGAAGAAGAAGAAGAATTTGTTTTGTTTGACCCAGACATTTCAAATAATTTATACAATACATCCATGTCAAAAAAAAAAATACAAATATATAACCTTATAGTAAACATGGTATAATGTATGATAAATAACGAAAAGTAGGGTCAGGAGACTCCTCTAAGACTGTGGTAGTCGCTATCGAGGAGCCACCTTTTGTAATAAAACTTTAACTGAATCAATACATCACCTAATCAAATTCTTCCAGAATAAGAAGAAGAAGAAAAACAATAATATGTATGCATGTGTGTAGTGTGCGCAAGCTTACATGCTTATTGAGTTTGTCGTTTAGGCACTGTTTTGTACATAATAAGGTTTAACATACTTGGCAAATCCTTGTGAACTGTGTACACTAAGCTTTTCTTTGACAATATCAGGAATGTCATTTAGTAAAAGTGGTAAGTTATGCCTTAGCAAATTCATGTTTAATTTTATAAGTGTATATTTTATTCTTGACTCTTGTATCGTGATTATGTACCTCATAGTTAAACATTATCCTCCAGTTTTGTAAATAAACTGGTAAGTCATTGTGTATATGTTTATAGTAAAATTTTAATTGTTGTAATTTAAGAATGTCATCTACTTTTAACAAGTTGAGTTTTTTGTGAAGTGGTTCTGTGTGGGAAGTACAATGACTTAAGGTAATAATTCTCAGGGCTTGTTTTTAAGTTTTATTATTCTATTTGATTGAAAGCCCCACGCCATGATGCAATAATTAATGTGTGGCACTATTAAAGAATTCTATAATATTATTTTAATATGAAGAGGTAACACATGTTTCAATTTATTTTAAATGCCATTTTTTAGAACAAGCATTTGATATTTTTTCAGTGTGCTTTTTCCAATTTAGATTTGTATCTATAATTAAACCCAAAACATTAAATTCTTTGACTTGTTCAATATTTACATTGCCTTTCTTCAGAGTGTCTGTATATTTTTCGTTGCCTTTTGAAATGTCATGTATTTATATTTTGCTATGTTTAGCGATAATTTATTTATTTTGAGCCATTCATTTATTTTTAAAAGTTCTTCATTTATTAAGGATTCTAAATTTTCGTCATGTATGTTATCGCTGAAACTGTTTAGTGTACTTGATAGAGTTGTATCGTCAGCATAAATTATGAAATTAAACATTTTACTGGCTCGTGCAAAATCATTGATATATATGATGAATAACAGGGGTCCTAAGATTGAACCTTGTGGTACACCTGTTGTTATTGATAACATATTTGATTTTATATTGTCAATTTCCGTATATTGTTTATGTTAGGTAACTGCTGAATAAGTTCAGATGTATTCCATGTATACCATAATATTTCAATTTGTCAATTAAAATTAAATGGTCAATGGTATCAAAGGCTTTGGAAAGATCTAGGTAAATATTAGTGGGTATTTCATCCTTATCCAGTTTGGTTATTATTCTATCTATTAATTCTAGTGCTGCGTATTCAGTTGAATGTTTAGGTCGGAATCCATACTGATGGTCAAAAAAAGCTTAGTCTTTTAAATAAGATGATAATTAGTCAAAAATAATTTTTTCAAGTACTTTTGAAATAGCTGGTAGAAGAGATATGGGTCTATAATTATTGAATACTGCTGGCTCACCTTTTTATAAATGGGAATTACCGTAGCAATTTTTAGTTTATCAGGGAATATTCCTGTGGTTAATACTTGATTTGTCAATAAAGTTAAAGATTTGGTTAGTGCAAGTTCAAGCATTTTTAGCAGTTTGGTAGAGAGACCATCACATCCACAGCTATTTTTGTTGGGTAGATTAATTATTGTTCTCTTTATGGTATCTTCTTCAACATATTTAAATGTACAGTTACAGTTTACTATTTTATTTAGATAATATGAATGATCATGAATGCCTTTGTATTCAATATCATTAGCCAGATTACTACCTATATTGGTAAATAATATATTGAATTTATTTGCCATTTCTAATTTGTCTGCCATAATAGAATTGGATTCTTTAAAATATTTTGGAAATGATTAATTAATTTTATGTTTAGACAGGATTTCATTTATAGTTTTCCAAGTGTTTTTTATATCAAATTTAAATTGATTAAAACATTTGTCAAAATATGATAGCTTTGCTTTGCGAAAACTTCTTTTCAATATACTATTGTATGTTTTTAGATTAATCAACAATACGCCATATCCAGAAGATTCAGGGTTTGTGATTTGTAATTGTTTGTAAAGTTTGTCTCTGTATCGTATTGAGGTTAGCAAGCCTTGAGTTATCGATGTAGATTTTTATGTTTATATTTATTAAATTTCACTAATTTTGCTAGTTATATATTTATTTTTAGCTTGATTTATTTCATTGATAATAATGTTATAATTATGGTTTGGATCAGCATTTGAAATTGTATCTAATTTTTTATGTATTTCAGAAGAGACTATATAATTTCTGACTTTTAACATAGCCTCTTTATTTTGTACATTAACTCGTATAAATTTTGTACTATGTTCCTCTTTTAGAGCAGTGTTCATAAGCATAAAATTTGGTTGATGATCATAATTTTTTAAAATTAATACTCCTGCTGTACTTTGCAAAATATGCTTTGTTAAATTACCAAAAAATTATCAATAAGTGTACCAGTACATGTTGTGAACCTTGTAGGAAGAGTAATTTGGGGGAAGAGACTAAATGAAGTTAACATGTCAAAGAATGTGCTACAGTGTTGTTGCTCGTTTATTTTTAGCATATTTATATTGTCGTCCCCTGCAAGAATAAGGTTGTTGTTTTGATGATGTTGCACAGATGACAGGACCATTGTAAATTCATTTATAAATTCGTTATAGTTTTCAGTTAAAGGCCTTGGTGGTCGGTATATATGTCCTATAGTGACTGTCTGCGATAAGCCTCCTCCATTTACGTGTATTATTTGTCCCTCCCATTGTTCATACATATTTAATTTCATCTTTACTTCATAATCAAAATGTTTATCTATATATATTAATAATCCCCCTTTGGTGCTGCAACTGTTTCCTTGGGATATACAGTCATATCCATTTAATTGAATTAGTGATAAGTTATCATTATCAGATAACCAGCTCTCTTGGAGACATATTATGCTAAATTAAAAAATTAAGGAAGACAAGTCATTTACAATTGCCTCGAGCTCATTAAACAAGCAGGCGACAGATGGTTGTCGAAATGTAGTCAAAGTCAACGGACTACGTTGCAACGACAAGGTAAAGGTCATCTTCACCATCATGACGCGACACACACACACGCACACGCACACGCACACGCACACATCTGAAAGCAATAGTTCCTATTGTGCACTCGTCGCAGGCTAAACTGACTGCTGGATAAATGTTGATAATAATAATATATATTAGTGTTGAGTTTTTGTTACAACATGACCACGTCAGTTACGATTTCGTAATTCTACTTGGTCTAGCGACACACTCGGTCCATGAGCAAAAGGAGAGCTTGTTCCCCCACCTCACCTTTCAAAGTGGGTGGTTTGTTTCGACGGATGTTGAAGCAGAGATAGTGTCCTGTGCAAGCTGCGCGTCTTTGCCATGGTAAGATGACACTGTACTCGTCAAATATGTCAACGTCCGCCGGAGCAAGTCTCGCGTGAAGTTGGTGAGCGAACGCCGACAGCGCGCAGCTGTTGCGACTGCCACGGCGGTACTGTGGCTGGTCGTCGGCAACCGGAGGTGACGTCACGACGATCAGCTTAAACCCGATCTGCTCACTTCCATGCTTGAGCTGCGCAACGACTTTGCCGTATGAGTCAATCATTTTTAAAGATGCTTGCAACCCATCGTAAGCCATATCGTGCGCGCCTGTCTGTAATATTACCAAGTCGTTTCCGTTGAGTTTGTTTCTGGCTAGTTCATCAGTTAGTAGCGTTTCAAAATGGTGGCCGTGCGTTCTCCATATAAAATTAATGTTCCCGACGGACAACTCATAATGGTGTGACTTCAAACCCGCAGGCAACGCGTAGCATTTATATATCAAATAGTCGGCTTTAAAGCGCATGTGTGATGACCCAATCATTAGTAATTTCCGGAACTTTTTCACGCATCCGCACAATGTTGACGCGTTCATCGGTTGGAACGTTTTGTGTGGTTGTGTCATTAGTGCAACGCTGTGGTCGTTAGTTGTTTCCCATAAAATAGGACGATTCGGCAGGCCGCCAACACGAGACGCTAGATGTTCCGACGCTAACACATTAGCAATACTATTTGTCTTACGCTCACACACTGAAGTTTGCCATATCATATGGTGCATAGGATGGCTGCATGAAGTGTACGCCGTGAAATTCGTGTGTTGCAACAGAATGGAGATGTTGATGCACGGCTCAACGCCCATTGGCGGACACCACACGGTGTAGGTGCCATTGAAGAAGTCCCAGAACGAACACATCTGCCGAATGGTTGACGAGGCGGTTTCGCTGAATACGTAAAAACAGCTGCCGCCGGATGTTTTAGTCTCCATGTAATGTTCCTCGATACTAATACTGACGCCGTTCTCCGCAATGGCGTCAATGTTAACTTGTTTGACACTGTAGTAGTAGTTGGGATCAAATTCGATGGTAGTTGGTTCTTTTACTACATGGAATCTGAAATCTGGATTCATCTCCATAAACTGCTGGTATTGTCGGATTTCATTGCCACCTACGCCCCAATCGTAGACGCTTTCGTTCGTTCTTCTTCCCGGATAGGCCGAACGCAAACTGTGAAGTCTCCCAGATCGGAACCTACCTGACATGCTACTTTTGTCTAAATATCCATAAATAATACACACGCCCAGAACTGCAGGAAATAAAGTAAACACTAGTGTCATCTTGTAGTTCACTTGCCGTGTATTTATCATTTCAACGATGCTATTGCGGTTGTCATCCATGCCCTCTTTTGTACCTGATACAATATGCAAGCCTTTCTTACTATGTAAAGCACGTTGGCCGTTCCTGTGTTTCTACAGCGTCGTCTTTGCGGTCCACTCAAGTGATTCGACCGTGCGAAGATCGATAGTCCAGACTTCCGTGAAGTTGTACACCAATTGGCTGGGCTCAGCTATTAACACAAACATAGATGTATCAGGTCGCAAAGTAAAACAACGGTTGACATATGATATGCTTTTGATATCGCAGTTTTTAACCACATGCAATGTTTTTACACAAACATCAATACGTCACTATTCGCCTTTTCGAACGTGTCTTTGATTGTGTAACTATTTTTCGTGAACACATTATTTCCAATTATCCAAGTCCCCACAATTTGTAACAACCAACTCCATTGTCTGCGATAACAAATCCGGGCTCTTTTTTAATTACCCAACTATCATATTTTCCATAAGGCTACGTCGACATTATTGATACCCATAAATATATATTGTAAGTTAAAATAATATTAATCTTAACAACAGCAACATTGACTGAACTGTTATTACGAAGTAGTAAATAATAAAAACGTGTGACTGTCATCCCCGACCTCCCTTACTCTAAAAAAGTGAACCCAAAGGCTGCCATTACTGAACTGAGTAGAACGATCGCTCTCCCAAATTGATATCCAAGTACAAAGAACTCAAGTGCTATTACAGTAATATAGATAGCGAGCCTGACACAACGAAATTGAAGTATTGAACGACGAAATTGAAGTATTGAAATGTTATATGTCGTGCGCGCGAGTGCGTATGTGTTGGTGTGTGTGCGTGTGTGTGCGTGCGTGCGTGTGTGCACATTGGACACCATGCCGAAATAGCCACTTCGGTTTTATGGTCGCCTTGTACATATTGAATCTTGTTTTATCGAAAATCACCGATAATGTGAACCAATATGTACCGCACCGTCTCATTACTCCAAGACAGAATCTTCCATGGTTCTGTAACGATGTTTTAAATGTACAAAAGAAAGAAACCACTATATAGCAAAGCAAAAAAAACTAGAAATCCAGCAGACTGGTAGTAGTTCTGTAACATCAGGAGAAACATATACAAACATCTTCGTTCTGCTAGACTGTCCTACATAGACACATTCCTAACATCAACAATAACAGAGAAAGGAAGCAGGGAAGAAACGTCCAACTACAGACCAATATCATTGACACTTGTGTTCTCTATGCTTCTTGAACACATCATACACAGCCATATCATGAAACGCCTGGAACAGCGTCACATTCTGACTTACCACCAACATGGCTTCCGTGCCAAAAGATCAACAGAAACACAACTAATTCAAACATTCCAGAATGTATGCAAATCCATGAGAAGAAAGCTGTACATATGGCCATCCTAGATTAAAACAAGCAAAGACACAGCTCTCCTCCAGAATGGTCTGCTCAAGCTTAACGAATGTATTATGAAATTTAAACCTAATAAAACCCTAGCCTCGAGAAAACCCACATCAAATCTCTTCACCTTAATAGACAAGAACTTAAATCTGTTGAATAACACTGTTTACTTGGCATACAAAATTAATATAAAATACATTAAATTGGGCTGTACAGTGCAAATCGATCATAAACAAAGCACAACAGGCATTGGGAATGATTAGGGGAAATTTAAATAAATGCCCAACCCACATCAAATATGTTGCATACACAACCTTTTTCCGTCAAATACTAAAATACGCATCAGCATCGTGGGAATCACAATTTCACATTGCGTAAAGACTAATGAAGCCATAGAAAAACCCAAAGACAAGCCGCCAAATTGTGTTGGCACAACTACTCCAGAGAACCACGCGTGGCAACATAACTCCATTAAGACCACCAGTGGGACCCCTCCAAACAAGAAGGAAAAATACTTAGCATATATATATCAAGGAACAACACCTTATATATATCCCACTAGAACAATATTTCAAACTCAACTCTAGGTGGTTAGTTAAACATGATAATCAATTCGTGCAAAACAGGCACTCATCAAACATATTTTGAAATAGTTTCTTCCAAACCACAATACAAGAGTGACATTTTCTGCCTACAAACATTGTTTCATCCAATATCTAAACATTTAAACCAAACGAGCCACTATGCGACATTTTGCCAGTCATACTACATAATGATACAGATGTTCGGTAGTATGTGTTCCCAATTTAGAATTCCCACTGATTGATTCACAACATCCATAGCATGACGAATCGTGGACGCAGACTTGGTTTGACTATGGCACAAAGTTCAGCCATGCAGCTCTCTGACAATACATTGGCTGCATGAGTGATTTCTATCATGATTATATTGCCGAAGAGAATGTTCCATCTTAAACCAACAAACGATGGCTTACGGACGGATGTGACGTAAGCGATTTCCACAAACACATTTTCTAAGTCAGAATTCACCACTATTACTAATGATCCCACGAAAACAAACTCGATACCATTGCAAGGCCATCTTTTCTATTTCATCATAAATAACAACATAATTTTCTCCGCACAACATAAGTAAACTTATAACATTTGACATGGCGTGATGTATGACGTGGAAGGAGTGCAAACAAATGTTATCAACTTAAGTAACAAGGCAACTATTAAACCGTACGTTGACAGCTGATGAATTTACATTACACATGACAGACAGACAGACAGACAGACAGACAGACAGACAGACAGTAGTTTTTATTTTTACCCATACACATATAACTCAATAAGTGAGTATGTAAAAGCATAATGATCGCAAAATTGTATATAAGTTATCACTTGAGGGTCGGGAGATTCCCACTAAGGCAAAAAAGCCGATCTCGTGGGAGCCACCCAGTTATAGTAATGACAAGTCCTGGTGTATAAAAAAGTAGCAATAATCGGTCAACAGATTAAGTTAAACAAGGCCTATAACATGATATCATACATGATAATGGACGACTGGTTATTCATCCAAAGAGGTACACATAAAATATGTATTCCAGTTTGTTATTCACTCATTATGGCAAATATAAAAAAAAATTAATGTACATACAGGTAGATACGCCTGCAAATAATAATGTTTAACATACATGGCAAACCCGTGTAAGTTTTTTTATTTTATTTATTAAATCAGGTGCAGTATTGATAGTATGCGGCGAGGTGTATTTGAGGCTTTGTTTCGCAAATTCGTGTTGTACCCTGATTGTGTGTATATTATATTGCCCACGTGTGTTGAAATTGTGAATGCTATTGTTTTGATGAAGCGGTAAATTTTGAAGGTAAACAGGAAGTTTGTTATGTACGTATTTATAATATAGTTTTAGTTCTTGTGATTTCAGTATGTGTTCTACTTTTAACAATTTAAGACTTTTAAACAGTGGTTCAGTGTGAGCATTATATTTGCTTACACTAATAATTCGGACAAGTTTCTTTTGAAGTTTCTGAATTCTGTCACATTTGTAACCCCAAGCGGTAACGCCGTAGTTTAAGTGTGGCAACATCAGTGTATTGTACAATATTATAATCTTCATATTAAGAGGTAATAACTGTTTTAGTCTATTCAATACACCTAACGTCCTTGAAACCCTATTTGAAATTTTGTCAATGTGATTTTTCCAGTTAAATTGTTCATTAAAAATTATTCCAAGAAAATTAAATTCTGCCACTCTATTAATAGTAGTGTTATCTATGATTAATAATGGGGAAGTCAAATTTTTTCTTCTGGCTGTTTTGAAAAGCATGTACTTAGTTTTGCTTAAGTTTAGAGATAATTTAAGTTTTAGCCATTCACTAATTTTTCCCAGTTCTCTATTTATAGCAACGTCTACATTTCCATTTTGGTCATATGTTGAAAATGAGTCAAGAGTACCTGACAGGGTGGTATCATCAGCATACATTATAAAGTGAAACTTTTGGCTGGCCTTGGCAAAATCATTAATGTATACAATAAACAACAGAGGGCTTAAATTAAGCCTTGAGGTATTAAGTTATTTCTAAATAAACTTAATGCTTTTTCGCCATAATATTCTAATTTGTTTAGTAATGTCTTATGAGCCAGGGTATCAAAAGCTGTTGAAAGATCCAGGTAAATATTTATTGGAATTTAATTTCTATGACGGTTTATGTATTCTGTGTACAGAAAGCCATACAAATACGTGATATGTCTAATATGTTTGCGACACGAGATGTTGCAAGACGGACGGTTGTGGCACCACTAAATGTGAAAATTCCGCTAAATGAGACAGGTCCGTTAAACATGAACAGATGTTTCACATTTCGCGTCGGACATTAGTCAACTGGACAACGGCAGTTCCCTCTGACTGTTCTAACCAATTACGTACGAACGACGTATTCACAAACATCACCGAATATACTCTATCATTAAACAATGTTTTAAAATATGAAATAAAAATAAAATATCCATTCAGGATGGCAATTAATGCAACTAGCGCCAACTGGCGCAACTAGCGGGGATATTATTGGAGTTTCGACTTCGATTCTAACATGTGGTTCACGTGCATTCAGATTTAACAAGATTTAACAAGATTGCCATCCAGAAAATTACTCTGGATGGCAGGTGGACAAGGAAGCCTTTTGGCTTATCGAGAGTCCAATACTTTTTATCTACATGTATCCCGCCTTTTTTAGGTGTGTGTCGATTTTATTTTTAAACATATTCACGCTACTAGCACCAACACAATCAGGAGATAATCTGTTCCATTCATTTACAGTCCTTTGTGAGAATGAGAACTTTCTTATATCTAATCTACACTGCTCCTTTACTAATGTAGCTTCATGTCCTCTGGTCCTTTTATCTTTCTTAACTGAGAAAAAAATGTTTCTATCAATATTTTCATAACCATTCAATATTTTAAACACTTCTATGTGATCTCCTCTCAATCTCCTGGTCTCTAGTGTTGTTAAACCACATTCTTTTAGGCGTATTTCGTAACTAAGATCCCTCAGATTTGGTATCATTTTAGTCGCTCTCCTCTGTACTCTTTCTAGCATATCTATGTCCTTCTTGCGATATGGCCTCCATGCTTGTATACAATATTCTAAATGAGGCCTCACTATTGTTTTGTACAGCGGTACTATTAATTCTTTTTTCTTATACGCTATATTTCGCCTAATTAATCCAAGGATTTGATTTCCCTTTGACGCTGCAATTCCGCACTGCTCTGAAACCTTCATATCAGCACTAATGGTTAACCCCAAGTCCTTTTCTTTTACAGTAGTACTTAGAACAGTACCCCCCATTTTATATTTTACCTCTTCATTCCCATGACCTGTGTGGAGGCATTTACATTTCCCAAAATTGAACAGCATTTGCCACTTTTCAGACCATTTGATCAACCTATCAAGATCATCTTGTAAATGCTGTCTGTCTCCATCACTTTTAATCCTTCTAAACACTTTTGTATCATCCGCAAATTTTAACACCTTGCTTGTTATATCATCGTCCAAATCGTTGATATATATTAAGAATAATATAGGTCCTAGTACTGATCCCTGTGGTACCCCACTCAATACCGATTTCCAGTTTGAAGCCTCCCCATCAACTACTACACGTTGTCTTCTGTCATTCAGCCATTTTTCTATCCAGTTTATTATACCATTTCCTATGCCATGGGCCTTTGGCTTAAGGAGTAATCTTTGATGTGGTACTTTGTCGAAGCTTTTTGAAAATCTAAATAGATGATGATATCTACTGGTGATCCCTCATCTACCCACCTAGTGATGTCTTCCAAAAACATAACATATTTGTTAAGCATGACCTCGCTTTTAAAAACCCATGTTGAGATGGGTTTATCAAGTTATGTTTAACAAGAAAATCCACCATGTGATCTTTAATTAGTCTTTCTAATAATTTGCAAATCACTGATGTTAAACTCACTGGTCTATAGTTCTCTGACTTGTTTCTCGAACCTTTTTTAAATAACGGTATAATGTTTGCCTCTTTCCATTCTAAAGGAACCACTCCCTCTTCTAATGACAAATTGAAAACTGTTGCAAGCGGTACGCTAATTTGTTCTACAATTTCCAATAGTAGTTTGGGCGGAATCCCATCCACTCCAGGTGATTTATTATCCTTCATAGCCCTTATTTTCTTAGCTACCATTTCCGGGGTTACAACTAACTGTCCTAAATAGTCTGAATCTGCCCCTTGAACTTATCCTCTCTGGTACTGGCAGTGAACTAATATCTTCCCTGGTAAACATTGAACTAAAATACTCATTCAGGTCTTCTGCCATTAAGAATCCCTCTGATATTGTATTTCCAGCACTATCTTCTAGAGGACCGACCTTATCCTGAACTTTCTGTTTTAGCTAGAATATACGCATAAAACTCTTACTGTCATGTTTTATATTACTAGCTAATTTTTTTTCATAGCTTCTCTTTGAATTTCTAATTTCAGCTGTAGCTTGATTAAGTGCTTCTTTATAAATGTTGTAGTCTTCATCATTTCCAGTACATCTATATGACTTCCATCATTTGTTTATACTTAATTTTTCTAATGGCTTCTTTCGATAAGTGTTTCTTTTTAGACCGTTTCCCTTGTTTTTTGAAAGGTACAAATTTATCGACTATGCACTTAATTTCACTATTTAAGATATTCCAGCATTCAGTTGCTGTCTTATTCTTCAGTGTGTTATTCCAGTCTATCTTTGCTAAATATTTCCTCATGTCCTTATACCTTCCTTTGTGGGGGAATTTCTCCTATACTGCTTTTACTATTCCTTTCTGGTTTTACTTTGATGGTAAAATGTATCTGGTTGTGATCACTACTCCCCAGTGGCTCACATATCTTGACATTGTCAGCTTCATTTGCTTTCTGTGAGGGACAAAACTAAGTCTAACACATTTCTCTCCCTGGTTGGTTCTAGCACATGTTGAGAGGAAACTATCACTTGTATAAAACTAAAAACTTGTGGTAGTCCTCTCACTCCCCATACTCTGTGAGATGTCCATTGTATATGCCCATGGTTAAAGTCCCCATAATAATACAGTTCCGTTTGCTTACTTCCTTTTATGGCGTTTTGTATTTTTCATTCTCTTCATACTTATGTTTGGACTTCGATAAAAGGCTAACCCAGCTGTTAACGTTGAGTTTCCTGTAACT
>CM034539.1:7900384-7923197 GCA_020002185.1 Paraescarpia echinospica | reverse complement strand
GAGAGCGGAGATAGGAGAAAGAGTGAACAAAAAAGGAATGCTGTCGTCCATGTGTGGTCAGGTGACAAGTCCTGTACACATGGGCACCAAAAAATTCACACATGAATGCAAGTACATGTGATGTAGTTGGACAAAAGCCCCTCCGGGCAAATGTTACCCCACATAAAAAAACGTTTCTACCCTATTTCTGCCATGAGCACGGCAGGAATACCTTTCTGCTCGGCAGAAAACCAACCGTGCAATTTAGTTATATGATTTTGAAACTTAGATTTATTTACTTAAATTCCAGAACAGCTCTTGACATAACAAATTATACACTTTACATTAACACTTGTAGACATTTCCTAGCTTATCTAAGTTTTGGTGAATTGAAGATCATTTTATAATCTAAGTCAATGGATATGTGTACACTGTACATTCATTTTAGGGAAAGTGCCTTTGCAGGACCTTGCCCAATGCCTTTATTTAAAAATTTTGCCCAACATAAGTTCATTCAAATACCCTAAAAGTAAGCCATTATTTTAAAATAAGGGATTTGACTCATTATGTTATGTCATCCAGGGCAAATTTTTATTAATGTAATCAATTATCCTGCGTAATTTCCACAGCACCAGAAATAATTAGTCAAAGTCAATTAATTAAGTGTTGAAAATAATAACTGTTTGGTGAGCATTTCCAATTCAACATCAATATAATTACAAGAGGAGATGCAATGTTTCGGTCAATAAGCCCATGCCAGAGGTAATTTTGCACAAAGTTCAATACCAGTTGGGATCGAACAAACAACTAAAACCGAGACATTAGCATCTACCATTAATTACAAACAAAATGTTGTTTTATAAAGTTAATCAGTTACTCAAAAAGGCAAGCTGATTGTCTTTGAAAGACTTTATGGTAACATTTCTCTTGGTCTAGGCATTGCGTGGTGTGGTCAAACAGCTTTAGTGAATAATGTCAGAAATAATGTGGAAACAAATTAACAAGTGTTCTGAGCACTAATTCCAACTGACAGTGAAATATCAGTTAGTAAAACCAAAACATTCTGAGTGAGAGAAATGTCAAGTGAAAGAGTAACTAAATCCTTACAAAAATCACTTTATCAATACGATAATAGCGTTTTATATTCATATCTGCAGACAGAATTAAAATGTTTAACAGTAAAGATTTAAGAAATTCGAGTTAACCGAATGAAAGAAATATGACCAGGCAGGGAAATCGCGTCGACTTAACTGAAACTTGGATTATAGAGAAGCAGATTTATGCAAATTATTTTAAACCACCTAAGATACAAAGACAGCCAGGGTGGAGGAAAAAGGGTTGACTTAAATTAAAATCGACTTAACCGAGTTCAAGTTATGTGGCATGCACTGTACTTCCTTTCCTTTATTAAAAAATCATCAGCACATTTATTTTTCACAATTCTCAATAACCGAGTTCTTTTATTTTGCAGATGTAGCATGTGTCCAGAAAGTGACGATCAAACAATATGTCTTGGTGGAGTCTGTTTTTGCTGAATGCTGTCAACATTGGAGGAGTCGGTTGTTTTTCTTGTTCAGACATCATACAACAGTGTTTCAACTTAATGTACTGATCATCCTCTAAAACGTTGAACACAAAATAAGTATAATAAACAAACACTACATAAAATAATACATTCCATACATAGTATCTGCCACTTTTATCATATCTCCAGGTGCTATACAAGCCTTTAGAAGGGCGCGAAGAACCAGTAGACAGTATAGTGGTGGTTAATAATTATGCCATAAATCAATACTTTTGTAGTAGAAGAGACAATTTAGGTTTACTGCTAAATTGGGTATAACAATTGTTATTATTTAATTATCAAATGGGTAAACCGTCATTTGGGATATAGTTTGCCAGTTTCTTGATGCTCTAACATTGTTCTGTTCGAATTAAACATAACACTGAAAATTATATAGGAAAAACAGTTAGCCATTTCATACATTGGGTCATTGAGTCAATTAATGGAAGCTAAACTTCATCATATATTGTTGTTATCAACCTTATTTTAAATTAGACCCACGTATGTGCTTACTGTGGGATATTCCTCTGTACAGAGGTCACCACACAAATGTTAAGAAGATAATATATGAGCATTAAATTACCTTGTACAGAGGTCACCACACTATTGTGAAAAATAAGAAGTAAACAAACAGTTGTTTCATAGCAATGAACATAGCATACCTTTCTCGGGAACAAAATACATTTCATAGAGTTTGCAGCAAAGGAGTTGGCCTGGACTTCTGAGTCAATGTTTCGTCGACTTCGTGTACCACATTTCTCAGCTCAACAGGGGATAAAACAAATCAAATAATTTAACAAAACATTTACTAATACAGTGTCTGATCTTGTATAACAACCATGTGACACACACTTACACAGCAGATAGGATGCACGAGTTTGAGCAGTAGGCGTCTCTTGAGAGATTTTCTTTTTTGATTTATTTGGTCTAAGTAGGCCTACTTCACTCAAAACAACTTTTCTAAGAGTTTGTTTGCACGACCTTCAAATAATTTGAGAATACAGGGCTGAATATAGATATATTGTGAAAGTATGTTGTGCTTTTGTTGACACGATAAAATCACTAGGTAGTACGAATTTTATTCTCACCAGCATAATCATTCGCGGAGCAGCTGTGCGAATAGCGTCGTCCTTTCGGAAAACGTGTTGTATTTAATTTGTTGTATTTGAAAAACAAATTAAGACATATAAGTTTACTTGTACTGTGTTAGTTTATTACTAGTTAGGACTATGGATCGCTAACATTTTACCCACCGTCTATTTCGTATTTATTGACCGCTTTGTGTATCGCATTCCTGATGCTTTGACGGCGACACTTGTCGGCTCCTGCCAGGACTGGGCGATGTGTGCCCTGCACCAACTAATGCTTAAAGCATGCCATATACATCATGTATTTGTTGTCTCTGCCCCCCCCCCCCATAGTCACCAATACGTCCTTAAAAACACGTAGAATTAAATGAATCGACGTACAACTACTAATTCACATAAACTACGACCGCGGATACTTCTGGCACGGCTGTGAAAAATGTGACGTCACATCTCATCAAAGTGCCTATTGCGCCTTCGCGCGCATGCGCAGTATGCGTTTTGAGGAATCCTGGCACGGCTGAATCGGGGCCCGGGACACCGGTTTGCGTACTACCGCCGCCCCCCGGCGCAACGCGTCGACGCCACCGTAACTACCCGCCTGTTTCAGGTCGTAGTAGACGCGCTTCAGGCGGTCGTCGTCTCGTTGAGTTCGGCGCTTTCGTTGCGCACCGCGAGGCCGCCGGGACACCATGACGACGACGAACGGTTGACGACGACTAATATACACATATATAGAGCGAAAGCCGCTGCGACTAGGACGACAACGACGACGACTACCGACCTTCTTCGAGGGGGCATTGTAGTGAGTGGCTCGGACGGCGACGTTTCGTCCTCTTTAATATGTCTCCCACTCCAGACTGCTGCTGCGACAACGACGGCGACGACGACTACGTTTTCCACCCGGCGTCGCCTCCTCCTCCTGCTTCGGCCGCCGCTGCTGCTGCTGCTGCATGTACGCTCGATGCCGGGAGTTGCCGACGAGTTCCATAGGGACGTTCAGACGCCTCATACGCTCCCCGAACGCTTCCCACCCGACAGGCGGTGCCACCTTTTTCCTCGTTCGCATGAGGTCGTTCACGAGATCGACCATGTTACTGCCCGCGATAGGTTGACCGTCGTACATGAACTCGCCGCGGTCGTTCCATCGACACAACGGACCGGTTTTCATTTTCGCGATCAGGAGGTGGGCTTTCCCTTTCAGAGTTTTCGGCACGCTTTCCACGATCTCGCGCTCTATAGCGTTCAGCGAGCTCGGCTGGTTCGCCGCCGCCTCACCCGTCGTCGCCGCCTCGTTCACCACCGACACGCGTACTGGTTGCGCCGCTCGAGTCGCCTCTATCGCGTTGTAACGACTCAGTAGTTGATTGTACGACGCCACCTTATTGCGCTCGGATAAATCCGACCGGTCTAGAACGTCCTTCATGTCGCTGTCCAGGTTACTCATCGCGCGTGATCGGGTCGTGCTCGGCGGCTGGTCGATGAGCGGCAGGAGACTCTCCACCATCCGCGGGTCCACCATCGCCATCTTCTTCGCGTGCTGCATCTTCACCCGATAACCTGTCTGAGCAGCGGGAGAAGCACGGTGCTCGCTAACGGGGCTAGCAGCGCCGACAGAAACCCGCCCGATCCCTTTTGCAGGATGACCCGCTTCTGTTTGATGGGTACTTTTTTGTCGCTAGCTTACGCAAATGGTTCTTGTATTTTAACAGTACTTTTTTCTGCTTCTTCGAAAATTTCACGTTCCCTTTCAGAATGTTGTACGCGCAGTCGCACAGACTACAGATGAGGTCGGAGTCCGCGTGGCCGAGTACGGCTTTTCTCAAATCGACGTTCCTCTTATATCTATTCAACATCTACAGGGCCAGGATGTGCCTCTTCATGCGCTCTGTCATCCTGAGACCGTCGTCATCGATGAATAACACGCGCCGTGACGCCTTCCTCTTTTTATACTCTCCTTACGTAGACGTACTGAAGGCGATCGTCGGGAAAAATGCATGTGCGCAGGCGCATGTTTTCCTTCGTTTCCTGTTTCAAATCTACGAGGAGATAACCGTACGCTGCTGATGTGGCATCTTTGAAAGCCTCCATCATGTAGTTGATCCTACCCGGATACATCTGTTTCGCTAGGTGACCTACTTGTCCGGCGTCCCGAGGGCTCTTGAATAGCACCATGTATTGCGCGTTCAGACTTATTTTGCGGTTTTCTTTCCCTTTTGGAAAAATATTCTGCAGAAGCTGTACGACGGA
The DNA here is from genome assembly GCA_020002185.1 of Paraescarpia echinospica. NCBI lineage: Eukaryota > Metazoa > Annelida > Polychaeta > Sabellida > Siboglinidae > Paraescarpia > Paraescarpia echinospica. The sequence continues at coordinate 7,918,319 of CM034539.1, read as the reverse complement.
TGTATTGCAGTGATGACTTTTTTTAGTAAACAAGGTCGTGACCCTGCTATCGGTTTCCTCCATGAGGTCATCGAGTACTAGAAGCGTCCTCGTTTTGGCGACTAAAAGCTTCGGATCCGGTAATCCGTCTACGAATTCTATTTCGGGCGTCATAGAAGTGTAGGCGGATTGCCACTGGCCATAGCACCATAGGATTTTCTCCGGCGGCGGCTCGATCATAAAAGAAGCGAACTGTATTAGGCGAGCGACGAAAGTAGTCTTACCGCACCCCGTAGGGCCGGCTACTATACACGTAAAGGGATGCTTCAAAGGCGCGCACATATTGACGACTGGCGCGCGAGGAAACGAGCGATGATTTTTTATTCATTTCTTCTATATTCATCGCGCACCTCCATCAACAATTTACCGAGCATATTTCGCCCTTCTTTACCCTCGAGGCCGCTACCCCAGAAGGCTTCTTTCGACGGCACCCACTCCACCAATTCGGCTTCCCCGGTAGCCAATAGGGCGTCTTTCAACTTTTTTGTCCCTCCGAACTTGCTCATCAACAGGCTCTTCATGCACTCGACCCTAACGGCATTCCATTCGGCTGCCGTTCTCGTTTTCTTGATGTTGTAACTTCGTCGCTTCGCTAAACAGGCCCACCACGACTTTTTGATGTACTCCGCGCGTTCGCCGTCTTCGTTAAGCACCGCTTTTCTAAACTGATAAGCATGCTCGACGGATCTAAACTCCCGTCCGTACGCCACGACACGACACGGATAAAAATTCGACAGGAACGATGCCGAACCCCCGAAATGTATAGGAGACTCCATACCGCTGATCTAGAGACGTCGCTACTGACTACGCCGCCACGCGTATAACCACTATATAACCTTACACTACAGGCGCTACTACTCACAACGTAGCCACTAGAGGCGTTACGTTATAACGATTGCACACCCGCTAGAGGACAGCTCAAAATTAGTTACACGGCTAAGGTATGAGGCACTATTGCCTACGTCATCATGCGAATTGCCACTGGTACTCACAACGTAGCCACTAGAGGCGCTACGGCGCTACGTTATAACGATTGCACATCCGCTAGAGGACAGCTCAAAAGTACTTAGAACAACCGGCGGCATCATAAAAAGGGGCATCGATCAAACGCTTTTTATATGTAAGATGTCAAAAAGCAATTAAGATAAGAAGGCTTTTTATAAGTAGATTTCTTTGACAGATCATTACTCATTCGTTTTTTATAAGTAGGGAGCCAAATGGAATGACTGAGCCAAAATCCTTTGATGTTCCTTTGATGTTCATTCCATGCACGGGGCCAGCCAGCCCTTAATAACTACTAATGTACAATATGCTGTGACTATGTACAAGTGTGGGTCTTTGTGAGAGCGTACGTGACTTAAGACATGTATGCTCTGTCATAAAGAATTACCTCTGCTGGTTTCAGAAAGCTGAACATTCACAAAACATTTTTAATTTAAGAAAAACATTGATTGAAATTATTTCACGAGATGTTGCATACCTACTTGCCCGTCTGCTTGGCTGTTTATATATATATATATATATGTTTAAACTGACGACACGTTATTGGTTCTATATTATAATTCCAAAAAAGAACAACTAGCTAGCGCTAGCTTATTTCCCAACTAAGCTCCAGCCACACTAACGCCATCGACATGTCTTAGAGTAGGATCTTTGTCATTGGAATAATTATAAAAGGGTAACATATGAATCATATCATCAAATGCATAGCATTGCAACAGTTGGGTATTTATGATTATGCAAGCTGCACAATAAAAAAAAATAAAAAAGTTTATCTTGAACTGTTTAATTTACTATACAGAACATTCGACCTAAGTTCACTCTGTAAGCCTACTGGTATTAAGTGTGCATAACGAGAGAAGGACAATTACCAGTCACACGCCAGTTGGTCACGCATGACCGCACAACACTTAGTTCGGTGCCTTCGAGTATGTTGTGTTCAGATTAGCTGGCGGCGGCGGCGGCGGCGGCGGCGGCAACAATCGGCCTCAATCTTGGTATCGAAATTACGCTTTGTCTGTTTTTGCGCAGTTAGTTGTTGAAGTTCCATCAACTGATACACCTCCTAAGTTAGCAGTGTAACAATAACATGTACCGCGGATTATGATAACTAACTAGGCAGATATAACAAAAACATGACAGATTGTACTACCAAAATTAATGTCGATAAAAAGATTCCAAATCCGTGAACATTGGCCAAAAGACCCATGTAGCGAAGCGTACATTAATAATTTTTAATTAACAGCAATGTAGTGTGGTGTGTGAACGCAGGTCTGTGTGATGCGTACTGTAGCGTAATGTGTAGTGTGTAGTTCTTGCTTCATACTCTCGTGTTCAGCTACAACCGCCAGATAGTTTATTGGAGCCAAGTCCGTAATTCTCCCCTACGGTACATAACCTCTCCATAGACAGGATTCTAGCACAACCTCCTTGTGATATACTACAAATACTGGGCACCTTGCGGCCCCGAGCAAATGTGCTAGGGATCTCGGAGTTGGTTGGAGCCCCAAAGGTGGGTGTGCATGGCCCACCAGCTTGTGGACACGTCCCGACACTCACTATTCCACCCCCAACTATGGGTAAATAATACTGGGCAGATCATACTCATTATCCATGTTAGGCAAATTGTCTAAGAGAAGGAAACCCCAAATTTAAACCCGGGCATGTGGGGCTCGATAGTCTTGGCAGACAGCTCTCCTAGGAGAAGGCAACATCCAATACCAAACGGCACTGTAGGTCAGCCAGGGCAGCGCTGCAGTGGCTACAATGTCTCAATCAATGGCACAGGTACAGAGTCTCGATGTGGTTACCGCGTCCGGGGTTGCAGATGCGCCACTTTGCGCGGCAGTGGTAATAAATCAGCGAAGCCCGGGTGGATCGTCTCGCCGGCGGCGACCCAAATGAGAAGTCCGGCTGGAAAGTCTCAATGTGGGGACGATGGGGGTTAAGCACTGGAAGTGGTAAATATGATGGATAGGAGGAAATTAGAGGTGTCGTGTATACAAGAAACCAAATGGAAAGGAGACCAGGCACAGGCAAGAGGGCATAAGATGTTACATACTGGAGGATACGGAAGGAATAACGGTGTAGGCATCATAGTAACAGAGGAGATCAGTAGATAAGTAGTGAGAGTAGAGAGATGGCAAGGGAGGATCATTATGGCATGAATGATGGTGAGAAAACAGCTGGTGTGCATCATGTCCGCGTAAGGACCTCAAACCGGAAGGGCCGAGTTCGAAAAGGGTTTTCTGAGAAGAGCTAGAGAGATGTGCATAGCTGGTGATTTTATTGCACCTATAATGCTTCTTACTGTATGTTAATTATTAATTAACCTCGTCGTATCAAGACCGTTTTGGAAATGCACCGTGTGACTTTATTACTACCTCAGGAAGAACAGAACCCGGATGATTAGGCAAGAAACATATATTCATTGTGGACATCAATATAGCATGTAATCAACACATCCCCCTTTTTAGGATTAAGAGTCACGATAAATCAGAAAGGAAAGTCTCTGTAAATTAAGTTTCCCATTAATGCTAAGGATCACATAATAGAGTTCCTATGTCCTCAAATTAATATGAATATTACAAGTCCAGTCGCACTAGAGCCTTTCGGACTCTCGCAGAGCGTCGTCGCACAGGTGAAGTCTTCACAGGCGAGGGCTGCGTCGCGACCTCATCTGCGTCTATCGTCTCTGTCCCGGGAGGTGCATCAGTCGCCGTCGCTGGCTCTGACGCAGTAGTCTCTTGAGTCTCGGGATCGGGCAGAGTTGCGGTTTCTGCACGATACGGCTTGAATACTTCTCGCGCTGTAAGTGTTGACGATTACGGCGCATGACGCGTCCATCCTCACACTGAACGTCATAGGAACAAGGTCCGCTGAGACCTACTACTCTTGCGCGCTCCGACCATCGTCGCCATCGTGGGTCCTTCACCCGCACCGTGTCGTTTGGGTGCAACATCGTCAATGACTTTCCACGATCGTGGGGTGCCGACTTCCTGGCGTATGTTTCGGTCGAATGTGGCAGTCGAGTTCTCAGCTTTCTACCAAACAACAGCTCAGCTGGAGATTTGCCACAGTCTAGTGGTGAGGAGCGATACGCTAGCAATTTTCACTGCATTTTCAGCAAGTCCGTTTGATTGCGGATAATACGGGCTCGACATATTATGCTCGATGCCCCAATCTCTGGTGAATTGTCTGAATTCAGCACTAGCAAACTGCGGACCACCACAGAGACACACTCCGACGGAATTCCGTATCGAGAAAATAGCGACTTCAAGTGGATTATCACTTGTCGGCTCGATTCACTCGACAAGAGTGCTATCTCAAGATAGTGCGAGTAATAGTCAACAGTCAGTAAGTACGGTACTTGCTTCAGGTAGAAGATGTCACATGCTACCTTCGCCCATGGTCGATCTGGTCGCTCATGCATCTGCAGTGGTTGTTGTGGTTGTGCATATCTGTACTCCTGACACACATCGCATCGTGAGACTGTGTCATAAACATCTTTATTCATGTTGGGCCACTACAGAATGTCTCGGGCTCTTCTCTTACACTTCTCGATGCCCAAGTGACCCTCGTGTATTAGCTGGAGCATCTCGCCTCTCATTTCTCAGGCACAACTACACGTTGTCCTTTCAGTAAGACACCATCGACTATGGACAGTTCTTCTATGAATGTCATGTAAGACTTTGGGCTAACTTCATTGCCATTTGACATGTCCCGAATCACTTGCTGTAATTCTCGATCTTTTTCAGTCGCTTCTGCTATTTCAGCCCATTTGCGCTCAGATACAGGCAGACTCGATTTCACTGTACAGACGTGTATGTGAACGTCGCTTTCTGTTGTGCTCGTCACCTGCTTCGCAGAGAACGATCTCGACAACGTGTTCGCCACCACGAGGAGTTTCCCTGGTCTGTACTCTAGCGTCAAGTCGTACTTCTGAAAGCGTAATAGGAGACACTGCAATCTCGGCGGTGCATCACACAGCTGTTTCTTCGAGATCGCTATCAGCGGCTAGTGGTCTGTCTCAACAGTAACTTTGCGACCATAGATGTAGACGTGAAAACGCTCGCATGCGAATACAACGCCCAGCTGTTCTTTTTCAATCTGTGCGTAATTTTTCTTTGCTGTCGTCATGGACCTCGAAGCGTACGCTACAGGCATCCACTCGCCGTTCGTCTCTTGTAGCAGCACGGCACCAATCCCGTCTTTGGATGCATTACTCGATACTTTGTGTGACTTGCTCTCATCATAGTACTGGAGCACTGGCTGCTTGGACAATGTCTCTTTGATACCATTCCACGCAAGCTCGTGTTCGCTTTGCCACTGCCAATCACTGTTTTTCTCTAGCAGTAGTCTGAGTGGAGCGGTTCTGGCGGAGAGATTCGGTATGTATCGGCCAAGGTACGTTACCATGCCTAACACCCGCTGTAACTCGGTCACATCAGTCGGTGTTGGCATATTCCGGATCGCTTGGATTTTATCCGGATCAGGTTTCACACCATCATGGGTGATCACTTCGCCAAGATACGCGAGTTCAGGTTGGCGGAAAACACATTTTTCTATGTTCAACACCAATCCCAACTCCGAGAGTCGCTGCAGCGTCTTCATGAGGCGCTGATCATGTTCTTCTACCGTGGCCCCCCAGACGATGATGTCGTCCATGTAGACGCTCACGCCTTCGTGGTCTTCTAGGAACTGATGCACCGTTTTGTGAAACACCTCAGGTGCAGAGCAGATACCCATTGGTAGCCTCAAGTATCGGTACCGTCCAAACGGGGTGTTAAAGGTTGTCAGTAACGATGACTGTCTATCCAATCGTATCTGATGGAAATCCGCCGTCGCATCCATTTTCGAAAAAACATATTGCATTTGCCAGCTTTCCGAGAATCTCCTCCTTTGTTGGGATTTGAAAGTGCTCACGCTTGATCTCTTTATTTAAGTCCTTCGGGTCTATGCATAACCGCATTTTCCCATTGGACTTCTCTGCTATCACGAGCGAGTTGATCCAGTCCGTTGGTTCATTGACCTTTGTCAAGAACCCAACCTCCACCTGCCGGTCAAGCTCTTGCTTCGGCTGTGGCCTCTTGGAAACAGCCACCCGGCAAGGAGCGTGGACGACACCCCTGGCGCCATCTTTCAGCACTATCGTGTGTACCCCAGGCAGAGTTCCACTTCCATGTACGTCAAGATCTGACGTTTCTTAAATCTCAACGTCACTCGGCACACCCCCAAGCTTGTAATGGGTGCCCCTGTACGATGTCTTTACCGCTCGACTTTGGCCTAGTTTCGATTTTGGTCTAATGTTCTCATACTGCTTCTCATAGATGATGTTGACAACTGACGGTCTGACCCCGTGCCTAACTTGAATGCAATCGTGCTATTCTGAACTCTGAGTTTCTGTGTCCATTTCGTGTCAGTCTCAGCACCGGCGTGCTCAACTATGCCAACAAACATTTCATCTATCCCGTCTGCGGGATCATTCCGGCTAACATAGCGCACTTTCCCCTCCTTGGGCTTTGTTCTACAAACTCGCGCGAAATGTCCAACCTTACCACATTTATTACAGGCCTTGCCATACGCTGGACAAGCGCGCAGTGCATGCGTTTTATCACAACATTTACACTTTGTGGCAGTCTTTCGTTGGTGTGGCTTCCATTGCTGGCGACGCCCCTTTTGGCAGTAGTTGACTTCACTGGTCGATGCTACTTTGTCTGTACTCAGTGACTGAATTTGTCTTTCAGTTGCCTCTGCCGCCTGGCATATTTTGACTGCTTTATCAATGTCTAAACTGTCTTCCCTTTGTAAGCGTTCGCGTACCCTTGAACTTGCAATTCCCAATATCAAACGGTCCCTGATCATACTGTCTTTGAGACTGTCAAACTGGCATGTCTGTGCCTTTAGTTTCAAGTCTGTCACGAATTGTTCAATTGGCTCTCCCTGTACTTGTTTTCGACTATGAAACACGTAGCGTTCATACGTTTAATTCTTTTTGGGGTTACAGTAGGCATTGAACTTCTCAACTACGCTCTTATAGTTCCCCTCCTCTTCCTGAGTAAATAAAAACATGTTGTAGACCTCAATGGCCTGTTTTCTAGCAACATGGAGCAACAGTGCTATTTTTTGTTTAGCCGGTTTTGTATCATGACCAGTTGCTGCCATGTACATTCAAACTCTTGCTTGAATTTGCGCCAATTTTCTGATATATTTCCAACCAAAACAAGTTCATCTGGCTGTCTGATTGAATCAGCCATGATTGTCTACACTGTTACTGATGGTCACATTATCGCCCTGCCAAGCGGCTTGTGCGCCATGACATTGACCTTGACAGCTTCGGTGATAAAAGACAATTGTCAAAATTCCACTCAGCTGCGTATTTGTCGGTTTCGGCGTTTCGAATTCTGGCGAGTTGTCTCCGCTCCGTGTTTCTGACACCATGTAATGCTTCTTACTTGTTAATTATTAATTAACCTCGTCGTAATGCATCAAATCAAGACCGTTTTGGAAATGCACCGTGTGACTTTATTACTACCTCAGGAAGAATAGAACCCGAATGATTAGGCAAGAAACATCTATTCCTTGTGGACATCAATATAGCATGTAATCAACACAGCACCCATGTGTACAGACAGCAGACAAAGGAGAAGATAATTCGGTCGGAAGATTCGGATGGGGTACAAACAACCGAGAGGGCCGGGAGCTAGTAGAGTTGGTGATGCGAAGTCAGCTGGCAGTGGCCGGGTCGTTCTTCCAAAAGAGAGAAAGCTATAAAGTGTCCTGGAGTGGCCACCATAAGACAGCGCTTGATCAGCTCGGACTGTAAGGTCATCGAAGGGGAAGACGTGACTACGCAACATAAGCCCCTCGTTTTCATTGTGCGTATGCACAAGAGGAGGTGATGTGGGGCGGAAGACCATTAAATGGTGGAAATGTCACGTGGACACGGCCAGTGCATATAGAGATAGAGTGGCATCAGAGTATATGAAACTACAGCCAACAATAGGAACAGTGGAAGAAGAGTGGAAATCCTTTAAAGATGCTTTCATTGGAGCAGCTGAGGAGCTGTGCAGCAGAACATCTGGTAAGGAGTTTCCTCGAATAGCAAAAGAGCAGTCATGGTGGACTGAAGAAGTAGCCAAAGCAATTTGAGAAAAGAGGGAGGTATGGAAGGAGATAGAAATGATCAAAGGGAATGACGGACAACCTGATATAGCAATACAACAAACCGCATGAACAGCTAGGAGAGCTGTGGATAAGGCAAAGATAGAGATAGAAGAGAAGCTGTATAGAAAGCTTGTGAGGATAGCGGAAAGAAGATGATCTATAAGATGGCCCGTGAGAGGGATGAGGATAGCAAGGATGTGAAAGCTGGAACAGTGATCAAACACAAGAAAGGAAAGCTAGTGACAGACAGGAGATAGGTGCTACAGGTCTGGGAGGAGTATTTCAAGGCATTGCTAAACCAAAGGGAAACAGAGAACTAAATCTACCAAGTGCAGTAGAGGGAGAAGTTAATGTGGAGGAGATTGTGGATGCTGAGGTAGAGAGAGCAATGAAGAAGATGAAGAAAGGTCGGACGGTAGGTACTGATGAACCTCGAGTGGAGATGCTGGTGGTGGCTGATCGAGTTGGAATATGGTGGACTGATGATTGATGAAAACCTGCATGAGAGAGGGGAATATTCCAGAAGAGTGGAGAACGGGGCTGATTGTCCCAGTATGGAAAAGAAAGAGAGACGTGGCATTACTTTGTTAAGCCATATGTTGATGATGCTGGAAAGAATCCTGGATATCAGAATAAGAACAGTAGTGGAAGGGGATATCGGCGAAGAACAGCAGGGTTTTAGAACAGGGAGAGGAACAACTGACAGGATGTTTGCCTTGAGGCAGCTAGTGGAAAGGAAATTGGAGGGACTTGAAGATCTGGCGGTAGGATTCATAGACTTGGAGAAAGCATATGATACTGTACCAAGAGAGATGGCGACACTGAAGTGGATGGGGGTCCCAGAGACAGAGGTCAGGATGGTAGAAGGAACATATGCAGAAACAAAGAGCAGTGTGTTGTGTGGACCGGGAGTGTCAGGAGAGTTTGAAGTGAATGTTCCCCTGAGACAGGGGAGCGCCCTAGGCCCACTGTTGTTTATCGCAGTGGTGAAACTGATAAGCAGAAAGACTGGTGCGAGAGATATCCCCCGGATGCTAATGTGGGCAGACGATCTGGCAGTAGTAGCGTTCATACTCTAAAAATTAACTATACTGGCACAACTTGACAACATATACGCGTCAAAGTAAACAAATTGTACAAGTCTAGCGTGTTAGTCAGATACATTTTTACAAAGTTACCTCGGCAATGTACTAAATTGGTAAGAATTTACGTCACATACGCGTTAAAGTAAGAAAATGATACAAGTCTATAATGGTGGTCAGCTAAATGTTTACAAAGTTATGTCGGTAAAGTACTAAGGTGGCAAGAATTTACGACGTTCACGCGTTAATACAATAAAAATAAACTATATTGGCACAAGTGTACAAGTCTGGCGTGTTAGTCAGATAATTTTTTACAGTTACCTCAGCAATGTACTCAACTGGTAAGAATTTACGACACATACGCGTTAAAGTAAAATAAATTACAAGTTTATTGTTTTGGTCAGATAAATTTTTACAAAGTTACGTCGGTAATGTAGTAATGTGGAAATAATTTACAACGTTCACGCGTTCATACGCTAATATTCTAAGAAGTTTCCTCCGTAATGCAATACACCGGCACGTATTTACAACAAATATGCGTTAAAGTAAGAAACAATTCATTCTACAATTCTAACGTGTTGGTCAGCAAAATTTCTACGAACTTACCTCAGTAATGTACTAAGCTGGCAAGAATTAGGATGTATACACGATAAAGTAAGAAAGTTGTACAAGTCTACCATGCTGACATGCTAAAATGTAGAGGCGATACACATTAAACTATGAACATGTTAGAAGTCTGCCGTGTTGAAACGCTAAAATTTGGTGGTGTTACCTTGGTAATGTACTAAGCTGGCAAACATAAATTTTTATAAAGTTACCTCGGTAATGTTCTAAGGTGGCAAGAATTTACGACGTTTATGAGTTCGTACGCTAAACATGCACTACACTGGCACGAATTTACGACACATATGCGTTAAAGTAAGAAAGTTGTACAAGTCTATAGTGTTGGTGAGCACATTTTTTACAAAGCTACCTCGGTAATATACTAAGGTGGAACGAATTTACAACACATACGCGTTAAGGTAAGAAAGTTATACAAGTTTATAGTTTTGGTCAGCTAAATTTTTACAAAGTTACCTCGGTAATGTATTAAGCTGGCAAGAATTTACGACGTTCACGGTTCTGTTTACTCAATTTTATCTTGTCTACTTGTTTTGGTTGGCCTTTTACCTTGTTTACTTGTTCTGTGTGCTCACTTTTACCTTGTTTATCTGCTCTAAACACCTGTCAAAGAAACAAAGTCGATACGTTCAAATAACACAGATGTTATTTATATGAACTGGTCATCCTAAACTGGTACGTAAAGTCATTAGGTGGCGTTTATTGATACGTCAATAGGTCTAACTATGACATGAATGATGGGTTACCATACCAACTGTTGTTATAGTAAAGCGTTATATAGGAAGGTTGTAAGACCTGTATGGTAAATGGAAGTAGGGCTAACGCTTACGGAAATCACCAAAGTGACTAGGGTGTACGGTACTTATACTACGAAAAAAGTTACACTAAAAGTGTCACGAAGATAGCGCATTGACGCACTAAGCTACGAACATTCTACAAGGTTGTCGCGCTTAAAAGCTAAAAGGAAGTTAGTGCAGTGATGGCCTAAAAATATTAAAATACTACCACATAGCTAATAAAATTAGTACCTATTCCGTCACTAGGTGACATTTTTACATAGGTTATTAGGTCGAAGTACGATAGAAATGGTCCATAGGTCTTCAAGTATTATGGATATGGGTGACGTTTTCAAAGGTTTTAATAAGAAAGATGGCTATGATTGGTAATACCAATACCTGTAAAGCTACTAAGTGGCGCTTATCCATAGGACAGACCTATCTACAAGAAAATGTACATACATAGACATACATCACATGAAAAAGAAGCGACGATGCCTAGTTACAATGCATTAGAGTGTACATCAAAACAAGCGACGAGGTGTGAATACAATGCAATACATTTTGTAGAGCTGGACAAGTTCAGTCTTGTGTATTAAATGGCCTACATTCGAAAACGCTTTCGTGTTGTCCAGGAATCAGTTCACCTGTGCTATTAACAAGAGACATGGGTATGCTGCAGTGTATTGGGACTATATACATGCGCGTAAGTTCCAAATGCCTGGACCGAATTACTACCAATGTTATCGAACTACCTACGTAGATAGGCGCCATTTTAACTGATTTAACAGATAAGTTCTGATTTTATAATAATTATAAGTTATACGTAGGTTTTATAATCATTGTAAGCTATACGTAGGTTTTATAAATATAATCATTGTAAGCTATACGTAGGTTTTATAAATATGTAGGGTCCGTCTTAACCTAGGCCAATAAATATTCCACCGTTCGTGTAGAACCCGTCAGATAGACACCACCTCGTTTAATTAGTAATCCTCCATTAATAAGAACTTATAGATCGTAACACTTTATTTTAGCTTCGCTTTCATCACTTAAGTGACGGCGAACATGTAGCACCACAATCGCTTGGTCCGGTTGTATACGCCACGGTTATACATTAATAAAAGGAAGTTAGGCAAAATGGATTTTTCTTGCACGGTATTGGATAGGGCTACAACTACGAAAATATAATTCCTGTCAACCACATTCAGAGTCAGCTCTCGCGTTCTACAGAGATGCATTAAAGTGTTTCCATAGGTTCGTTGAAGTTTTTCCCAATTACAGTGGAACGGAAATAGTAACTACAAAGATTATATATAATAAATTAATGAAAGTGCACCCACCATATGTCGGATTCATTTTCCCGTCAAATGAATTTGAACTGGTCTGGAAGAATGTCCACTGTCAATTCGTAAATCCAAAATATAGAGATTTAGCATGGAGAATTGCACACCAAGCATTGATGACGCAATTAAAATTGTACACCTTCAAACTTAGTAAAACACCCAAGTGTAATATATGTATGCGAAGTGAGGAGTCTTTCACTCATCTATGTTTTAGATGCACCTTAGTGCAAGAAAATTGGACTTTCGTCGAAACTGTTTTTTAAAGTTTGACAGGTATTGCTTTTCACATAGACGAAAACCTTGTAGTATTCAATCTTTTCAAAAAAAATGAATGTCCCACAATTTAACGAAATGCTGCTGTTCTTGGTGAACTTACATAAGTACTGCATATGGACAAAGAGGAATGAAGTAAAGTATGACAAAAAGAAGGTGACAACCCTGTGTATAAGACGTCTCTTTATTAGATGTTTAGAATCGCGAATTAAAACAGATTGCCTCCGATTCGACAGAGAACATTTAGAAAAATACTGGTGTAGAAACAGTAACGTAGCTTACATGGATAACGATAACATTAAAATTCTGTTGCGGCTACATCCACCGTAAATACATTATTCAAAGATGACTTTCGACACTTTTTAGTTCATATGATATTGAAAAAAAAATTCATAATAATTTTTATAGCAGTCTTAACGAAGTGTTTCAGTAAAACGAAAAACCAGTGGGACGCCCAGAGAAACTACCCCAACTGGAGAACAACCGACATCGTGGACATATCAGATTGATGTGGCGCACCAGCGGAACGACAATACAGTGAACAATAACAGAACGTGTCACGCACCAGATCGCTCGTTACGTAACACTGAACATAGAGTTGTCCGTACGGAACGGGCAGCACGACGCACAGTGACACCCAAGCACGTCATACACAAAGACTGTCTTAACTACACAGCGCTTTTCAAGTCTTCTGGAATTGCAGGAACTGGAAATAAACAAATATTTATTTAAAATGCCTGCCAGCAGAGCCGTTCTACCTTAAACAGTGAACACTAATGTTTGTTTGTTGTACAAAAAGTTACATATTTCCAGCTCTACCCGTTTGGTCTTTTTCAATTCTCGAACATGGTGGTTTGGTACCCATACTATATTGGCTTTGAGTTTGACGCGGTAGGATACATCCGATATTCCTGTACAACATAATGTCATAACATCATCCAGGACCAATAGAGAGGGAGTCACCACCTACAGTCCGTGTTCCACAAACTTGTATTGGAACTTGTGGAGTGGGACCTTGTAGAAGGGTCTACCTCCACAATTTCTTATTGGCCACCGGCGCGGTCGTAATAGGCCCATAAGCACCATCACGTTATATACTATGATTCATCCCTTGTTGTCATAGTTGGGACCAATGGAGGGAGATAATATCCCGTACGTCCAAAATCATTACGGGAAAGGATAAATATATATCGCGTCATTTCTCAACAAAAGTAATTACCCTTACCCAGCAATTTATAGCTTTCGTTTAAACTCAAACGGTTAGAGCACGCGAATGCAGATATCTTATGCTTCAGTGTTTGAAAAAAATATCTCATTCAAACTGGTTAAATATTCTTATACAATGAAAATGTATACACAAGCTTTTAATATGAGTTTGATAATGTTTTATCCGTATTATATGTACAACTTTTATTTGTAAATATAATATGTACTATATGCGAATAAACATTGAAAAACACCCGGTTATACAGTGTAATACATTCTCGTTAAATTGTCGGTTCTAGCCATCACTTTGAATTATGCATATGCGGTAAGGAAGGGATGGAGGTTCTCTTTATAGCTAAAAAGGCAATGAGCTCTACGCAAGTTCAGACTTGCACAGCGAATACCAGTTCAAACCAATTTGCAAAGAGGTGACCACATGAGGTAAGTGCAACTGTCCTATGTAAAGACTATAGCATTTAAAAGATAGGGAGACGTTGATTTTGTAGATAGAGATGTCCCGTTGTCGTGTGTGACAGGTTCAAATACTGTCGGTGTCCCGTATAAAAAACACTACAGGTTGTGCACATAGGCTCGTGGTGGATATCACATAATTTGACAATTTTTTTATTAATTAATTACGCCTTATGACAACACCACATTTTAGACTCTCCGTTACTAGTCAAAGAAAGGCTCAGTCGCTAGGCTAAGCCTCGACCTACGGGCCAAAGGTACGCATAGGCGGCATCATAGGGTTAGGGTTATGCTTAGGGTTAGGGTTAATTTGCACTTACACCGCGCCAAAGGTAGGGTTAGGGTTATTGGCACTTACAACGCGCCGCCGTTGTTATATTTTTAGCCATATTACTACTGGCGCCTAATTAACCAAAACATCACCCGATGTGTTACGTCACGTCGACAATGATTCCACTTCGGCATTGATACCACTTGCGGCGACATTTCTTTCCGAAAAAGAACCGCCGATGCGTCAAAATTCACCGCCGACGCGACCAACATTTTATGCCGACGCGACCAAATATATTTGGTTGCGTAGAAATGATTCATAAATATATTTGGTCGCTTCGTTTAGCCGACGTAGTAACACTGCCGAGGCGACCTGCTACTCCGTGCTGCGACCACGTCCGCGAGCCGCGTATAAAGGCAGCGATGCGTGGTCGATCGAATAGCATTCATCTTCTTCCGTACTTCCGTACTTCCGTACTTCCGCCTACCCTGAACGTGCAGAGGATACAGGCGGTGGTTGGCAGGCGAACAGGAACTGTGCTTATATATGTGTGTTGTGCGATTAACATAAATAACGTGTAAATAAACAGAAATACGTACACAATAGGTTTGTGTCTAGAATCTTAGAATTGGATATGTCAGTGTTTGGATGTAATGTTTGAATGCGTCCAGGCTGTTTACATTAACAATATGTTGAGGGAGGGAGTTCCAAAGTCAAATGGGACTGGGGAAATAAATATAAATGGTATTTGCATCGGGAGTGAGGGATATGTTATGATAAGGAATGTTGTTGTCTAGTAAATTTACTGGAAAAAGGTACTTATTTGTTTCTATTCCAACTATGCCATTTACTATTTTGTACATCATGCATAGTTTGGCGTCTGTTCTTTTGTCTTTAAGGGGGTCCTCCAATCTAAAGTTTGGACCATGGATGTGACACTGGAGGTATTGTGTTGGCGATGTAGGACATATCGGGCTGCACGACGTTGAATCATTTCTAAGATGTTTACTTGTGTGAGTGTATATGGATCCCATACGATAAAGCAGTTTTCGAGTAGGGGTCTCACAAAAGTGAAGTAGGCCTAAGTTTTATTTGAATTTATGGAACTTTAAGATTTCTGCGGATGAAGCCAAGTGATCTATTTGCTTTCGAAGAAATGTTATTTATATATGGGCTTCCACCGAATATTTGATGTTATGGTAACATCAAGATATTTTACCTGTGAGACAGTTTCTAGTGTTTTACCATGGAGCATGTATTTGTTGTTTATGGTAGTTTTGTTTCTTGTTATTGGTATGATATAGCACTTTTGAAGATTGAACTCCATTTTCCACCTCCGACGAGGTATCACCTTCTGTAATACATCTCTTTGTATTCTGTTAGATAAAAACGATGTGATCCATGAATTTGTTTTACCTTGGATGCCATAGTGATGGAGTTTGTAAATCAACTTGCTGTGGCTGATCTTGTCAAATACTTTTGAAAAATCCGTCACTATGACATCCGTTTGCGTTTCAGACTGCATATGTAGGTAACTAGATCGTGAATGAACTGAATGAGCTGTGTCTCACAAGAGACCCGGGAGCGAAAGTCTTGTTGCAGATGATACATAATGTTTTGTGAATGTGCATGTTTCATTATACTACTGACCAATATATGTTCCATTAGTTCTGATGCTATGTTCGTTCGTTCAGGTAAAGGAAAAGGTGTACGACCACGCGCGAGCACGCACGACCACGCGATATGAGGTGTCAGTAGTCAGTATGATCGTTGGTGGTATATATGGAGTCTGTGTGTGCGTTATTCCAAATGTCGAGTCCATATTTCACCTAGAAGTTACCAAATTTAAGCACATGATCCCATCGGCATCGAAGTCTCGACTCTTGGCGCAGTATCGCCACCTGGCGAATGACATCATAACTATACGGATAAATAAACTCAACTAGTGTCAATCACTCAATGTCTATATCCAACGATTAGTTTTCATACAACTACAGGCTAACTACAATGTGTGCACTGACTACTCTAACTGTAAAGACTATATAAATACATATTCCTGTGACACTCACGATCTAAGAATTTTCCAGTGAGTACAAAATCTGAGAAAATTCAGCTGTTTCCAAATTACAATTTCACAATATTTATGTACTTTTAAATGTCAGGCCCCATGTATCCACTTTTTTACTATGCAATTGCTAGATTTAACTATGTTTTTGACAAATGACCATAATAATATATTATTTATTATATAATTTATAATATACATGTAAGCCCTGCTAACTAATACAAGAGTTTCGAATAGGCCACAGTAATAACAATTACTGTATGTAGAATATAAACAAAGTTATTATATGAAATATGTCAGGGAAAAGACAAGAGTAATTCTGAATAATAAAGTTGAATAACAATGACGAAATAATTGATGACTTCACGTGTACCACAACACGAATCAAATTTTGCTTTATAAAAGGCAACAGCTAAACTAAGCAACCACTAAAACTCTAGAAACAACAATTACTACAACCCTAGAACACCAACCACTAAAACCGTAGAACAACAACAACAATTACTACAACCCTAGAACACCAACCACTAAAACCGTAGAACAACAACAACAATTACTACAACCCTAGAACACCAACCACTAAAACCGTAGAACAACAACAACAATTACTACAACCCTAGAACACCAACCACTAAAACCGTAGAACAACAACAACAATTACTACAACCCTAGAACACCAACCACTAAAACCGTAGAACAACAACAACAATTACTACAACCCTAGAACACCAACCACTAAAACCGTAGAACAACAACAATTACTACAACCCTAGAACACCAACCACTAAAACCGTAGAACAACAACAATTACTACAACCCTAGAACACCAACCACTAAAACCGTAGAACAACAACAATTACTACAACCCTAGAACACCAACCACTAAAACCGTAGAACAACAACAACAATTACTACAACCCTAGAACACCAACCACTAAAACCGTAGAACAACAACAATTACTACAACCCTAGAACACCAACCACTAAAACCGTAGAACAACAACAACAATTACTACAACCCTAGAACACCAACCACTAAAACCGTAGAACAACAACAACAATTACTACAACCCTAGAACACCAACCACCAAAACCGTAGAACAACAACAACAATTACTACAACCCTAGAACACCAACCACTAAAACCGTAGAACAACAACAACAATTACTACAACCCTAGAACACCAACCACTAAAACCGTAGAACAACAACAATTACTACAACCCTAGAACACCAACCACTAAAACCGTAGAACAACAACAATTACTACAACCCTAGAACACCAACCTCTAAAACAGTAGAACAACAACAACAATTACTACAACCCTAGAACACCAACCACTAAAACCGTAGAACAACAATTACTACAACCCTAGAACACCAACCACTAAAACCGTAGAACAACAACAACAATTACTACAACCCTAGAACACCAACCACTAAAACCGTAGAACAACAACAACAATTACTACAACCCTAGAACACCAACCACTAAAACCGTAGAACAACAACAACAATTACTACAACCCTAGAACACCAACCACTAAAACCGTAGAACAACAACAACAATTACTACAACCCTAGAACACCAACCACTAAAACCGTAGAACAACAACAAC
>CM034539.1:7854831-7899384 GCA_020002185.1 Paraescarpia echinospica | reverse complement strand
CCATCACCTACCCACTTAGTGATATCTTCCAAAAAACATAACATATTTGTTAAGCATGACCTCGCTTTTAAAACCCATGTTGAGATGGGTTTATCAAGTTATGTTTAACAAGAAAATCCACCATGTGATCTTTAATTAGTCTTTCTAATAATTTACAAATCACCGATGTTAAACTAACTGGTCTATAATTATTTGACTTGTTTCTTAAACCTTTTTTAAATAACGGTATAATGTTTGCTTCTTTCCATTCTAAAGGAACCACTCCCTCTTCTAATGACAAGTTGAAAGCTGTTGCAAGCGGTATGCTAATTTGTTCTACGATTTCCAATAGTAGTTTGTGTGGAATACCATCCACTCCAGGTGATTTATTATCCTTCATAGCCCTAATTTTCGTAGCTACCATTTCTGGGGTTACAATTAACTGTCTTAAATAGTCTGATTCTGCCCCCTTGAACTTAGCCTCTGGTACTGGCAGTGAACTAGTGTCTTCTCTGGTAAACACTGAACTAAAATACTCATTCAGGTCTTCTGCCATTAAAAATCCTTCTGTTATTATATTTCCAGCACTATCTTCTAGAGAACCGACCTTATCCTGAACTTTCTGTTTGCTTCGAACATACGCATAAAAACTCTTGCTGTCATGTTTTATATTACAAGCTAATTTATGTTCATAGCTTCTCTTTGAATTTCTAATTTCAGCTGTAGTTTGGTTTAGTGCTTCTTTATAAATGTTGTAGTCTTCGTCATTTCCAGTACGTCTATATAACTTCCACATCATTTGTTTATACTTAATTTTTCTAATGGCTTCTTTCGATAAGTATTTCTTTCTGGTCCGTTTCCCTTGTTTTTTGAAGGGAACAAATTTATCTACGATGCACTCTATTTCATTCTTTAAGATATTCCAGCATTCTGTTGCTGTCTTATTCTTCAGTGTGTTATTCCAGTCTATCTTTGCTAAATATTTCCTCATTTCCTTATATCTTCCTTTGTGGAAATTTCTCCTGAACTGCTTTTTATTATTTCTTTCTGATTTTACTTTGATGGTAAAATGTATCTGGTTGTGATCACTACTTCCCAGAGGCTCACATAATTTAACATTGTCAACTAATTCATTCTGTGAGGACAAAACTAAGTCTAACACATTCTCTCCCCTGGTTGGTTCTAGCACATGTTGAGAAAGGAAACTATCTTGTACTAAAACTAAAAACTTGTGGTCCTCACTACCCATACTCTGTAGAGATTTCCATTTTATATGTCCATGGTTAAAATCCCCCATAATAACAGTCCCGTTTGCTCACTTCCCTTATAGCGTTTTGTATTTTTTCATTTTCTTCTATGCTTATGTTTGAACTTCGATAAACTAATCCAACCGTTAACGTTGAATTTCCTGTAACTATGTTACACCAAACAGCTTCTTCGCAATCTGCTTCTCTGTCTAATTTTATTTCATAAGCCTGGATAGATTCTTTAATATATAAAATAACTCCACCTCCCCTTCTTCCTATTCTATCTTTCCTAAACATTACATATCCTGTCAGTCCCAATTCGGCATCTGATATATCGGTGGTTGCCCATGATTCGGTTATACCTATTATGTGAGGGTCAATATCTTCTACCATAATGTTTAGTTCATTTCTTTTGTTTACTATACTCCTTGCATTTAAACAAATACATTTATACCCAGCTTCAGAACAGTTTTCCAGACTGTTCTTTGCTGAATTATTTTTGCTGTCTTTATCTATGCTTCCAGTTTCAGGCTTCTCTGTGAGTCCCCCTGCGAATTTAGTTTAAATAGATGCAACCTGTCCCACTGTCAACAGATCGCAGCAGATTCTCTGAGAATACTGCTGCCCCCTTTCCACTTAGATGGAGGCCATCTCTCATGTACATATCTTCTCTCCCAACAAAGTACCCCTATAAATCTATGAATCCCACGCCCTCTTCCTCACACATCTGCTCAACTAGTGCGTTGATCGCCATCCTCTTACAGTTTATGTATCTTGCCCCCCTTCGTCCCATTACTGGCAAAATTCCTGAGAGAATAACCTGTTCCACTCTTGTCTTCTTTAGCTTCCTCACTAGATGTCTGTACTTCTGAACTATCCCAGTTGTTCCCTCCTTGTCTGCATTGTTTGTTCCTACGTGTACTAGTATAGACCCTCCCTTGCCATGCCCCAATACCTTCTCTACCCTTTCGGTCACATGCTCTATTCTAGCCCCCGGTAGACATACAACAACGTCCTTCCTCTCGCATATAGTCTTGTCTGTTTTTCTCAGAATTGAATCGCCCATAAACACTCTCTCTTTTCTCCTTGCCCCCTCAGTAACTGCCTCGGAGTAGCTCCTCCGGTTTGCATATGTCTGGTTGTTGTCTTTTCCTCTTGCCGTCTTCTCTCCTGTCACATTCTCTTCCATTCCCTTCTTTCCTGTCGCGTTTTCTCTTGTCCCATTTCCTCCTGTCATCTTCTCTTCTAGCACATTTACTCTCACTTCCTTTCGTCCCTTCATCTTTCCTCCCATCACATTTTCTTCTCTCCTCTCCCGTCCCTTTTCCCCGGCTACCTCCTTCACTACGGTCACTTTCTCCCCTGACACCTTCACGCCTGTCATGTTTTCTGTTTTTTGCTGAACACTCTGTCTTCTTCCATCAGTCTTCTGTCTCACAGTCTTACCAACTGCTTCTGTGGTATCTACCTCTTCACCACCTGTATCGCTGTCGCGTCTCTCCTCGTTCTCTACAGTCTGACTACCTGTTGATCTATCCCCACTGACCCGTTTTCTTTTCCTCTGCCGAACACTTTTCCTCTGTCCCTCTGTCTTCTCAATTTCTTGTTCCTTCACACCGGTCACCTTCCCTCCTCTCAGTCTCCTTTCTTCGGTCTCCGTGTCACAACTCTGCTCCTTCTGTGCCGTAGAATTCTCAACTTTCTCCGCGTCATCCCTCTCTGCTCCATCTATTTCTATGTTGAGTCTTGCCTCCATCTCCTTCACTATATCCGTCAACTTACACACCTCCTTCATCAGACATTCCACCCTCAAACACCCCATGCACCGAAAGGTGAATCCGTCATCTTTGGTCTCTGCCCATGATTTTGAACAGCCAGACAACGCAAAATCCACCCAGCTCTGGCAGTCGTTGCAAACTAAGTGTCGTTTTGCCCTGAGTTGCCGCTTGCAAGGTGCCATATCAGAATTTATTTATGTTCAAAATAGTTTTTATATAGTCTTTGAAAATACTTTTTTGTGTACAATTTACACCAGATTGTTTAGGTTATTGTTAGTTATATTTGTTAACACACAGTGACAAACCGTGCCTTACCTAGTTACGATGTCGATGACAATGTATTCACGTTAGGCTTAGATACAAGGTAGTCTTTACAAAGACTGTTTCCTGTGTACTAATATACACTTTAAAAGGTTGTTATTTCAGGTTTTAATTACTCATCTAACCACATCGATTATCTCAAATAACGCTATTCTATTGTCGTTCACGTTACGTTAACTTCGCCAGTGACCTACTTTGTAAACAACGTTCCGATTATATTAACGTCCCCAATTATCGCTCGCAAATCGCCTACTTTTAATCTACCCTAGATTACTCCCTCTAGCTAACTTTTAACAAAACCTATTGCTTACTATATATCTATAATTACGTTATGTATGCTATACACTCAATAATATCACTTATCTTGTTGACCCGGTTCATCGCTCGAATGAGTGTTGCACACGAAAGCTGCCTGATAGGTCGTCCTAGGAGTAGTGGGTAACCCGTCTTTAAGTAGTACGCCTCGAACAACGGTACTAATGTAAGCATCCGCAGCAAGGAGTCTTTCTATCTGTGCCGTATCCATCAGTAATCGTAGACGACGTTTCTGTTGCGGTCAATCTCCAAAACCGTCTCGAATTCTCCGTAGACAACGACGTTGATCGTTTGGTCGAGAGGTTGATTAAAGGAAAACAAAAGGCAACGTTGTGGTGTTAAGCACCTAAAAGAGTTAGCACAAACTAACCATTTGCATCTACAATCACAATTTTCAGTTAAGTGGTTTAATCGAAATGTAGTCTTAAAGTGGAACATTCTAACGAAATCTGCGATAACATGTAGACTGTCATCTTAGTGATGACGCGTTCATTTGGCCGAAAGCAACCAATCAACGAGCAGCATTATTTTTGCCGTGTACGACACACTGTCTTGTGTAGTTCGCGTGGTTGGTTCATGTTCATGGGATGCGGCTCGTTATATTAGTATAAGTTGAGCTTACCAGTGAAAACGAGACTTGCAATGTGCCATACTGCTCTACATACGGTTGTAACAATAGTACAGCGAAGGATAATGAGCTGTCATTTTTGTTTCCCTTTGAAACAACCAGAAGTGAAATAGTGGATTCACAACTGTGGACGGGCTGGTTGGAAGCCTTCGAAATACAACGCACTATGTAATGTTCAGATCATTTTGAAGAAACGTGCTTCGAAGGAAATCTATATCGTCAGTTAATGACACAAGATCCGACAAAACGTCGCCGACGTCGAAGTTTGAAGCCAGGTGCAGTGCCTACGGTATTTAGTCACGGACCTCAGCCGTCGAAGCGACGCATATTTTCGATCAAACGCGCCGCCGCCGAGAAATCGATCGCAAGAAGGTTAGTACCGAGTTACTTAGTATCCAACTATAATCTGTTGACATTTGAGATGCAAGATATGCTGGAGGCAAGCTAGAACAGTACCAAAATGTACTATATTGCACCATAAAGAGTTTAGACTTTAGAAGATAGCCGAATAGCAAAAGTTAACGGCAATCAAGTCGCGTGAGCGATATTACAGTAACGGATTAACATGGGCTGGAATGATTGTCGTTTATAATAACATTGCAAAACTTACTGTGTTTTGTGTTAAATTAAAAAATACGTTCTGCATCCAATAATATTACATTAGACATTGTCATAATAAAAAAATTATATCGAAATGTTGGCCTATCATTTATGTCATGATTTAACAAGATTTAACAAGATTGCCACCCAGAGAATCAACTCTAGGTGGCAGGTGGACAAGGAAGCCCTTTGGCTTATCGAGAGTCCGACCCTTTTATCTATGTGTATCCCGCCCGTCTGAGGTATGTGTCGATTTTATTTTTAAACATATTCACGCTACTAGCACCCACACAATCAGCAGGTAATCTGTTCCATTCATTTAGTCCTTTGTGAAAATGAAAACTTTCTTATATCCAATTTACTCTGCTCCTTTGCTAATGCAAGTTCACGTCCTCTAGTCCTTCTATCTTTCTTAACTGAGAAAAACATGTTTCTATCAATATTTTCATAACCCTTCAATATTTTAAACACTTCTATCTGATCTCCTCTCAATCTCCTGGTCTCTAGTGTTGTTAAACCGCATTTTTTAGGCGTATTTCGTAACTAAGATCCCTCAGATTTTGTATCATTTTAGTTGCTCTCCTCTGCACTCTTTCTAGCATATCTACATGTCCTTCCTGCGATATGGCCTCCACGCTTGAATACAATATTCTAAATGAGGCCTAACTATTGTTTTGTACAGCGGTATTATTAGCTCTTTTTCCTTATACGTTATGTTTCGCCTAATTAATCCAAGGATTTGATTTCCCTTTGAAGCTGCAATTCCGCACTGCTTTGAAATCTTCATATCTGCACTAATGGTTAACCCTAATGATGTTAATTATATAATTGGACTTCGTATATAATTATGTGTGACTACTGTTTATGTGACGAAGAATATCACTATATACTCTATTGTAAAACGTTTAAAATTTGTATTTAGTAAAATTACATAATGTTACTAAATTTTAGTTAAGGGGATACAACCCAGATGAAAGTGGTTTTTTTAGAAAAAAATACTAAAATGTTTTTCATGCCAGATTATGATAGGTTATTATGTTTACTGTGAATATATATCATTTTACAACAATTACATACCTTTAAACCACTCTTATCCATGGAATAAGGGTGTCAATATCAAGTAATTTTTATCCATTATGCCACATTTGATGGCCATTTTCTAAAAAAAACATTTAAATTCAGCATTTGGAAGGATATCTCTAGGAGTAATTATGTGATCCAAATATAGTTATCAATGAGCTCACCAGATACACCATGTTTGTATTATAAAAATACTGGCATCACTCAATAATCATATATTGTCGAAATATCTTTAATAATATACCATGTGCACACATCTTCACTAACTTGTTTTTGTACACTAACAGCAAAAACAGGTAACAGCTGTTGTGAAAATATCTTGAATTTGGATCAAAAATATAAATAATTGTAATTTGCATTTCAGCTCGATCACCAACATGATGTGGCACATGGGGAAAGGCATCAACCGCAAGTTTACTGTGAAGGGCCGAGGCAAGGGATGCGAGGACCTCCTTCATTGGATACAGAATGTATCAAACCATTTGTGGTGGTGTTGTGCAACATGCAACGGTGACGCACAGTTGCTGAAGTAAGTACCAAACTTGATATGTATTCATTTTATACCTGAGGCATGTCCAAAGCAACAAGTAACCTTTAGATTTGCAATCAGTAGATGATGAGTAGGGACCACGACCCAAGTAGTGCAAGGTGAATTCCAGTCACCGACTTGAATCCCAAATACACTAAATCAGCTCCTATGCATAACTAACATTATAATAAGTTTTCGAAATTACTGCATTTCATAGGCATCCAACTCGTTTTTTTCAGGATGGCTACTCAAAAGTACCAGCCAGCATGACTACTACCTCATCAGTAAATGTGTTTATTCAGACTTCCAAAACTGATAATGTAAATGCTGTTTACATGTTATGTGTTAATATGTGGACCACCGACTTATGTATGGGACCAAAAATGTTACATAGTCAAAGTTCCTGATGACCAATTTTTCAGTAGTTTAGTCACTCAGATGTGAGGGGGCGAATACACAGATGGATAGTGCTCATTCTATATCACCCTACCTAATCCTTGTAATCAGTTGCTGTGTACATTTATGAGTACAGTTACTTGAGTGTAATAAATTACATCTCCGTGTAATAATTACATTCCAGAATGCAATTGTCTGTAATGAAATAAATAAGAGCACTTGTGTCATTATCACCAATTTTATTAAAAGAAATATAAAATCAAAACATGATATCAAAATACAGTGACTGTATATACAGTAGATACAGAAATTAAGAAGAAAAAACAAGTTATAATAAATTATGTGAAGGAATGTGATGATGGAATGCCTTATTTGTAAGGATCAGTATCGTTTTACTAATGTACCAGTACGATTACCATGATTGGCCATTGTATTGTTACTAAAAACAACCAACACTTTACAGTACACAGGAAAAGCATTTTAAAATTCACTGAATGCTACAGTCATAAGGTAAATAACAGCAGCTTACTAACAACATATAGACTGGTTTGTTACACCAGTTGTTTGCAGACATTTTATTAGAATACTGCATGTACTATTCTTCACTGTAGGAATGAAAGCTAGATTGATGCTGTCTGCTCTGGCGTGTAACTACCGACCACGTCCCAGACAAACCTGTTGAGACTGGTGTCATGTGGTCCAAAAGACGCAAGCAATGGGTGCTGCATAACAGACCACACCAGGTGAACCCACGTACCCACCTACAAATGCTCACGGATCGAGTGACAGATGTGTTTATAAAGAAATATCACACTGCATGCGATCACAGTCGCTGGGGCAGATGTCCCAAAACCAGAGGATGATCTGCTGGCAGCAAGAGTCAGTCAATTTGTAAAGAAACAGTAAATACTGCGACCACCCACCTACACCTTCATAGGTCACATGTACATTGTCTAGTTTAGTTTTCAAGTCCAGGGTGGTATCCCTCATGTTGTCCCCCATCGGGGGCAGGGAACCTTGATCTTATTCCATGGCTGGCGCATGCTGGTAGAACTCTGTACTTTCGTCCCAGCTTGCCATGGATCCACCAGGTAAACTGTCTGTATGCAGCCCACCTGAGACCTGAAATAAATTAGGCTCAAATAAACATGTGACATTGTAAATAAATGACATAAAAATCGGTTCTATAACGACACCATTCCTTTATATAAATTGTTTACCATTAAACATCTGGAATAAGGCAAATATTGGTAATTTTGCACTACAGAACAAATGATGACGGTGCAACAAACATTGTATCTATACGTTATGATAATTTAAGTGGAACCATTATAATTTGTTCTGTAGTGAGAGAGTATCACTTTATTCATACAGTAGAATACAATAAAGTGTGAAACGATAATCCAAGTACATGTGTGAATACAGTAAATAGCTATGTATAGTAGTATATTGTAGCAGGCTAAGGTAAATAATGACTAACGGTTAAAGTAAGTCGTATTGAAAATGAACACATTTATGTATAGGATTACTTGCTGTTGAGGGAAATTTTATTTTGTAATTATTGTCATATTAGGGTGATGGTCATCATATTTAAATTAGTCTTGGGTCAAACCAGTGTGGTTCGTCTTTACATTTAGAAAGGGTGAATGACGTTAGCAGGGCTAGTTTAGACATGCATACAATTGAATTAGTTGTTTTGTTGGTGGTTATATTCCAAGAGATTTTAAGGAGGTTGTCAGTCTTAGATTTGTTGGGTTCAGATACATAGCCTCTGCAACCTATTTCAATGCATGTTAATTCTGATTTTATTCCGTTATTGTTTACATCATGGATTAGTGCGACATACTTGTTAGTTTTGAATACATGATCTTTCTTGATGTTAGGTTCAAATGGTAGTTAGTTCAATGATGTGAATTTGCTTAGCATGTGGATGGTAGATGACGTATGGTAAGTCCAGTAAGTAATTTCCATGGAAGATTTTTAATAATTTGGGCATCAGGCATGAGATTGCTGATAAAATTATCTATATATATTTGTACTGGTAGTGCTACTATGATGTTGTATTGTGTTCATTATTAATACATTTCAATAAATATTTAATAACACATTTCACTGGTCTTGTAACAATGCATGCACATATATACATACTTGTTTGTTGGATGGTCTAATTCCCATTCTGCAGCATCACCTGCTCCAAACAAAGAATTCTAAATCCTCTGCTGTTTGTAATGCACATCAGTCCACCTGTAACAAAGAATTAAGCAATTAAATAATAGTTTTACACAAATGTTAAGCAAACACGGATTATTATTCTGAACAGATTTCACAAAGAATGCATCACGATCCTCTAACTGTATTCATCCCAGTATTATACCTGGGTCCATAGACATATCATGCAGATTAAGGAAGGCCGTTTTGAAATGTGTCAATATTTGAACAAAACGGTGGTCATTTTCATTGTCACCAAAACAAATGGGGGCTCTGGCTGAAAAATATTCAAGGTATTTTTTTTCATAAGAGTCAATGTAAACTTTGGGCAGAAAAATTGCAGTATGCGTAAAGTTAAAATAATCTATCTACCTGCTGCCATGTGTTTAAAAAGTAGTGCTGCCACATATTGTTCATACATGCATAGCCATTACTGCGAATGTGAAGAGTGTCGACGGGGATAGAACAAAAGGGAGTTAATTCCTGCTTATTTTCAATCATAGCTCTGCCCTGTACAATTTTGGTTCACATGAATCATGGAACCATTCAACTACATTTCTTTTAAAAAAGTGAGGGTATAGTCATGGGTGGTATTCGAAAATGGACATGTCAAAGTTCAAACACTGAGTCCAGTGGCAGTGGCACTGAGTCTGAGAGTGAGATCTAACTAAGTTAAAAGTCAACCAATCCCAAATGTAAGACAAGTGATGTGTCCCGGCCCGAGCGATCACCTCTCGCTGTTCATACGCAGCCCGGAACTTAGGCTCATCGGTTATTTAAACAATAAACTAAACAGATTAATAATTACCTTCACCAACAGCGTTGCTGTCGAGTAGCAAGCGCCTCCTGGCAGCAGACATATTCAGTTCTTGTTCCTGAACAAGCCACGGAGATCGCTGCGGCATTTTCCCCACCGACACCAGTCAATTTCATCTCGGCATGGTATGCGCCTTGGGCCTTCCTGTTCGTGCCCACCGGCACCTCTGCCCTATCTTCCAACACAGGCCCTTGTTTCTGTGGTTCAAACCGGTAACCAGTTGCTTCGAAATCGATTTGGTTTTCGTCATCTTCCGAAGAATTGGAAAGCCATCTTATTTACACAGTCACAGCGCATGCGCACATAGTTTAATTGGTAAACTTACCATAACGCCACCTAACGGAGTTGGGAACAAATAGTACGCAGAAAATTTACGAAGCGAGTTACGACAGTGTGACGTCACTTTCTTCTAACAATGGCGTAGTCCATAGAAATTCGGTAGTTGTGTGTTCAAAAATGTTTTCCTGGTAAACCGCTGACGTTAAAAATTTGATTGTAGTTGGAAATTGTTAGTTTGTATTAACTCTTTTAGATGCTTAACACCAAAACGTTGCCTTTTGTTTTCCTTTAAAGTGCATCTCGACTCCTAGGTTGCCTTTATGTACCAAATTGAAATGGGGACCATCACAACAATCTGGTGTGATGTCAAACGCAAACAGGGTGTATCCTTTGCCAAACTCGTCCCGACTGATGTTGTTTCCCTCGTCTTGAAACATATTTCCCGTTCCAGCAAATAGCTTTCTGTAACTTCTCACGTAGGCACCATCGTCGAAATTTGGTTTCGCCGGAACTTATTGCCCGTCGACGTACAATGCAAGAAAGTTCAAGTTGTTTTGCTTTACGTGGAACGGATTCTTGGCGAATGTTCCATTGTAAGCGTCGTTGTCTACACAACACAAGACTACTCTCTTGGGTAAGACACCCAAATAAACGTTTTCGTGAGTGTGCGACATGGCACCTCGCGGTATGGAAAATACTTTGCAATCGACTCTTCGCAACGGATACTTGGCCGTTCCCTTTTGTAGCGCTTTGATGTGATCCATCTGTACGGCAGGATTCAGTTGAGCTTTTCGTGCAAACAAAATTGCTTCGACTATGCGCACCTTGTAATCGCCATTGTCACCACCAGCAGCCACGAGTGCAAAAGCATTCTTGCTCTGTACTAGTCGAATTTTCACTTCGACGCCGTTCAATAGATAGCGGTCTTGGAAGAAGAGGTCGACGTGTAGACGACCCATCATGTCGACGATTCGACTACCGGTAATATAGGTCTTTCTTTTTTGAAGACCCTTGTTTGCATCGTCGGTGGCATCCATGTGTACAGCCGTGTCTTTGTACCACAAGGCACTAGTCAGTTAACTCTTGTTTTGCTTCTGCTCCATGACTAAGTAACGTTTCTATGTACGCACGATAAGGATAGGTATTCGTGGAAGGTGTGACGAGGGTACCGTTCAAAGACACGTCGACTTGACTAAACAGAGAATGCATCCAGTTGTTTACTGGTCCAACAGGTGCAACTGGAACGATGTCGTCCCCGTTTCCTTTGACTACACGTGCTCGCACCAACAGGTAAGTATTGGCCACGTCCATGTAATCGTCTCCCGATCCGGGCAATAAGAATTCGATAGGACCACCCGTACCTATCGAGGCGACTGGTCGATGCTCGACCCATTGTGTGTGTTCGATACTCGTTTGTGTCGTCGGTAAACTAAACAGGTCCAATTCGTTTTGACTCCCTCACACGACAACTGGTGGACAAAAGCCATGATTAGACGAATATGTCGTCTCGATGCGTCTTCTGTCGTCTGCGTCTCTTAGCGACACTGGCTAGGGATCTCGTCGGCTTGCGTTTTATATTGCGAGGGGCGTTGCGTATGCCAGGAGGCCCACTGCTTCCCAACACTCTACTGATCATATCCTTTCCGGTTTCTTTCACACGCCTCTTTGCAGATTCTTTAATGCTATGTCCAGACAACACATCGCCGGCCACACCCTAGCCTGTCTTTAACGCTCCTTTTCCCAAAGCGAGTGCGCCTCTTTTTATGAGTGGCATAGCACTTCGAATGAGGCCACCGAACAAACTACCTAGACCGTGACCTCGTTGCACTCTTGCGCCAACAAACACGGGCAATCCGTCACCGACTTGTCTGACGTAATAGTCTTCGTATGAATGATTACGACTCATGTTTCAAAAAATGACGGTTTGCGTCGTCGAAAATAAAGCGTCGCCGTCACTCTACCTCGCTCGAATGGTACGCGACGTCCCGTGTCGTCTCTTATATCGATCTCGATAGTCGTAAATTCTTTGTGCAAGACGGGAACGTATTGCACAATGTCAAAACTTGTTGACACCACGTCTCCGTGTTTTCTTCTATGGTTACAACCCTCAAAAGAGGGACGACGCTATCCCCGACCACACGTGATTCCACAACGGCGGTGTAGACGTACAGCGAGTAAAAACCCTGCGCCATGTCTACCACAGATTCGGCTTTTTTTAACGTAATAATAATCTGGTCCTTCTTCTTCCGGTGTGGTGTAAACATCCTGGCATAAACCTAGCATACGCTGACGTTTCAACGAATACACTGATAATGAGATGTCTTCTACCATGTGTATAGTCACTTTTTGTGTGATGTCACTGTAGCTCAGTTTTATTTGCTTTTCTTTTATCGGTGACTTTATGATTCTGTTGATTGCACGAGTGAGCGCTTGGGGACTACCGTAGTGGCCTGCCTCGATATTCACCACATAAGTCGTACCATCAACAATCACGGCAAAATAAACGTCCTCTTCTCTCACGTTATACCAACTGTGCGGGTATTGAATTTCTACGAGTCCGCACTCCCACTGACCGACTAAACTGATGCGTTGCGGCAAAGCCGTGACATAGTGGGTCAACGTGTTGTCGGGATTTAACTTCATAGACGCGTTGCTGGGCAATGTTAAGTAAAAATCAGACGACATGTTCACCGCGTTTCATCGACGGATTAGGTAACAGGTATCCCAGGCAACTGCTCAACAAAGCCGTCCACAGATTAGAGTTTCCGTCTACTTTAGTCAGGTTGTAGATACTGCCAGTATAATAGTGTACAGTATGACGATTTGGCAGAAGAAGACGATTTCCGATTTCGAGCACGTATTTCCAAACAACACCCAACGTCTGCTGTTTCTTCCGGTATCTTCGAGTTCGTATCTTCCATGACACGAATGACGGCTCGACTGGTATGTACTAGCCTTTATACGCGACGAGCGACGATTTATCCAACCAACTGTTAAACGAGTCGGGATATCCTACCCACTTGACCAGGACCTGTGTCTGTCTTCCCCGTTTGCGCTGCTGCAACACCTTCTCGATACGATAGAGTTTATCTTTGGTCACAATCACTTTCTGTAGTTCTTGTTCGTAAAATGTTCCCTCTATCGGCGAAACGATAAACAGGCGGGTCGGAACGATGAACTGCTTTGACGGTAAATATCTCGTCGCTCCAGTTGGATAAGTAACCTTTTTTGAATTGTCTCTTGACTTTGCTGATACGTACGCGATCGCCCACTTTTAAAACCGGTTTGACTTTTCTGTGTCCTTCATTTCCGTGCAACCTTTGCCAAACCTCTTCTTGATTGATCACGTTCACTTCAGACGGCGCCATTCCAAGACTTCAATGATAACTGTCGTTGTACGATTCGACTAGGTGGTGTAATACGTCCAGGTACTTTAACGTCTGGTTTTTCGTGAAATATCTCCACATACGGGTCTTCAGAGTACGAGTGAAACGTTCCACGATACACGCCTTGATCTCTTCGTTGTGTGTCGTAAAATGGTGGATACCTTTCTCTTTCAGAAAGTCTTTCAGTTGCCTATTCAACAATTATTTTCCTTTATCCATTTGCAGTGACAGTGGTCCATCATTGTCCTTTAACAACCGACGAAACGCCGTCGTGAATGAAGGCTCTGATTTGTTCTTCAAAGGAACAAACCACGCTTTCTTAGAGAACACGTCTATCACGGTCAAAATGAAAGTGTGACCGTCGTTGTACCGTTTCAAACGTGACATGTCTACCAGATCGGCCTGCCATTGTTGATTTATACCACCCACTACAACACGTCTACGCCTGAAACGACATGTCACCGGTTTGTGTAGTGTGTAAGTGTCTTGTTCCGACAACCACCTTTTTACCTTTTGCGACGAGGCACGTGAAGCACGACGCAGGGCATCGACGTAACTCCGTAACTTCCGGTTAGTTTGGTGTCGTAGTAAATACTTTTCAACGCATAGTGTGAACGCTTCGTCTTCTTACCTACACGAGGAGACATGCCGTAATAATGCTGGTGTCGTGTCGTGCAAGACTATTAATACGGTTCCCAACGCAAGTGTTGCAACGGTGTGGCCGAATGAGTTGCGCGCCGTGACGACATCGATCACTGTCAATCGGACTGCTTTTTTCCTTTGATATATCGTCGTCCTCTGACGCTGTCTGCATGTAAGTCCAAAGATCGGGATTACCCACTAAATCCATGGGCGTGTTCACATCCTTGAGACTACGAGCGAAGGTTTTCCATTCCACCGGTTCAAAAGACTTCTGCTTTCTCAACACATCATTGACGAGGTCCACGATGTTACTTCCCGGAAACGTCACATTTCTGTACATCATCTCGCCACGATTGTTCCACCTTACGGCACCTTTCATTTTATTGATGAGTCGTCGTGCTTTCTGTTTCATAGCTTTCGGCACGCTGTCGACGATTTCGTTTTCCATCATTTCATTTTCAGTAGGCAGTTGAAGTTTGTTTTCGACTTTGCTGGGAAATTTATTGATGGCTACACGCAGCGGTTCCTGCATACGCTTGTCGGAAAGACCGCTACACCGACTCAACACCTGGTTATAGAACACGACCTTTTTCCTCTCGTCCATATCGCTTTGTTCTAATATGTAACGCATTTCGTCATCGAGTCGTTGCAAAACACTCCCGATAAGATTGGTCGAAGGAGGTTGCAGTTGAACGTTATCCAAAATACGTGGATCGACCAGGGCCATCTTCTTTGTGTGCTCCATGGTCGTGTATTTACGACAGCAACAACTTTTTCACCAACGGGGCTAGAAGGGACGTATTCAAGGTAGCTAATAGGGCCGCAAGGAAATCACCTTTCTGTACAATACGTTTCTTCTTATGAAGACCAGTTTTCCTGATGACCAAGGTTCTGAGGTCCTTCTTGTACCGATGCAGTTTAGTCTTGTGACCTTTCTTTAGTGGTACGTTCCCTTTTAATATGTTCTGTGCACACTCGCATAGACTGTGTATCAGATCGGTTTTTCTAAGCAGGATCCGCTTTAGCAAGGAGACAAAGGCACAACGCGTTTCTCTTCACTCGCGCCGACATGACGAATGACTAGTGTCACGTCGTGTTTCTATTTATATCTTCGGAAGGTAGGCGTACTGAAATTTGTTTGGTTCCTTAACGATATTAGTACGCAGGCGCAAGTGTTCCGGTGTGGCCTGTTTGAGGTCGACGAACAAATATCCGTGTGGTACGGACGTTGCGTTTCTGAAAGCTTCTTGCATGTATTTTATTCGACCCTGATACATCTGTTTGGCCAAGTTGACCACTTGTGTGTTGTCGCGAGGGTTCTTGAAGAGTACCATGTACTATGCGTTTATACTTATAGTGCGACTCTCTTTCCCTTTGGGAAATAAATTTTGCACTAAATATATCACGGACGTGTTGCAATGATGACTCTACTTCGTAAACAGTTTGGTGACCCTCTCGTCCGTTTCCGACATGAGATCATCGATAACTACCAAGTTTCTCGTTTTAGGATCGAAATATGACACATCGGGAAGTCCTTCGACAAATTCTATGTTCGGATGTATCATACAGAGCGTGGAATACAATGCCTGCCATTCACAGTAACACCACGTGATCTTTTCGGGCGGTGAGTTTACGAGTGTGGCAGAATGACGTAGTAGAGACAACAAACGTCGTTTTACCACAGCCCGGCGACGATACAGGTAAACGGGTGAACTAACCTCGTGTCCATACTTTACGCAACTGATGAAAGCGACTAAGATGCAAGTAGATAGTAAGACCTGTACGGTCTCAAAACCCTACTTATAAAAAACGTTTTAATGACCACTAAACGATTCGGGCACCCAGCTGAGTCAGCAATAATGCGAGACTAATCCTATGTATAAAAAAAGATCAAAGGCTTTGTGTTTGACACTAATGAGTCTGGGAAACCTACTTATAAAAAACGTGATTGATGAGCGATGTAATTTGATACTAATTGGATGATTGACAGTACACTAGAGAGATGCCACCTAGCGGTGAGTGCAGAGAGTATTTTAGTCCTAGCGATCAACGCCGTACCTAGAGCGTGCTGACGTAAGCAATAATGCGTTTAATAATAAAGTATATAAGTTTAGTTTCGTACTTTATAACCACGCTAAAGTATATAAGTTTAGTTTCGTACTTTATAACCACGCTAAAGTTAAGTTTCGTACTGGACCACCTATAACTGGGGTAGGAGTTGTGCTGACGTAAGCAATACGCTGGGGTAGGAGTTGTGCTGACGTAAGCAATACGCTAACCACGCTAAAACCATTGTATATTAAAACCATTGTATAAACGTTGAGATGTCCCCGTATGTGATGTTGACAGCAAGAGCGACGACGACTGCTGCAGCGATAAGGCCACCGGCTGCTGCTCTAGTGGTCTTTGACCCCTGGATGACAGCATAGCTGGCTAACGGTAAACATCGT
Source organism: Paraescarpia echinospica (assembly GCA_020002185.1). Classification (NCBI taxonomy): domain Eukaryota; kingdom Metazoa; phylum Annelida; class Polychaeta; order Sabellida; family Siboglinidae; genus Paraescarpia; species Paraescarpia echinospica. The sequence continues at coordinate 7,882,729 of CM034539.1, read as the reverse complement.
TGTTCTGGTGGACGGATTAAAACGAAAGCAATGCGTTTAAATACATCTAGTCGTGGGATTACAATGACAATCAAATGCATAAATACACTAACATTCAGTAGGGTGTTTATGCATTGAAAATAGACGCGTGAAAACGTGAGTAGTGACTGGAATATTTTATTGGGTATAATACTGCAGTATTCGGCCGCGACCGACGGGTTGATGCCTGCTGGTCTCCGGCGGGGAACCGATCTCCGGCGGGAGACCGAAGCCTTCCCGCCGATAGAATTCGGGAGGCGTTATTGTCTTCCATAGGCCGTTTGCCTGCCGGACGAGAAAGACCCGAGCCAGATCGGGGATGATGTCATCATCATCGTCACTGACATTGGGCGGCGTAGCAGGTGGCGAAGGCGCACGGACGGAGGCCGCGACCGCGCATGTTGCTCGGGTCGACGTCGTCGACGCGTCGGGGAGGTCAATTGGCCTACGTGACGTGTATGTGTTCCTTGTAGGCAGTTGGATCGGTCTATGAAAATAAACAAAGGATGAATAAAATGAGTGAGATAAAATGTATGCATTGTTTAAACGGTATGTAGTAAATTGAAATAAAATACTGTCTTGGTAAATACATGCATAGTATGCATTGTTTAAATAAAATGCATGCATATAAATAAAATGCATACATGTTTAAACGGTAAAATACATAATAGTAAAAACATGCATTAAATAAAATGCATTACAACAATGCATTTAAACGATAATGCGTACTAGTAAAAACAACATGCATTTAAATAAAATGCATTACAACAATAAAAACGTGCATTTAAATAAAATGCATGCATGTTTAAAATAAAATACATGCTATAGTAAGCACTGTTTAAATATGTTACAACAATAAAAACATGCATTTAAATAAAATGCATGCATATAAATAAAATGCATGCATGTTTAAACGGTAAAATACATACTAGTAAAAACATGCATTACAACAATAAAAATGTGCATTTATGCGTACTAGTAAAAACAACATGCATTTAAATAAAATGCATTACAACAATAAAAACGTGCATTTAAATAAAATGCATGCATGTTTAAAATACATGCTATAGTAAGCACTGTGTTACAACAATAAAAACGTGCATTTAAATAAAATGCATGCATGCTATAGTAAGCACTGTCTTACCGTGGTTTTGTTGTGGACGTGGCCATGTTGTTGGAACGATGTGGTGGAGACGTCGTGTGTTCGTGTTTGTAAAAGTGTGTATGAAATGTGCGCGTCGTCAAACAGCGGCGGCGGCGCATGACACTACGACAGATTTTGATTGACATGTGAACGGAGAACAAAGGATTTTTACAAACGTTAAACGAAACGTTAAAAGTACGAAATTAAACGTTATATACGATCACTGGGGGGTCAGGAAACACGAGATGCATATATATTAGAGAAATACGCGGTAAAAGTCACATTTGACAATGAATGCACTGACGTGAACGGTAACTTTTTTCCTAAAACAAATTCCTCGGTAGACTAGGCGGAATGCGTTAAGCGCACATGTGTGACATCTGTTGCGCGTGACTTAACGAGTTGGAATGTGAACGGAGAACAATGGATTTTTACAAACGATAAATGAAACGTTAAAAGCGCGAAATTAAACGTTGTATAAGATCGCTGAGGGGTCAGGAAACACGAGATGCATAGATATTAGAGAAATTCGCTGTAAAAGTCACATTTGACAATGAATGCACTGACGTGAACGGTAACTTTTTTCCGAAAACAAAATGCCTGGGATGGATGAAGTATGCACGTCGATAATTGAAAAAGATAAGGGTATGAGTGTGAAGTGCGCATGCGCGTTATAGTGTAGACAATGACATTTCAAAAACAATAAACGAAACGTTAAAAGCACGAAACTAAACGTTGTATAGATTCTTTGTGGAGTCAGGAAGCGCGAGGTGCATCGATATTAGAGAAAATCGATGTAAGGAGAGATTTAACGGCGAATGTACTGACGTGACCGGATACTTTTTTTCGAAAACAAAATGTCTGAAATGTACGAGGAACGCACGCTGATAATTGAGTAAGATGACGTATTAGTGTGAAGTGCGCATGCGTGTTATTTGGAAAAGGTATAAAACGGTTGAGAAAAAGTTATATTGTATGACGCTGAACTTCTAACCGTGTATTCTTTCTACACAGCAGAGCAGCAAGCAGCAGACGTTCTTCCGCAATATGGCGGATGAAAGTCAACAACAACAGCCGAAAAAGCTGAAGGCACCGCGGAAGCAGTCGCTGAAGGCGGCGGCAGCGACCAGCAGCAGTCAACCTTCGGCACTGATTGCAGCCTTGTCAACGGGGGTGTCACCACCCGTTAAGCGGGCCGTTACGCTCATCGCGGCCCCGTTGACTGTCGGCCGAAAGAGAAGCGCCGAAGAGGCGCGCTTGGAGCACCCCGACGAGACGGCCGAGCAGCCCCCGGTCCTGTCGCGGAGCGGTTCGATGGAGCGTGAATCGTCGGCGTCGACACGCGCCACAGTGGTGAGTTTGAGACATCTGAAGTGCGCTGTCAACGGTGTCTATAAACTCCTGTCGCCCGTTACGATCGAGGCCGTCTCGTACAAAGGCGAGCCCGGCACCACCTATTTGGGATGTGCCCGTTGTCGCCGGAAATTGCAGACAAACAAAGACGGGACCCTGCTATGTCGAACGCACGGTGAAGTGTTCGTACCGAAATATTTCTTCGCGTTGCGTGTGATGGTGAAGGACGGCGAGGAGGAAGAAGACGAGCTTTGACTTACGTTGTTCGATATCCAAATGTCTAATCTCGTCGAGTTCACGGCCGAGTACCTGACGGAATTGAACGAGGAGGATCTCCGCGATACCGTGCTCGAGTTAACCGGTACTAAAGTGGAGATTAGTGTGCGGAAGACGAGTTGGAACGGTGACCCCTCGTATACAGTCCGCACCCTAAAAAGATACGATGACTAATGTTGTTGTCTTGTGTTGTTTGTAGGAGGAGGAGGAGGAGGAAAATTGGCCGCTACTGGTAGATTTATTGAAGCACGCCAACGAACGACAACGAATGAGAGATCGTCGTGGTCTGGCACTAAGTGCGGAGAGCTTTGAACTATTAGCCGAGTCGGCCGAACAGTATATAAGAGCGTTTTGGTTGGCCTACGAAGCAAGCCTATTGTGTAGTAGTTTGATGTACTAACAGTTGTGCTTTTATATGCTTTAGGAAGTGCGCATCGTACTGGAAAATATGCTTGCAAACAACGAAAGGATTCGCGCTCAGTACGACGAGGTTGCCTCGTTCGTAAGAACGTTGTTGGAACGGGGTGTGCAGGGGCCGATAAAGAAGGATGAGGACAAGAAGGAGGAGGACTAATCATAATAATGTGTTTGTAGGACGCTCTGATGCAACACACCAGACGTGACTGTATGAGCGCCTTCCTACACGCGTTGCTGACGGTGATTCGTAACAAGAAGGAGGACTAATCATAATAATGTGTTTGTAGGACGCTCTGATGCAACACACCAGACGTGAGTGTATGAGCGACTTCCTACACGCGTTGCTGACGGTGATTCGTAAAGAGTAGAACTGCTTTGTGCTGTAGGGTAGTGGCGGAGGAGTACGTGACGCTCACGTATTGGAGGCGATAATCGAGGAGGCGCTGACGCGCCCCCCTCCACCGACGTATAACGAGAGCCTGGGGACGATGGGACCGACGTGTTCGCCGTACTGGAGCGTATCGGAGGAGCTGGGGACGTGCCAACGGCAACTCGTCGTGCCGAGCCGGAGTCAGTTGATCGGGCGTTACGAACGACTGGCGATGGATCTCGTCGCCGAGACTATCGGCGAAATGGTTCTGGAGAAGGCGCGGGAACATTGCGTGGTATGCGAACTGAATGAAGGCTGCCCCTACGTTCACATGCCCGGCTATCGCGCGGGGCGGCCGAATCGCGTCTACATGCAACGTTTCGATAAGCCGGGCTGTATTGTGTCGCGCTATTTCAACGGCGTCATGGAGACGTTCCTGCGTCGATCGCTCATCCCGTTTCACGAGACTAGTGCATATGCTACACGAGACTACGGTGTCGACTTCTTCCGGTGAACAGCAGCCGCAAACGAGCCGTGCAGGAGAATTGTATTTGGTGCAGTTTGTGTCGAACTGGTTGTTGGGAACGAATTGGCGCGATTATATGAATCGCGTGCAACTCGAGTCAGCCGTGCACACGTACGTGCAACGCCGGAGCGGACTGGAATGAACGAACACTAGTAGAATAGAGAACATTTTATTATTTGCTCGCTATTGAAACAAAGGCTTCACGCTGTGTTAGAATGTTGTAAGAGTACCGAATAAAACGTTGAAAATGTACTTTCCGTTTCCGAGTTACCTAGTTAGAAAAATTACCGCTACCACTAGTTAGAAAAACCACCACATTCCACCGCAGTTAGAAAAATCTTCCCGCTAGGGTTACAAAAACAAAACCACCGCACGCAGTTAGAAAAACCGTCACCGCATTCCACCGCTAGGGTTAGAAAAATCTTCCCGCTAGGGGGTACTTACCACCACCACCGTCACCGTCGCCGTTATAAATAGCGACGCTCGAAAAAATATCATTAGAGAGAATGCCACTACCATCACCTACTAGATGGCAATGTCCGAAATGTGGGCGCTATTTCACGACGCAGTCGACGTTAGAACGACACGTAAAGAGTTCGAAAAAATGCGGCGACGAAGCGCTATGCGTAAAACGTCGAGAGTGTCCAAAATGTGGCACGCTATTCACCACGCATCACGCTATGCTACGACATCTAAGGCTGCAGTGTGGCCGTTTGCCACCTCCCGAATCAGTGGTGGTGGAGGAAGAGGCCGCTAGGGCGCCGTCGCCCGACGATCTACAGCGTGTCGTAGACGAGCACCGCCGTAGCATAGAGATGTCGGTGGCGCGCGGCGTCATACAGTCGCGTTACAACTATCGTATGACCGCCTGTACGAGTACGCGCGTGCTCGAACCGCGTCTGAGGGAAATGTTTCGCGCGCAAAAGAACGCGTTTAAAATTAACGTAAGCTATGGTTTTGTATTACGCCACAAGATGTCGGGTCTGTACCGATATTTTCATTCTTCGTGTAACTGTTGCGGTCGCCTCCTCGAAACACCCGCCCTAGTTACCGATAGCCGTTCATTCGAACGATTCCTCGACGCCGTGCGCACTACCGACGTACTGCAGTACGCCATCGCGCAGCGTCCCGACTCGGGATGGATCATCGAGCTCGTAACTAACGCCACCTACTTCGTGAACGTCATCATCAATCATCCTATCGGCTGCGTTGGCGTGACGACGCTTCCCGCCTACGTGCGCCTCAACAGATCCATCGTGTCGTTGACGAAAGATCAACGAGGCACGCCCTACCACGACCATCTGTGTCTCTTCCGATGCATCGGCCTTCACCTGCAAGGTCACCGACGAGGCAAAAGTGAACGCCACATCGATACGAACCGTTTAACGAAAGACGCTAAACGTCTGTACGCGCGGTATTGTCACGCCGAGCGCACGTCGACCTCGAACGGCGTGCGCCTGAACGAATTGGATCGCGTGGAGACGGTTTTCGGCATCAACGTCGTCGTCTATCGTCGACTGACGAACGACGTCGCCGAACTAGTCCGTCGATCGCGCGAAGCGCACCCCACGACGCTGAACGTCAACCTGTACGAGTCGCACTTCTCGTACATAAGCGATCGGCGCGCGTACACGAAAACGTACAAGTGCGGGAAATGCGGCAGCGTCCTCTGGCGGAGCGCGCGCGATTTACGACGTCACGAAGCGACGTGCGAAGGCGGCGTTCGTCACGTGTTCCCCGGCGGCGTCTACCGACCGACGGCGTCCGTATTCGAGCGACTCGACGACGAAGGCATCGACGTCGGCGACGACGACCTGCGCTACTACCCGTACCGCGCGACGTTCGATTTCGAGTGCTATTTCGCCGATAACGATCTGCCGACGGATAGCGACAAACGCCGCTGGATCGCGCGACACGAACTGCTCAGCGTGAGCGTCGCGTCGAACGTGCCCTGTCACGAAGCGGCGCGCTGTTAAGTCACGACCGGCGATTCGTCGGAACTCGCGCGTCGCCTCATCGACGACCTGGAACCGGTGAGCGCGGCGGCGTGCGCGATTCTACGTCCCCGCTACGACGCGACCTTCTAGGCGCTCGACGCCGACTGGCGGCGACGATGCAACGATGACGACGCCGCCGACGCGTCACCGTACGCCACTCTCGCCGACCGGCTGTGGACGTACCTTCGTCAAATGCCCGTGTTGGGATTCAATTCGGGTAAGTACGACCTGAACGTCGTCAAAAAGTACTTGACCCCCCTGCTCATAACCGACGACGCGCAGCACACGTCGTCGGCGTTTACCATTAAACGTCAGAACAATTACATGTGCCTGTCGACGACGACTTTGAAGTTCCTGGACATAACGAATTACCTCGCGCCCGGCGTTAGCTACGATCGCTTTCTGAAAGCGTACGGTTGCTCGGCAACGAAGGGCTACTTCCCGTACGAGCACATCGACGCGTTGTCGCGTCTGGACGAAACCGCCCTGCCGTCGCGCGAAGCTTTCTACAGCCAGCTGAAACGCGAGGGAATCTCCGCGGAGGCGTACGAGATTTGCGCGACGGCGAGGCGCGACGAGGGCATGACGTCGATGCGCGATTTTCTTGTGTGGTATAACAATCGTGACGTGGCGCCGTTTCTCGAGGCCGTCGATCGCCAGTTCGCCTTCTATCGGCGCCGACGTATCGACATGTTCAAGGACGCCATCAGCGTACCGGGGTTGACGTTGTTGTACCTGTTCAACGACCTGCCGAAGTCGATCCATTTCTCGCTCTTCAACGAGCCGAACAAAGATCTGCACCGTCTGCTGCAGGCGCAGATCGTCGGCGGCCCGTCGATCATCTTCGCGCGCCACCACGAGGCCGACGTGACGTCGATTCGTGGAGGCGACGCGCCGTGCCGATCGATAGTAGGCTTCGACGCAAACGGCCTCTATCTATGGGCGATAATGCAGGAGATGCCGACGGGCTGGTACACGCGCCGACGCGCTGAGAACGCCTTTCGAGCGGAACGCGTGCACAGCTACGGCCGTATGGCCGTGGAGTGGTTGACGCGCGTGGAGGCGGAAACCGGCGCGCGTATACGTCACCAGTTGAAAGGACGCGAGAAGCGCATCGGAAAGCACCGAGTCGACGGCTGGTGCGCCGCCACGCGAACGGCGTATCAATTTCACGGCTGCTATTTTCACGGCTGCCCGACGTGTCAGGCGCACGTGACGACGAACGCCGTCAACGGTCAACCGATGACGACGCTGTACGCCGCTACGATCGCCGTGACCGCCTACCTGCGCCGTATCGTCGACGAAGTCGTCGAAATGTAGGAGTGCCAGTGGCACGCCGCGCAACCGCCGGCGGTGCCGACGCCGCCCGACGCGTCACGATGGCAACCGTCGCCGACCGACATTACGCTCTCGACGATACTGGAGGCGGTGCGCGACGGCTCTCTGTTCGGCCTCGTGCAGTGCGATATCGCCGTACCGGAAGCGCTGCGCGACAAGTTCGCCGAGATGCAGCCGGTATTCAAGAACGTCGATATCGTGCCCGACGATCTGAGCCCGTTCATGCGCGACTACGCCGAGTCGCACGACCTCCTCACGCGACCTCAACGCACGCTCGTCGGTAGCTACTTCGGCGCGGCGATCGTGCTCGCGACGCCGCTACTACGCCGGTATCTGGCGCACGGGCTCGTCGTTGAGCTCGTCTGCCAGATCGTCGAGTACGCGCCAATAGCGTGCTTTCGCCGCTTCGGCGACGCGGTTTCGACGGCGCGCCGCGAGGGCGATATCGATCCCGACAAATCGATCATCGCCGATACCTTTAAACTTCTCGGGAACAGTTCCTACGGGAAAACGATTATGCGCGTCGATCGGCACCGGGAAATCAAGTACGCGACGCCGGTCGGCGCGTCGATGCTCGTCAACAATCGGCGCTTGCGGCAACTGGACGTCGTCGTCGACGACGCGCTGTACGAGGTGGCGCTGAATAAGCGTAAAATCGTCTACGGCCTGCCGATACATATCGGCTATTTCGTATTGCAGTACGCAAAATTGAGAATGCTGGAATTTTATTACGATTTCGTCGATGCCTACATTCCCCGTCCGCTCTTCCAGTACTGCGCTATGGACACCGACTCGGCGTACATAGCCCTAGCCGGACGTGACGTCGACGCGCTCGTACCGGAAGAACGTCGCGAACACTACTTCCGGAATCGTTCGCTCTGGTTTCCGGCCGAATGCTGCGACGCGCACGTCGACGCCTACGTACGACGGCGCGTCGCCGGACTAGCGTGGGACGGCGCGGCGGTCTGCTGCGCGCGCCGACGCCTGTTCGATCGTCGAACGCCGGGTCTCTTCAAAGAAGAGTGGCGCGGCGACGGAATCGTGGCGCTGTGCAGCAAAACCTACTACTGCTTCGGCGGCGTCGCCGGTCCGAAGTACAGCACGAAGGGACTGAGCAAGCGACAGAACGCCGACATCGACGAGCACACCTTCCTCGCCGTACTGCGCGACCGTCGCAACGGCGTCGGCTGGAACCGCGGTTTCCAAGTGAAAGACTCGTTCGTGTTGACGTACGTTCAAGAGCGCGCGGCGTTGAGCTACTTCTACGCTAAACGCCGCGTGCTCGACGACGGCGTCACTACGGCGCCGATACTCGTATAACTCGTAAACAACACTCGTCTAACTCGTCTACTACTAACCTAACCCCCAGCACCCCCCCTAGGGGTAGTTTATGTATGTATGTGTGGGTAATAATAAACACCAACAATAGTATACATCATTTGTTCGTTTTTATTTCTACTATACAAGCGGTTAATGAGGTTTTAATAAATCGTGTACGAGACAGTCATTGTTCACCCTATCGGTGCCGAATAGGCTCTGGAACGTCGTCAACGGCATCCCGCGACATCGGAGGAGAAGGTAGGCGACGCAATATTGTCCGCACACGTTAGAGATGACGCTCTGCAGCCGCTTGTCGTTGTACGTCCACGCGTCGCCGCAGTGACGGCGCAGGAACGCGCGGAAGTCGGCGTGCAGCGGCGGCAGACCGTACGAATCGAAGTACTCGCCTCGTCGGTCGGCGACGACGTAGACGGCCACCCAGTGCTGACCCGGTTCGCCGCCGTCGTCGGTGTTGCACACGAAGGCCGTCGGTTAGGTGGTGGCGGCGGTGGTAAGTAGCGCGTCTTTAGGCACGACGCCGACGACGATACGTTTAGCGTACGTATCGAGTTCCAGACGACTCATCAGTTGAAACGTATCCATAGTTACCAGTCGTACACGACATTCCGGTTCCGGTCGATCTCCATCACCGTCTCGAATTCGGCGTACACGAAGACGTTCACCGGAAGCGGTAGCGGCGTCCCGAAATGCATCTCGACGCCCACGCTCCCCTGACGCACGACGTTGAAATGGTCGCCGTCGCAACAGTCGGGGGTCAGGTCGAAACCGAAGATGCTGTAGCCGGCGCCGAAGTCCGTGCGCGATACGTCGTTCCCCTCGTCCTCGAACGCCTTTCCGGTCGCCTCGAAGAGATTCATGTAGCTCCGCACGTACCGGTTGTGCGGGAATCCGGCTGCAGCGGCTTGCTCGGCACCTGACGTCCGTCGACGACGAGCGTCAGGAAGTTTATGTCGTTGTGACGCGCGTCGAACGGATTTCTAGTGTAGTCGCCGTTGTTGGCGACGTTGTCGATCATCATCAGGAAGAGGCGTTTCGGAATCGCGCCCATGTACAGGTTCTCGTGCGTGTGCGATAGCGTACCCGCCTTTATCGAGAACGATTTGCAGTCGACGCGGCGCATCGGAAACTTAGTCGTTCCCAACGTCCACGCTTTGATATGTCCCATCTGGACGGCCGGGTTCAACTTCACTTTTCGCACGTGCAGTCGAATCGCCTGCAGCGCGACGCGCCACCCCGGTGCGGCTTGCGCGCCCATGATCGCGAAGGCGTCCTTCGAGCGCACTATGCGCACTTTCGTGTCGACTCCGTTCGGTAGGTGTTTGTTTAGCATAAACGCGTCGATGTGCAGGCGTCCCATCATCTCCACCTCGTTGCTATCGGCCGTCGCGAGGCGTCGCGCCTCGCACCCGACGTTGCCGTTGCCGAGCGTGTCCATCCGTCCGGCGTTGTCTTTGTACCACAACGACGCCGTGAGATGCGAACGTTTCGCGTCGCTACCGTAACTTAGCAACGTCTCGAGGTAGGCCCGGTACGCGTATGTATTGGTCGACGGCGTCACGAGGGTGTTGTTCAGCGACACGTCGATTTGACTGATCATCGAATGCAGGAAATTGTTGACCGGCGCCACCGCGGCGGCCGCCGCCAGATCGGTACCGTCCCCCCGCGTCACTTTGAAGCGCACGTACAGTTGAACGCTCGCCAGGTCCGTATAGTCTTCGCCCGAACCCGGCACGAGGAACTCGATAGGGCCGCCGGCGTCGAGAGTCGTCAGCGGCTGGTAGACGGTCCAATGACTACTCTCGATGCTCGTCTGCGTCACCGGTCCGCTGAACAGCTCCAGTTCGGCCTTCACGCCCTCGCACGTCGAGCCGTTCACGAACGCCATGTCGTCCGTTCGACGTCTTCCGCCTACTGACGACCGTCGCCGCTAGGCGCGCCTTCTTTATGCCGCCGCCGCGGCGTCGTCGGTGCGTTTTTTTCTTCCGTACGTATTGGTCGACGCGTCGACTTGACTGAATATCGTATGCAGGAAATTGTTGGTGGCGGCCGATCCTCCCCGCCGCGGCGTCACCACTACGAAGCGCACGTACACTCGAAGGTGGTGGTCCGTATAGCCCGAACTCGTCAGCGGCTGGTAGACGAGCGCGCGCTCCATCGTCGTTACTCGTCGAATATGTCCGTTCGACGCGCTCTTTTCCGCCTACTGACGGTCGTCGCCGCTAAGCGCGCTCTCTTTACGCCGACGCCGCGGGGACGGCGCTGCTGCTGCGTTTGTTTCTTTCTCTTCTTCTTCTTTGGCGGCGCCGCCTGCGGATTCAATAGGCCGTCGAGAAGATCGGCGCCGGCCTCCTTCGCGCGCCTTTTTAGCGACTGTTTCAGATTGCCGCCGGCGACGACGTCGCGCGCCACGTGCATACCGGTGTTGAGCGCGCGTTTTCCCAACGCCATCGCGCCTCTCTTGATAAGCGGCATGGCGCTTCGAAACAGACTCCCGAAGAGATTACCCAGACCGTGACCTCGTTGACCCCGAGCGCCGACGAAGACCGGTAGCTGTCCGCCGACCTGACGAACGTAGTAGTCCACGTACGGGTTCTTCGACGACGGCGACATGTTAAAACAATTTCGATTTACAATGTCTGAAGTGAAGCGTCGTCACCACCTTCCCCTGCTCGAATGGTATCGGTTGGCCGTGATCGTCTCTTATATCGACTTCGACCTCGTCGAATTGATTCCGCATCAGCTTAACGTATTGCACGCGAACGAACGATTCCGAAACAACGTCACCGTTCTCACCGCGGACGGCGATGTTTCGAAGGAGCGGCGCCGACGACGCGCGGTTCCACGAGATCCGTGTACACGTACAGACTCTCGATGCCCGCCGACATGGTCACCGTATCGCGACCTTCGTACTCGAACGTGTACGCGGCGGGCGACGTGCTGATGACTGGCCTCGTCGCCGGCGCGGGACCGTACGCGGACGAACTCATGATCGTGTTGCTATGGAAACCTAGCACGTGGCTCAGACGACTCGAATGAGGTATGACAAATTCGACACCCGCCGACATACGTAGCGTAAATCGGTTAGAGACGGCGCAGTATTCTAGCACGGCCTTGACCTTCCTGGTGTGTAATTTCTCTAGCGCCTCGTTGATCCTGTTCAACAACGTATAAACGTTGTTGTAGAAACCGTGAGGAATCGTCGTCTGACGATATATCAGCACGGTCGTGCCGTCTTCGTCTATATGCGTGTAAACACACGGTTCGCCCGCCGCGCAAGTCAGATAGAAGTAGGCGTCCTTCTTTCTCACGTTGTACCACGTGTGCGGATACTGTACCGACACCGCGCCGCATTCCCACTCCCCCGACAGGTCGAAACGTCGCGGCAACGTCGTGACGTAGTGCGTCAACGTATTTTCGGGGTGACGTTTCATAGACGCGTTGCTCGGCAGCGTCAGGTAAAAAAATCAGACGAAACCGCCATCGCGTCGTCGACGTTCGCCGCCGCCGCCGACACTCATAGACGGACTCGGGAGCAGGTAACCGAGACAGCTGCTCAACAGCGCCGTCCACAGGTTGGAGTCACCTTGACCTTTCGTCAGATTGTATATACTAACGGCGATGACGAAATACAGGACGACGACCTGACAGAGGAACACGATTTCGGCCTTAGGGCATTCGTTGCTGCAGATTCGCCATGGAACGGGTTCGGCGGCAGTTGTTGTTGTAGCGTCGATGGAGTCCGCGTTGTGCTCGTCGACGACGGATGATTCGTCGTCGTTCGTTCCTCGATCGCCACTCGAGGTAGTTTCGTCGTCGTCGCACATCGTCGCGCCACTGCGCGCTGTCGATGCAGCAGGGACCTTTATACGGTAAGAACGAAGATCCGTTGCATAGTCCCGCCTCGTGCAGTCGCCAGCAGCCGGTGTGACGCGTCCAACGATTCATCATAGGTCCACGAGCGACTCGGCGTCGATCCAGCTGTTGAATGAGGCCGGATATCCGCTCCATTTTACGAGCGCCTCCGAACCGCCGCCGCGACGCCGACGACGCCGTAGAACCGCCTCCACGCGATATAGTTTGTCTTTCGGAACGACTACGCGTTGTAGTTCCGGTTCGTAGAAGGTGCCCTCTATCGGCGTCTCGGCGTCGTCCTTCAGGCGATAAACGGGCGGTTCGGACGGGTGCACCTCAACGACGGTGAACAGCTCCTCGCTCCAGTTAGCCATGTATCCTTTTTTGAAATGACCCCTCTTCTTGCTGATACGTACGCGATCTCCCACGCGTAGTTTCGGTTTTCGTCGTTCGACGTCACCGCCACCCCCGTACAGTCGTTGCCATACGGCCTCCTGATTCGTCGCGTCGACACTCGCCGGCGTCTTACCGATGCTTCGGTGGTAGGCGTTGTTGTACGAACGCACGAAATCCGGTAACGCCTCTACGTAGCGCAGCGTTTCGTGTTTCGTAAAATAGCGCCACATACGCGTCTTCAAAGTTCGATTAAACCGTTCCACGACGCTCGCTTTGGTCTCCTCGTTATGCGTCACGAAATGATGAACGCCGCGACTCTTTAGCAACGTTTGCAGGGGTCGGTTCAAAAACTCGCTCCCCTTATCGGTCTGCAGCGTGTGCGGCGTCTCGTCGTCGTCGTTCAGCAGGCGCTCGAAGGCCGCGACGAGCGACGCGCCGGACTTATTCTTCAACGGAACGCACCACGCCCGCTTCGAAAACATATCGATCACCGTCAATAGGAATTTTATACCGTCGTTGTGCGTTTTCAGTCTAGTCAAGTCGAACATATCGGCTTGCCACTGCTCGTTTCGACCGCCCACGATGACGCGACGTCGTTTGAAATGACGTCTAACCGGTTTGTGTAGGGTATAGGCGTCCTGCGACGCTAGCCACCTCTCGACGGCCGGACGTCGGAGCTTCGACGCCCGGTGCAATGCGTCGACGCCTCCGTAACTCCCCACCCGTTTCGGATCGAAGTACGCGTTATTCAGCTCGTCATCGTCGTCGACGTTTCGTTGCTGTCGACGAGGCTTTCGTTTTGGACGACGACTCCACCCGGACACCATGACGACGACGACGACGATGATGATACGATGATATAGAGTGCGATAAGCGCGATGGTGAAGCCGACGACGACGACGATGATGATCGCGCGTCGTGACGTCATCACGACAACGTATCCCACGCCGTGACGTCCAACGAAGAAGATCTGCGTTTAGGTTCGCCTCGCATCCGACGACGTCTCCGCTCCGACGGCGCTGCTGATGAACTAGACGTCGTCGGCATCATCATCGCCTCTTCTAGTAGGTGCTTCTGGCGTCGCTGCTCTACGTACGATCGATAGCGCGGGTTGCCTACGAATTCCATAGGGATATTCATATCCTTCATGTGCAATCCGAACTCCCGCCATCCTACGGGCGCCGTCGTCTTCGATCTCGTTCGCATGAGATCGTTTACTAGATCGACCATATTACTCCCGGCGATCGTTTTACCGTCGTACACGAATTCACCGCGTTCGTTCCATCGAGACAACGGATCTACTTTCATTTTTTCAATAAGCAGTCTCGTCTTCTCTTTCAACGTTTTCGGCATACTGGCTATGATTTCGCGCTCTGTCACCTCCGACGATGGTGGCGCCACCGTCGCTGCTGGCGCCACCGGTACCGCGGGTGTCTCGCCGCTGTTCACCACCGACACGCGTACCGGTTGCGCCGCTCGAGCCGCCTCTATCGTATTGTACCGACTCAGCAGTTGATTGTACGACGCTACCTTTTCTCGTTCCGATAAATCCGAACGTTCTAGAATGTCCTTCATGTCGCTGTCAAGGCTACTCAGCACACGTGATCGAGGCGTGCTCGACGACTGATCGACGCGTGGCAGAAGGCTTTCCACCAATCGTGGATCGACCAACGCCATCTTCTTCGCGTACTGCATCAATTACCGCCGCCGAACACCTGTCTGAGCAGCGGCAAGATAACGGTACTCGCTAACGGCGCTAGCAGGGCCGTCAGAAAACCACCCGCACCCTTTTGCAAGATGACACGCTTCTGCTTACGCGTGACGTGTTTGTCGACGAGTTTACGCAGGTGATCCCGGTATTTCGACAATACGCGTTTCTGTTTCGGCGACAACTTCACGTTCCCTTTCAGAATGTTGTACGCGCAATCGCACAGACTACAAATGAGACCGGTGTCCGCGTGGGCGAGTAGGGCTTTTCGCAGAGCGATGTTCCGCCTATGTCTCTCCAACAGCTGTCTCTTTATTTGATTCGTCGGTCCCGCCACCTTCGCTCCCGTCAAGCGCGCCTTCATAGCGACTAATAAACGTACGCCCCGTCGTCTTTCTCTTCTTATAGTCCGCCGACGCCACCACCGCCACCACCGCCGCCACCCTTCCGTACGTACACGTACTGAAGGCGATCGTCCGGAAATATGCACGTACGCAGACGCATGTCCTCTTCCGTTTCCTGTTTCAGATCCACGAATAGATAGCCGTACGCCGACGACGTCGCGTCTTTGAAAGCCTCTATCATGTAGTTGACCTTTCCCGGGTACATCTGTTTCGCTAGGTGACCTACTTGACCCGCGTCACGAGGACTCTTGAATAGCACTATGTATTGAGCGTTCAGGCTGATTGTACGGTTTTCTTTCCCTTTCGGAAACATGTTCTGTCGCAATTGTACGACCGACGTATTACAATGATGAATTTTTTTAGTAAATAGTACCGTCACCCGGCTATCGGTCTCCTCCATCAGGTCGTCGAGTACTAGAAGCGTTCTCGCTTTACCGTCCAAACGTTTCGGATCCGGCAGGCCGTCTACGAACTCTATTTTCGAAGACATAGACGCGTAGCCGCTCTGCCACTGTCCGTAACACCACAGGATTTTCTCCGGCGGCGGATCGATCATAGTGTCGTAACGTATCAAACGCTCGACGAACGTCGTCTTACCGCATCCCGTAGGACCGGCTACTATACACGTAAAAGGATGCTTCAACGACGGTCCGTTCATTTTTCACGACTGAACGACGAACACTTTTTTACTCGTCTTTATACTCATCGCGCAACTCCATCAACAGTTTACCGAGCATGTTCTTCCCCGGATCGCCCGCGATTCCGCTACCCCAGAAACCCTGCTTACTCCCTATCCATTCCACCAATTCGGCGTCCCCGGTCGCCAACAGTGCAGCCTTCAAATCGCTCGATCCGTCAAACTTCCTCCTCAACAACATCCTCATCCATTTCACCCTAACGTCGGTCCATTTGTTTCTCATTCTCTTTAGTCGAATGTCGTAACTGCGTCGTTTCGCTGCATAAGAGCTTTGCGAACTTTTGATTATTTCGGCACATTCCACGTCCTCGTAGAATATCGCTTTCCTATACTGATAGGCGTGCTCGACGGATCGAAAGCCTCGACCGAACGCCGACAGTCGACGCATATAAATATTCGACAAGAACGACCGCGATCCACCAAACCTTATAGGCGACGACATCGTAGCGACTACCGATCACCCGCTACCGCCATCGCTTATATACCAACACTAAAAAGTTGCGACTAGGGTTCAAACCCGGAACCTTTCGATTCCTAGGCGAGTTATATCTCACCGCTAGGTGTCATACACTACAAACGCATTATTGCTTACGTCAGCACGTTGAGAACTACGTTAAAAGTACGAAACTAAACGTTGCATGGTTTTAGCGTGGTTAGCGCGATAAACGCATTATTGCTTACGTCAGCGCGCTCTAGGTACGGCGTTGATCGCTAGGACTGAAATACTCTCTGCACTCACCGCTAGGTGGCATCTCTCTAGTGTACTGTCAATCATCCAATTAGTATCAAATTACATCGCTCATCAATCACGTTTTTTATAAGTAGGTTTCCCAAACTCATTAGTGTCAAACACAAAGCCTTTGATCTTTTTTTATACATAGGATTAGTCTCGCATTATTGCTGACTCAGCTGGGTGCCCGAATCGTTTAGTGGTCATTAAAACGTTTTTTATATTTTTTTTATATATTTTTTTTTTTTTTTTTGATATAAGTATTTTTTATATTATTATATTTATATTTTTTATAAGTAGGGTTTTATGACCGTACAGGTCTTGCTATCTACCCGCTAGGTGGCATCTCTCTAGTGTACTGTCAATCATCCAATTAGTATCAAATTACATCGCTCATCAATCACGTTTTTTATAAGTAGGTTTCCCAAACTCATTAGTGTCAAACACAAAGCCTTTGATCTTTTTTTATACATAGGATTAGTCTCGCATTATTGCTGACTCAGCTGGGTGCCCGAATCGTTTAGTGGTCATTAAAACGTTTTTTATAAGTAGGGTTTTGAGACCGTACAGGTCTTACTATCTACTGATGCACGGTACTTATACTACGAAAAATTACACAATATAAGGTTTGAACATTTTATTCGTGTACAACACAAACGTATTTACAGGTCATCACCAATAAGTGCAAGAACCAGAGACAGAACATTGTTTCGCTACTGTTCTGATGCAGAGTCTTGTAAACAACTCTTGACAGTACACAATTGTTCGTATGTGATGTCGGATAGTTTAAAACCTGTCTCTAGTTTAACAGTCAACCAGTCTTTAATCACTGGAGTTGAATTAATGTCACCAAAGGTCTCATAAAAGCACAAGGCAGATTTATTTACGGATCATCCTCCATTACTGCCTGAACAATTTGCTTTAATTTGTCTCGCCACTCGTCGCCACTCAACTCCCGATGGTACACAAGTGATCGGACGTCAGGTCGGATAGCTTCAAACCTGCGTCTAACAAAACACTCAACTAGTCTTTCATCACTGCAGTTGAATTAATGGCCTCAACATCCTCATCAAAGTTCATGTAAATTAGAATGTCAACAGGTAACACATAATCGTGATGAAATTGACTAGGATCGTCTATCTCGCAAGCGAGACATTGTCGTCTTGAGAGTTCAACGACGGCACATGCTATGTGACGTGCAATCGTCTTCTTCATTTCGGTCGCATGAAACTCAAGCGTAAAGTTCGGACCAGTGGTGGCAGGAGCGTAAGTTGTGACATTGGTTGAGTGAGTAGAAATTGTGACATCGTCAGGAGCGGAAGTTGTCACATCGGCCGTGTCGGCGGAAGTTGTCACATCGGCAGGGATGGTAGCAGAGAGAGGCTGAAACAGGGTACGGAGCCTAGTGTATCACCTCTACGTGAGTGACGTTGTAGTTTGTGTAAGTATCTCGTCGAGTTTTCTTTATGGTGAGAGACACGAATTCCCGTCAGTGAGTTCAGTTTGTAAGTCTGCATCGTTTCGTCCATAACAGCAAACGTCTCGGCATTCACGTCTAGGAGAAGAGCCATACACTGGTCGAATAAAGTCAGCATTGGCATTGAGTCAGCTGTTCTTAAGCGGTAAGCAGTGTGCTTTAAGCTTCTACAAAAGTCACTTTCAATTCCGACTCTTCGAGCAGACAGCATCTCGCAATGAGATCAGACGTTGCATTGAAGGTATGGAGCAAGGACTGATGTAGGCAAACCCTCAGCTGAATTAGCAGCATACGTCAAAAGTTAGGTTTTTGAATGAACTAATTTGCGTCAAGCACATTATCGCCCATTATCGCTGTTGGCAACTACCTTCGCTCCATTCTCGTCACACCTGCCGGTGATTATATAATCACTCGTTGGCCACTATGTCTGCAGGAGACAAACGAACGCGCAGTAAGGCGCAGTCAATGACTAAGTCGGTTACGGATGAACGGGCAACCGGGCCGGAAATAGAGGCTCCGCACAAAGAGTCTCCGCACAAAGAAGACGACTTTGCGACATTTGTTCGTTCGGCCCTGGTTAGTTTGAATGACAAGCTTGATAGCATCATCACACACCAGGCTAGCCTGGAAAAAAAACTGTCAAACATCGAAGACAGAGTCATGGACCAATCGACTGTGATTGCGGACCTAAGTGAATCGGTCGAATTTAATGCCCGAAACATAAAAGACCAGCAAAACTCTGTTGCGGAAATGGGCAAGGTGATCGACAAATCAAACCGCGAACTGCAATTCGCCACCACTGCTATCGCCAAACTCGAGTTGAAACTAAATATTTCGGAAAGACACTCCCGTAGTTTCAATGTTCGTTTGCTCGGTGCCCCTGAGACAAGCGAGGAAAGCTGTATTTCCATCGTAGATCACATTCTTAAAGACAAGTTTGAGGTAAAGTGCGGTGCCATTGAATATGCACACCGAACTGGTAAACCGCAAAAAGGGAAACCTCGACACATCATTGCGCGTTTTTACAGCAGAGATGTACGGGGATCAGTGATGAGAGCAGCGCGCGCGAAGCTCGCGAATACACCGTACCGCCTCATGGATGACTTGACTAATGTGGACTTAACAGAGAAACAACGAGTTCGTCCCTATATGGAGGATCTGTTCAAGCGTAACAAAAGGCCGACTTTCCGAAATGGGAAGTTATACGCGGAGGGCCGTGAAGTTGCTACTGAAGACATAAAAACATTCCTGAACAATCTTCATCAGGGCACTGGTTAATATTTTTTGGAAAACACGCTCCATACCTTCGTGTTTTGTAGTTTAATGATGCAAATTGCATCAACATTCATGTTCAACGTTCTCATTGCTTTATTCTTCATATGTTTGGAACAGTTGCTCCACATACGCAAGCATCTGTATGACTTAATCCCACCTTGGTGCACTATACTAAACCTTTGTACTACAGTATATGGCGTACAATTTAAATAATAATTCTTTGGAGGACGGAATACTATCAAACTATGGAGGTTCGATTGCAAATAATCTAATACAGCTTCTCGGCGATGCAGATGATAAATTAGATGACTTAACAATACTTACTCACTCACCTTATATAGACACCACAGACTTAAAAGACGCTCTCGCCACTACCATAGATAAGTTTACTATTTTCAGCTTAAATGTTCAAAGCATAAATTCAAAATTTAACTACATCTACCCACTCTTACTAGAGTTAATCAATAAAGACATCGGTTTCAGTGCCATATGTTTGCAGGAAAGCTGGCTTTCTGATGACGCAGACTTATCTCAATATCAATTACCAAATTACAACATCATTCATCAAGGCAAAAAATGCTCCGGTCATGGAGGTTTATTAATATATTTACATGTACGTTATTCATACATTGTAAGACAATTATATGACTCATCCGATGTTTGGGAGGGGCTTTTTATTAATGTATTTGGTGCAAATCTAAATAAAAGCATCACAATAGGAAACATATATAGACCGCCTAAGCTAAATAATAATGAACAAAGTATATCTACATTTATAGAAGAATTTGCACCGATACTTTCAAAATTGGGAAAGGAAAATGCAGAAACTATAATAACAGGCGACTTTAACATTGACCAGTTGAAAGCAAACAGCAAACAAAAAGTCGGCGACTATTTTGATTTATTCTATACCAATGGATTTTATCCAAAAATTACCTTGCCGACTCGTTTCTCTCGAAAAAGCTGCACACTAATCAACCAGATATTCTGTAAGATTTCAAATGCCACTACTGCTTCCACAGCAGGTATAATTATGAGCAACATATCCGATCATTTACCATATTTCATAATTACCGATATACTGTTATACAAACAAAGTGCTCCCAAATGGGTGACAATCAGGACAAACAATGAAAAGGAAACAACACAATATTATGAATATGTAAGGCAATCGTGCATCATGGATCAATTAAATCTAAATGAGCTATCTGATCCAAACACTAACTATAACTTACTTGAAAATATACTCTCCCGACTATATGACTATCATTTTCCTGCAAAAACTGTTAGATACAATAAGTACAAACACAAAAAATCTAACTGGATAACCATTGGAATAATCAACTCAATAAAACATAAAGACAAACTGTATCACAAATTAAAACAGATTGCGCACAATGAAATATCTTACAATGCGTCATTGATAAATCTTCGCGTTTATAAAAATATCTTAAATAGAGCTATCAGAGAAGCGAAACGTATTCACTACACAAACCTATTCAATCAATATAAATCTAACATAAGAAAAACTTGGGACACCATTAAACAACTCTTAAATAAAAACTATAAGCAATTTGAATTTCCTAATTTGTTTTATATAAACGGAGTACATATCTCGGACAAAAGGGAAATTGCGCATGCATTTAATGAATTCTTTGTAAATATTGGCAATAAACTAGCAGAAAAGATATCCTTTAATAGACAACATAGAGCATTTACCAGCTATCTAAAGGACAAATCTCCGTTCACTTTTATATTCAAACATGTTACAGAAAAAGACATATTGTCAGTTGTAAAGGAATTCGACCCCAAAAATAGTGCAGGACATGACTTAATCTCCATAAATATGCTAAAGAAAATCAGCCTGCTAATTGTCAAGCCTTTGTCTTTCATAATTAACCAATCGCTCACCACAGGAATTTTCCCACATAAATTAAAAATTGCAAAAGTTATTCCTCTGTATAAGAAAAACGATAAAACGATGCTAGATAATTACAGGCCAATCTCGTTGCTGCCGTCTATCTCCAAAGTCTTCGAAAGAATTGTGTATAACCAACTATATGAGTATTTAACTACAAATGAAATATTATTTAAAAGTCAGTATGGTTTTAGAAAAGCACATTCTACGGAGATGGCTACACTGGAAATAACAGACACTCTTTTACAAAGCTTAGACAAGGGTAATATTCCTATATCCATTTTTTTAGACCTCTCAAAAGCGTTTGATACACTAGACCACTCTATTTTATTTTAAAAACTTGAACACTACGGCATAAACAAGACACCGTTACACTGGCTAATCAGTTATCTTACTAATAGGCTTCAATTTGTACAATTCGGTGATGTAATATCCAATAAATTACCCATCTCTACAGGTGTCCCTCGGGGTTCCATATTGGGACCATTGTTATTCATCTTATATATAAATGATATTCATTACGCCAGTGATAAATTTAATGCGATATTATACGCCGATGACACTACCCTGATTGGTCCACTCTGTTCCTTCCAATCTACTTCAGATGTGTTTGATAACATTACTTTAAGCATCAACATAAATAAGGAATTGGAAAAAATAAGTGAATGGTTATCAGTAAACAAACTGTCTCTTAATGCTAGTAAGACTAAATATATGTTGTTTCATTTTCCTCAACGCAGTACCGCGCGTATCGAATTAACGCTAAAAATAGATGAACAACACATTGATCGTGTTCAAGAATTTAACTTCTTAGGCACAACTATCCATGAAACATTAGATTGGACAGCTCACATTGATAAAATTGCCATTAAAATATCAAGAACTCTTGGTATATTAAATAAGTTAAAGCACTTCTTACCTACATGTGCTCTAAAGATAATGTACAATTCCTTAATTGCGTCACACTTCAATTATAGTATTTTATTGTGGGGCTTTAATTCAAAAAGAATTTCGAAATTGCAGAAAAAGGTGATAAGAATTATAACCCACAGCGAATATAATTCCCACACAGAACCTCTAATGAAATCACTAAAGTTATTGAAGGTCGACGACATTTTCACGCAAAAATGTGTTATATTTTATCACAAATTTGTGAATAGTATAGTTCCTTCTTACTGTAAATCTTTATTTTCACAAAATACCACACACCATGGCCATCACACTAGGCAAAGTCATTACATCTCTATTCCGTACAGCCGAACCTCCCGAGCCAGAAAGTGTATAAGATACTACATGCCAACTCTACTCAGAAATATGCCACCTAGAATTACGGAAAAAGTCAATACTCATAGTCTTCACGGTTTCTCTTTATATCTGAAGAAATATCTATTGGATCAGTACCAAGAGACTTGCACAATTGCAAATTGCTATATATGTAGGCAAAACAATAATCTGTAATTTTAGAAAGTGAATACTTTTTATTATATAATAAACTGCCTACATGCTTGTATTTGCATAAATTGATGCGAAACCACAAAGATTTCTTAATTGTATCCTCTTTTTACTAATAGGCCTATTTCCATGTGTATTCCCGAACAAGAGCAGCCCTGGTTATGAAGATCTAACCTGTCTCCGCCTATACTAACCTTTTAGTATTTGTGTCGTGTCTTGTCTTTCATAATGTACGAAGCAATTGCGACTAAAAGTAAACTATAATTTAGTCTAAACCGAGCATGGTATTCAGTTCTCCAATGAAGTGCTTTTCTCTGAAATGAAACAGCCATTGATAAATCACATGTAGGCTCATAATTATTGTGCTGGATTATGGCGACCCTGTGTATATTCTACCAAATCACTTCATATTTTTACTGTGTGCACCACGGTGGGAGAATACGGATATGAATGACATAAAAGTAGTCTACTGAATAATCATTTACTATGTTAAATTGACTACTTTCAGTAAATATTCTCTTACCGTGGGTGGCTCTCACGCTAGCGGCTTTTGAGCCTTAGTGAGAGTCTCCCGACATAGACTAACTATTGTAAAAATGTGTGTTGCAATGTGTGCTTTTGTTTGTTTATTGTCGAATAAATTGTTCCAATTCCAATTCCAAAGTCAGCCATATAGATCGACCCGTCGCTGTCTCGACAAAGCATATGCGCACCACGAAATGCATGTCAGAGGCAACGTAACCATGTCTTTCGCATTGCAAATGTCCCCTATCGTCGACAATCATACCCTTCTTGCAGTATCTGCACCCGATATAGAAGGGAGTATGCTGGCGTACTTTGTCGATAAGGAGACCTCTGATCTTAATAACGGCGTCGGCGCTTGACGTTGCTTCTAGAGTTGCCACGTCCACGACGTCTGGTTCCGACGGCCCGGAAGGACGGTTGATCACCGGTATGATGGGTCGGCTCGTCGCTCCTCCTCGTCGCGCGAGTCTGCTGCATTGCGAGGTCGGTAATAGGGCGTCTTCAACATGATGTTAGCCGTGCAGTCGTCGTAATACGAATGACGGTCCGATTGACAAAACACCGCGGTTATATAGTTAGTGAATGTGCCGAAAAGTCACGTGGGCGTGCCGAATGAGCACGGACCTCGGAGTAGAAAATACACATCCACGGACTAAAGAGTAGAACATTCAAAAGCACGGACCGCAGAGTAGAAAGTACAAAAACACGGACCGCAGAGTAGAAAGTAGCTCTCAAACTACCTCTCAAAGTAAAGAGCTCTCAAACTACCTCTCAAAATAGCTCTCAAACTACCTCTCAAAATAATTCTCAAACTATACGCCTAGAACTTTTGCTTAGATATTTAGTTCATGACTTATCCGCCAGGGATGGTATTTGTAGTTCATGATCTATCCGTCAGTGGGCACCATTTGACTAAAACAAGATACACGAATTTAGGCAGTGCTGAACTTTGGTCCACATATTTAGTTTTAAAAATCCGCTAGGTGGCTCTATTTGTCAAAACTAAGAGACACGAATTTAGCACCTGCAGCGACAGAACAAGTCATATATGCGTTTGTTACCAGCAGACTTGACGTTAGCAATGCATTACTCCACCGACTGCCTGTGAAACAACTAGAACGGCTGCAGAGAGTACAGAACTGGGCGGCCCGCCTTGTCGACGGCGCCAGGAAGTTCTGTCATGTCACACCTCTATTGATCAAGCTGCACTGGCTGCCGATAGCAATTAGAGTAGAGTATAAGATACTTCTACTCACGCACCGAGCACTGACTGGCTGTGCACCACAGTATATCACCAACTGTTTGAATAGACATCAGCCAACTCGATTGTTGCGCTCCAGTGAACACAATCATTTATGTGTACCACGTGCAGCGCGTCGCTGGGGTGACAGATCATTTTGCGTGGCAGCCCCATCACTATGGAACTTGCTGCCGCAAAAGCTGACTGCAACAACAATGACAAACACTGATTTTAAATCAAACCTTAAGAGTTATCTGTTTTCCCGAACATTCTGTACGGCGCCGTGAGCAACGATTGTTGGAACCGCGCAATATAAATGTCACGATTTGATTTGAAAGAATAAGGATCATTCGTATCTTGTTTAAATACCTCTGTTTTGTCAACACATCTAAGACTAATGTGTCGACGTACGGTGTCGCACTTACCTTTATCC
Source organism: Paraescarpia echinospica (assembly GCA_020002185.1). NCBI lineage: Eukaryota > Metazoa > Annelida > Polychaeta > Sabellida > Siboglinidae > Paraescarpia > Paraescarpia echinospica. The sequence goes on along the minus strand of CM034539.1, from coordinate 7,857,842 downwards.
GGGCGTTAAATAATATCCGGGTGACGTTTCTGCGCGTGCGCGTATCTAGGGAAATGTATTTAGCACCAGCTACGACTGTCGCGTTTTCATTTATCCTGGCGTTATGTATGTTTATGTGTATATATATAATAACATATATGTCTATATATATATATACATAAATTATAAAATGTTTGCTTCCCACAGACATAAACAAGCTCTGTCGTATAACAGTTTCCTCTCCTCGCACACGTCACGTGACTTACTCTTATACTTGGTCATAAATCTGAAATAGCAAATTATAATTATGTACTCTAACTATAACGCTCGTATTACGATAACAAACGAAACATATTTAACTACTGGATATTATTTATCACTACGTGATCTACTGGTGCCAAATATTATGCCTTACATACGCACATAAACATCACCCGGATAAATGTAAGCGCGACAACGGTACTCTAACAGCCTTTGAAGCCGTACTGGGGGGTGCAATGACAAAGAAAACAATTTAGCGGATCAGTGAACATACACAATGGAGACGGTTGCGAGCGGTTCGCTATGGCCGCTGGGGGTTGTGTGCACGCATAGTGCTAATGTCACTAAACACCTTCTATACGTGACCCGGAGTGATTGTCAAGCGATGCCACTTTCTCTACGCTCAGTGACTGTGATAGTCTCGCTTAACCGTCCCTCGTCTGGCTGCGTGACTTCGCTAGAACGATGATGAGCCAAGCGAATGCTGCCACCTCAAGGCGCCTGGATAATCGAGGCTATGTCTGTGGAAAAGAAGTCAAAGTATGGGGTTATCCGGCAGCTACAAAGAGAATGCTGACAGCAGGAATTGGTTTCGTATGTTACTAGCAATGCCATTCGTCCCAGTGCCACACGTGAAAGATGCATTTGTCAAGAGCATGTAGGAGAATTCAATGGCTACTTCGACAGCACCTGAATGAACGAACAGTATCCAATCAAAATGTAGGATTTCTTTAAATATGACGGCCCTCGCACCAACAGTCAGGTTGAAGGGTATCACACGCAACTCATGAGGAAGTCAGGCAAAATGCACTCCGATGTCTTTGAGGTAGTTGAGCTGTTCAGTCAAGAAGAGGCCTCATCGCTCGTCTCCATCCTCCAGGTACAGTCGGATCAGCCTGCTCCCAAGCACAGGAAGAAGTACGTCAACCTTGACGCTTTTGGACGAACTTGGACTACAATACGTGCTGTGTGACCGGGGAACTCCTGATGAGATACAATTCACGATGGACAATTTCACTTAATGTCATTGACTAGTTATATATTGTGTGTACAAACAAATAACTGATTATCAAGTTTATCACACAGTGTAATGTTTTTTCACAACATTTTGATCAGTGCTACGAACACAGTAATGTGTTTATTTTACATTACCATTTAATGTTTATTTCTCTTAGCGGCTGACGAACAAAAGAGGTTGTTTACGGTTTCCCTCCAATCAAAAAGTCTGACATTCTTTGAATGTGCACCAGATATATAAATATCTTCTTATTTCAAATCAGGTACCTAAAAAATTAAGTTGGGGCAGAACACTAAGTGGAACAACCAGGTAGTGTTGGCAAAAGAATAAGTAGTGCCAGTAGCCCCTGAGGAGGATAGTGGCATGGGACGAGGGGTACTAAACCTTGAGCAGGTGGCCTGTAGTTATAAAGAAATGTAATTATAAGCAACGTTACATTTTTTTATTATGTTTAGTTATGTAGAAATAGAATGATGTCCAAAAGGACATTTATTTAGTTAGACTTAGAATGTTAGACAGTCACTGAGTCAGTCATCGATCAGGCACTTGACTCGTGAATTCCATGAAGATATTCCTAGAAAACCACCCCTGACACAGGAATTACAACAGTCGAATCATATCATATATAAGAATCAGCAGATTAAAGGTGAAGACATTAAAATAGGGTTATCATATTTAAAACAAACAACAACTCTTCATAGTATATTTTTATTGTATTTATAGTGTCTCATGAATGTATAAGGATACATCGTTTTCATGAAAAACATCTGCCTTTCTGCAATGAGTGCTAATACTTTAAGCACTTCAAACAATAGTTATATCAAATTAAACTGTACGTATTGTTGGCGCTTGTCCTGTTCTAAATAACAGAAATATGGCGAGAAATGAATGACATTATAATGTAGTGTGTGTGATTGCGTGCATGTAATATGACCATTACGACGGCTTTCTTCAAGTATGTTAAGTCGTAATAATCCTATAAAAATCTCTCTTGAACGACAATGACAAGTACTTGTTACTAGTGACCAAGGCTCAAACAGAACAAAGCTTATGTCACCTAAAATAGTGCGAGAAACATATGTACACAAGAATCAGGCAGCGTTACAAACAAACCATAGTAACTATTTAACTAAACAACAGAATAACTTGACACAGCTAAACAACATAATATACCTGAAAATCAGCCCTTCACCATGACATAGAATAATAAAAATATACACAGGAGAGATAACAAAGACTTCAGATTGTGTAAAAAAAATTAGATTGAACATCCGTATAAATTTAATCACCATTTTATCAAGGCTGTATTTGATTACGAAATACTGATTACAAATATGGCATTCCAGGTAATATTAATATCGTTATTATGCTAACCAAAATGCAAAGGTCTCATTCCGTCACGTTATCTCTGACATCTGTTTGTACTGACAATAAATAATAATCTCAATTAAGTTTAGATTACATTGTGCCATGTTACAGCATAATCATACAAATATTGTGAAATTTATTAAAATTACAAGATTAATACTATGTGTCATGCTATCGATAACATTCATTCGAATTATGGTGGCAACCGTTTGACAGATTATGATGAATTATTATTACAATCACATCCGAACAAAACCACACTTATCTCAGATTTGTCACAGAAATTTGTACAGACCAACACAGCAGCCACGAATGACAGATGCCAAGCTCAATATTTTAGACGTGCTAGATTTCCACACAAATTAGTCACATGTTCATTGACAAT
>CM034539.1:7621620-7853831 GCA_020002185.1 Paraescarpia echinospica | reverse complement strand
GACCAACGGGTCTCCTGGTATCGGGGGAGTTGAAACCGTCTCGTTGATAAAATTCAGTGGGTGGAATTGGTGTTTTCCACAGTCCATTGGCCTGTTTTACCAGACACTGCTATCTGTAGACAACGCTACGAGGGCATTCATTCTCCTACCATTACCACTATGTAGACCTACGTATCTCTGAGTTTACAGACACTGCTATCTGTAGACAACGCTACGACGGCATTCATTCTCCTACCATTACCACTATGTAGACCTACGTATCTCTGAGTTTACAGACACTGCTATCTGTAGACAACGCTACGAGGGCATTCATTCTCCTACCATTACCACTATGTAGACCTACGTATCTCTGAGTGTACAGACACTGCTATCTGTAGACAACGCTACGAGGGCATTCATTCTCCTACCATTACCACTATGTAGACCAACGTATCTCTGAGTTTACAGACACTGCTATCTGTAGACAACTCTACGAGGGCATTCATTCTCCTACCATTACCACTATGTAGACCTACGTATCTCTGAATGTACAGACACTGCTATCTGTAGACAACGCTACGAGGGCATTCATTCTCCTACCATTACCACTATGTAGACCTACGTATCTCTGAGTTTACAGACACTGCTATCTGTAGACAACGCTACGAGGGCATTCATTCTCCTACCATTACCACTATGTATACCTACGTATCTCTGAGTGTACAGACACTGCTATCTGTAGACAACGCTACGAGGGCATTCATTCTCCTACCATTACCACTACGTAGACCTACGTATCTCTGAGTGTACAGACACTGCTATCTGTAGACAACGCTACGAGGGCATTCATTCTCCTACCATTACCACTATGTAGACCTACGTATCTCTGAGTTTACAGACATTGCTATCTGTAGACAATGCTACGAGGGCATTCATTCTCCTACCATTACCACTATGTAGACCTACGTATCTCTGAGTTTACAGACACTGCTATCTGTAGACAACGCTACGAGGGCATTCATACTTCTACCACTACCACTATGTAGACCTACGTATCTCTGAGTTTACAGACACTGCTATCTGTAGACAACGCTACGAGGGCATTCATTCTCCTACCATTACCACTATGTAGACCTACGTATCTCTGAGTTTACAGACACTGCTATCTGTAGACAACGCTACGAGGGCATTCATTCTCCTACCATTACCACTATGTAGACCTACGTATCTCTGAGTTTACAGACATTGCTATCTGTAGACAACGCTACGAGTGCATTCATTCTCCTACCATTACCACTATGTAGACCTACGTATCTGTGAGTTTACAGACACTGCTATCTGTAGACAACGCTACGAGGGCATTCATTCTCCTCCCATTACCACTATGTAGACCTACGTATCTCTGAGTTTACAGACACTGCTATCTGTAGACAACGCTACGAGGGCATTCATTCTCCTACCATTACCACTACGTAGACCTACGTATCTCTGAGTTTACAGACACTGCTATCTGTAGACAACGCTACGAGGGCATTCATTCTCCTACCATTACCACTATGTAGACCTACGTATCTCTGAGTTTACAGACACTGCTATCTGTAGACAACGCTACGAGGGCATTCATTCTCCTACCATTACCTCTATGTAGACATACGTATCTCTGAGTTTACAGACACTGCTATCTGTAGACAACGCTACGAGGGCATTCATTCTCCTACCATTACCACTATGTAGACCTACGTATCTCTGAGTTTACAGACACTGCTATTTGTAGACAACGCTACGAGGGCATTCATTCTCCTACCATTACCACTATGTAGACCTACGTATCTCTGAGTTTACATACACTGCTATCTGTAGACAACGCTACGAGGGCATTAATTATCCTACCATTACCACTATGTAGACCTACGTATCTCTGAGTTTACATACACTGCTATCTGTAGACAACGCTACGAGGGCATTAATTATCCTACCATTACCACTATGTAGACCTACGTATCTCTGAGTTTACAGACACTGCTATCTGTAGACAACGCTACGAGGGCATTCATTCTCCTACCATTACCACTACGTAGACCTACGTATCTCTGAGTTTACAGACACTGCTATCTGTAGACAACGCTACGAGGGCATTCATTCTCCTACCATTACCACTATGTAGACCTAAGTATCTCTGAGTTTACAGACATTGCTATCTGTAGACAACGCTACGAGGGCATTCATTCTCCTACCATTACCACTATGTAGACCTACGTATCTGTGAGTTTACAGACACTGCTATCTGTAGACAACGCTACGAGGGCATTCATTCTCCTCCCATTACCACTATGTAGACCTACGTATCTCTGAGTTTACAGACACTGCTATCTGTAGACAACGCTACGAGGGCATTCATTCTCCTACCATTACCACTATGTAGAAGTACGTATCTCTGAGTTTACAGACACTGCTATCTGTAGACAACGCTACGAGGGCATTCATTCTCCTACCATTACCACTATGTAGACCTACGTATCTCTGAGTTTACAGACACTGCTCTCTGTAGACAACGCTACGAGGGCATTCATTCTCCTACCATTACCACTATGTAGACCAACGTATCTCTGAGTTTACAGACACTGCTATCTGTAGACAACTCTACGAGGGCATTCATTCTCCTACCATTACCACTATGTAGACCTACGTATCTCTGAATGTACAGACACTGCTATCTGTAGACAACGCTACGAGGGCATTCATTCTCCTACCATTACCACTATGTTGACCTACGTATCTCTGAGTTTACAGACACTGCTATCTGTAGACAATGCTACGAGGGCATTCATTCTCCTACCATTACCACTATGTAGACCTACGTATCTCTGAGTTTACAGACACTGCTATCTGTAGACAACGCTACGAGGGCATTCATTCTCCTACCATTACCACTATGTTGACCTACGTATCTCTGAGTTTACAGACACTGCTATCTGTAGACAACGCTACGAGGGCATTCATTCTCCTACCATTACCATTATGTAGACCTACGTATCTCTGAGTTTACAGACATTGCTATCTGTAGACAACGCTACGAGGGCATTCATTCTCCTACCATTTCCACTATGTAGACCTACGTATCTCTGAGTTTAGAGACACTGCTATCTGTAGACAACGCTACGAAGGCATTCATTCTCCTACCATTACCATTATGTAGACCTACGTATCTCTGAGTTTACAGACACTGCTATCTGTAGACAACTCTACGAGGGCATTCATTCTCCTACCATTATCACTATGTATACCTACGTATCTCTGAGTGTAAAGACACTGCTATCTGTAGACAACGCTACGAGGGCATTCATTCTCCTACCATTACCACTATGTAGACCTACGTATCTATGAGTGTACAGACACTGCTATCTGTAGACAACGCTACGAGGGCATTCATTCTCCTACCATTACCACTATGTAGACCTACGTATCTCTGAGTTTACAGACATTGCTATCTGTAGACAACGCTACGAGGGCATTCATTCTCCTACCATTACCACTATGTAGACCTACGTATCTCTGAGTTTACAGACACTGCTATCTGTAGACAACTCTACGAGGGCATTCATTCTCCTACCATTACCACTATGTAGACCTACGTATCTCTGAGTGTACAGACACTGCTATCTGTAGACAAAGCTACGAGGGCATTCATTCTCCTACCATTACCACTATGTAGACCTACGTATCTCTGAATTTACAGACACTGCTATCTGTAGACAATGCTACGAGGGCATTCATTCTCCTACCATTACCACTATGTAGACCTACGTATCTCTGAGTTTACAGACATTGCTATCTGTAGACAACGCTACGAGGGCATTCATTCTCCTACCATTACCACTATGTAGACCTACGTATCTGTGAGTTTACAGACACTGCTATCTGTAGACAACGCTACGAGGGCATTCATTCTCCTCCCATTACCACTATGTAGACCTACGTATCTCTGAGTTTACAGACACTGCTATCTGTAGACAACGCTACGAGGGCATTCATTCTCCTACCATTACCACTATGTAGACCTACTTATCTCTGAGTTTACAGACACTGCTATCTGTAGACAACGCTACGAGGGCATTCATTCTCCTACCATTACCACTATGTAGACCTACGTATCTCTGAGTTTACAGACACTGCTATCTGTAGACAACGCTACGAGGGCATTCATTCTCCTACCATTACCACTATGTAGACCTACGTATCTCTGAGTTTACAGACACTGCTATCTCTATACAACGCTACGAGGGCATTCATTCTCCTACCATTACCACTATGTAGACCTACGTATCTCTGAGTTTACAGACACTGCTATCTATATACAACGCTACGAAGGCATTCATTCTCCTACCATTACCACTATGTAGACCTACGTATCTCTGAGTTTACAGACACTGCCATCTGTAGACAACGCTACGAGGGCATTCATTCTCCTACCATTACCACTATGTAGACCTACGTATCTCTGAGTTTACAGACACTGCTATCTGTAGACAACTCTACGAGGGCATTCATTCTCCTACCATTACCACTATGTAGACCTACGTATCTCTGAGTTTACAGACATTGCTATCTGTAGACAACGCTACGAGGGCATTCATTCTCCTACCATTACCACTATGTAGACCTACGTATCTCTGAGTTTACAGACACTGCTCTCTGTAGACAATGCTACGAGGGCATTCATTCTCCTACCATTACCACTATGTAGACCTACGTATCTCTGAGTTTACAGACATTGCTATCTGTAGACAACGCTACGAGGGCATTCATTCTCCTACCATTACCACTATGTAGACCTACGTATCTCTGAGTTTACAGACACTGCTATCTGTAGACAACGCTACGAGGGCATTCATTCTCCTTCCATTACCACTATGTAGACCTACGTATCTCTGAGTTTACAGACACTGCTATTTGTAGACAACGCTACGAGGGCATTCATTCTCCTACCATTACCACTATGTAGACCTACGTATCTCTGAGTTTACAGACACTGCTATCTGTAGACAACGCTACGAGGGCATTCATTCTCCTACCATTACCACTATGTAGACCTACGTATCTCTGAATTTACAGACACTGCTATCTGTAGACAACGCTACGAGGGCATTCATTCTCCTACCATTACCACTACGTAGACCTACGTATCTCTGAGTTTACAGACACTGCTATCTGTAGACAACGCTATGAGGGCATTCATTCTCCTACCATTACCACTATGTAGACCTACGTATCTCTGAGTTTACAGACATTGCTATCTTCTCCTACCATTACCACTATGTAGACCTACGTATCTCTGAGTTTACAGACACTGCTATCTGTAGACAACTCTACGAGGGCATTCATTCTCCTACCATTACCACTATGTATACCTAGGTATCTCTGAGTGTACAGACACTGCTATCTGTAGACAACGCTACGAGGGCATTCATTCTCCTACCATTACCACTATGTAGACCTACGTATCTCTGAGTGTACAGACACTGCTATCTGTAGACAACGCTACGAGGGCATTCATTCTCCTACCATTACCACTATGTAGACCTACGTATCTCTGAATTTACAGACACTGCTATCTGTAGACAATGCTACGAGGGCATTCATTCTCCTACCATTACCACTATGTAGACCTACGTACCTCTGAGTGTACAGACATTGCTATCTGTAGACAACGCTACGAGGGCATTCATTCTCCTACCATTACCACTATGTAGACCTACGTATCTCTGAGTTTACAGACATTGCTATCTGTAGACAACGCTACGAGGGCATTCATTCTCCTACCATTACCAGTATGTAGACCTACGTATCTGTGAGTTTACAGACACTGCTATCTGTAGACAACGCTACGAGGGCATTCATTCTCCTCCCATTACCACTATGTAGACCTACGTATCTCTGACTTTACAGACACTGCTATCTGTAGACAACGCTACGAGGGCATTCATTCTCCTACCATTACCACTATGTAGACCTACGTATCTCTGAGTTTACAGACACTGCTATCTGTAGACAATGCTACGAGGGCATTCATTCTCCTACCATTACCACTACGTAGACCTACGTATCTCTGAGTTTACATACACTGCTATCAGTAGACAACGCTACGAGGGCATTCATTCTCCTACCATTACCACTATGTAGACCTACTTATGTCTGAGTTTACAGACACTGCTATCTGTAGACAACGCTACGAGGGCATTCATTCTCCTACCATTACCACTATGTAGACCTACGTATCTCTGAGTTTACAGACACTGCTATCTGTAGACAACGCTACGAGGGCATTCATTCTCCTACCATTACCACTATGTAGACCTACGTATCTCTGAGTTTACAGACACTGCTATCTGTAGACAATGCTACGAGGGCATTCATTCTACTACCATTACCAATATGTAGACCTACGTATCTCTGAGTTTACAGACACTGCTATCTGTAGACAATGCTACGAGGGCATTCATTCTACTACCATTACCAATATGTAGACCTACGTATCTCTGAGTTTACAGACACTGCTATCTGTAGACAACGCTACGAGGGCATTCATTCTCCTACCATTACCACTATGTAGACCTACGTATCTCTGAATTTACAGACACTGCTATCTGTAGACAGTGCTACGAGGGCATTCATTCTCCTACCATTACCACTACGTAGACCTACGTATCTCTGAGTGTACAGACATTGCTATCTGTAGACAACGCTACGAGGGCATTCATTCTCCTACCATTACCACTATGTAGACCTACGTATCTCTGAATTTACAGACACTGCTATCTGTAGACAACGCTACGAGGGCATTCATTCTCCTACCATTACCACTACGTAGACCTACGTATCTCTGAGTTTACAGACACTGCTATCTGTAGACAACGCTACGAGGGCATTCATTCTCCTACCATTACCACTATGTAGACCTACGTATCTCTGAGTTTACAGACATTGCTATCTGTAGACAACGCTACGAGGGCATTCATTCTCCAATCATTACCACTATGTAGACCTACGTATCTCTGAGTTTACAGACACTGCTATCTGTAGACAACGCTACGAGGGCATTCATTCTCCTACCATTACCACTATGTAGACCTACGTATCTCTGAGTTTACAGACACTGCTATCTGTAGACAACGCTACGAGGGCATTCATACTCCTACCACTACCACTATGTAGACCTACATATCTCTGAGTTTACAGACACTGCTATCTGTAGACAACGCTACGAGGGCATTCATTCTCCTACCATTACCACTATGTAGACCTACGTATCTCTGAGTTTACAGACACTGCTATCTGTAGACAACGCTACAAGGGCATTCATTCTTCTACCATTACCACTATGTAGACCTACGTATCTCTGAATTTACAGACACTGCTATCTGTAGACAACGCTACGAGGGCATTCATTCTCCTACCATTACCACTATGTAGACCTACGTATCTCTGAGTTTACAGACATTGCTATCTGTAGACAACGCTACGAGGGCATTCATTCTCCTACCATTACCACTATGTAGACCTACGTATCTCTGAGTTTACAGACACTGCTATCTGTAGACAACGCTACGAGGGCATTCATTCTCCTACCATTACCTCTATGTAGACATACGTATCTCTGAGTTTACAGACACTGCTATCTGTAGACAACGCTACGAGGGCATTCATTCTCCTACCATTACCACTATGTAGACCTACGTATCTCTGAATTTACAGACACTGCTATCTGTAGACAATGCTACGAGGGCATTCATTCTCCTACCATTACCACTACGTAGACCTACGTATCTCTGAGTGTACAGACATTGCTATCTGTAGACAACGCTACGAGGGCATTCGTTCTCCTACCATTTACCACTTCATAGCAGACCTACGTATCTCTCTGAGTTTGAACATTGCTATCTGTAGACAACGCTACGAGGGGGCATTCATTTCTCCTATCATTACCACTATGTAGACCTACGTATCTCTGAGTTTACAGACACTGCTATCTGTAGACAACGCTACGAGGGCATTCATTCTCCTACCATTACCACTATGTAGACCTACGTATCTCTGAGTTTACAGACACTGCTATCTGTAGACAACGCTACGAGGGCATTCATTCTCCTACCACTACCACTATGTAGACCTACGTATCTCTGAGTTTACAGACACTGCTATCTGTAGACAACGCTACGAGGGCATTCATTCTCCTACCATTACCACTATGTAGACCTACGTATCTCTGAGTTTACAGACACTGCTATTTGTAGACAACGCTACGAGGGCATTCATTCTCCTACCATTACCACTATGTAGACCTACGTATCTCTGAGTTTACAGACACTGCTATCTGTAGACAACGCTACGAGGGCATTCATTCTCCTACCATTACCACTATGTAGACCTACGTATCTGTGAGTTTACAGACACTGCTATCTGTAGACAACGCTACGAGGGCACTCATTCTCCTACCATTACCACTATGTAGACCTACGTATCTCTGAGTTTACAGACACTGCTATATGTAGACAACGCTACGAGGGCATTCATTCTCCTACCATTACCACTATGTAGACCTACGTATCTCTGAGTTTACAGACACTGCTATCTGTAGACAACTCTACGAGGGCATTCATTCTCCTACCATTACCACTATGTAGACCTACGTATCTCTGAGTGTACAGACACTGCTATCTGTAGACAACGCTACGAGGGCATTCATTCTCCTACCATTACCACTATGTAGACCTACGTATCTCTGAGTTTACAGACACTGCTATCTGTAGACAATGCTACGAGGGCATTCATTCTCCTACCATTACCACTATGTAGACCTCCGTATCTCTGAGTTTACAGACACTGCTATCTGTAGACAACGCTACGAGGGCATTCATTCTCCTACCATTACCACTATGTTGACCTACGTATCTCTGAGTTTACAGACACTGCTATCTGTAGACAACGCTACGAGGGCATTCATTCTCCTACCATTACCATTATGTAGACCTACGTATCTCTGAGTTTACAGACATTGCTATCTGTAGAAAACGCTACGAGGGCATTCGTTCTCCTACCATTTCCACTATGTAGACCTACGTATCTCTGAGTTTACAGACACTGCTATCTGTAGACAACGCTACGAAGGCATTCATTCTCCTACCATTACCACTATGTAGACCTACGTATCTCTGAGTTTACAGACACTGCTATCTGTAGACAACTCTACGAGGGCATTCATTCTCCTACCATTACCACTATGTATACCTACGTGTCTCTGAGTGTACAGACACTGCTATCTGTAGACAACGCTACGAGGGCATTCATTCTCCTACCATTACCACTATGTAGACCTACGTATCTCTGAGTGTACAGACACTGCTATCTGTAGACAAAGCTACGAGGGCATTCATTCTCCTACCATTACCACTATGTAGACCTACGTATCTCTGAATTTACAGACACTGCTATCTGTAGACAATGCTACGAGGGCATTCATTCTCCTACCATTACCACTATGTAGACCTACGTATCTCTGAGTGTACAGACATTGCTATCTGTAGACAACGCTACGAGGGCATTCATTCTCCTACCATTACCACTATGTAGACCTACGTATCTCTGAGTTTACAGACACTGCTATCTGTAGACAACGCTACGAGGGCATTCATTCTCCTACCATTACCACTATGTAGACCTACGTATCTCTGAGTTTACAGACATTGCTATCTGTAGACAACGCTACGAGGGCATTCATTCTCCTATCATTACCACTATGTAGACCTACGTATCTCTGAGTTTACAGACACTGCTATCTGTAGACAACGCTACGAGGGCATTCATTCTCCTACCATTACCACTATGTAGACCTACGTATCTCTGAGTTTACAGACACTGCTATCTGTAGACAACACTACGAGGGCATTCATTCTCCTACCATTACCACTATGTAGACCTTCGTATCTCTGAGTTTACAGACACTGCTATCTGTAGACAACTCTACGAGGGCATTCATTCTCCTACCATTACCACTATGTAGACCTACGTATCTCTGAGTGTACAGACACTGCTATCTGTAGACAACGCTACGAGGGCATTCATTCTCCTACCATTACCACTATGTAGACCTACGTATCTCTGAGTTTACAGACACTGCTCTCTGTAGACAATGCTACGAGGGCATTCATTCTCCTACCATTACCACTATGTAGACCTACGTATCTCTGAGTTTACAGACATTGCTATCTGTAGACAACGCTACGAGGGCATTCATTCTCCTACCATTACCACTATGTAGACCTACGTATCTCTGAGTTTACAGACACTGCTATCTGTAGACAACGGTACGAGGGCATTCATTCTCCTACCATTACCACTATGTAGACCTACGTATCTCTGAGTTTACAGACACTGCTATCTATATACAACGCTACGAAGGCATTCATTCTCCTACCATTACCACTATGTAGACCTACGTATCTCTGAGTTTACAGACACTGCTATCTGTAGACAACGCTACGAGGGCATTCATTCTCCTACCATTACCACTATGTAGACCTACGTATCTCTGAGTTTACAGACACTGCTATCTGTAGACAACTCTACGAGGGCATTCATTCTCCTACCATTACCACTATGTAGACCTACGTATCTCTGAGTGTACAGACACTGCTATCTGTAGACAACGCTACGAGGGCATTCATTCTCCTACCATTACCACTATGTAGACCTACGTATCTCTGAGTGTACAGACACTGCTATCTGTAGACAACGCTACGAGGGCATTCATTCTCCTACCATTACCACTATGTAGACCTACGTATCTCTGAGTTTACAGACACTGCTATCTGTAGACAATGCTACGAGGGCATTCATTCTCCTACCATTACCACTATGTAGACCTACGTATCTCTGAGTGTACAGACATTGCTATCTGTAGACAACGCTACGAGGGCATTCATTCTCCTACCATTACCACTATGTAGACCTACGTATCTCTGAGTTTACAGACACTGCTATCTGTAGACAACGCTACGAGGGCATTCATTCTCCTACCATTACCACTATGTAGACCTACGTATCTCTGAGTTTACAGACATTGCTATCTGTAGACAACGCTACGAGGGCATTCATTCTCCTATCATTACCACTATGTAGACCTACGTATCTCTGAGTTGACAGACACTGCTATCTGTAGACAACGCTACGAGGGCATTCATTCTCCTACCATTACCACTATGTAGACCTACGTATCTCTGAGTTTACAGACACTGCTATCTGTAGACAACACTACGAGGGCATTCATTCTCCTACCATTACCACTATGTAGACCTACGTATCTCTGAGTTTACAGACACTGCTATCTGTAGACAACTCTACGATGGCATTCATTCTCCTACCATTACCACTATGTAGACCTACGTATCTCTGAGTGTACAGACACTGCTATCTGTAGACAACGCTACGAGGGCATTCATTCTCCTACCATTACCACTATGTAGACCTACGTATCTCTGAGTTTACAGACACTGCTATCTGTAGACAATGCTACGAGGGCATTCATTCTCCTACCATTACCACTATGTAGACCTACGTATCTCTGAGTTTACAGACATTGCTATCTGTAGACAACGCTACGAGGGCATTCATTCTCCTACCATTACCACTATGTAGACCTACGTATCTCTGAGTTTACAGACACTGCTATCTGTAGACAACGCTACGAGGGCATTCATTCTCCTACCATTACCACTATGTAGACCTACGTATCTCTGAGTTTACAGACACTGCTATCTATATACAACGCTACGAGGGCATTCATTCTCCTACCATTACCACTATGTAGACCTACGTATCTCTGAGTTTACAGACATTGCTATCTGTAGACAACGCTACGAGGGCATTCATTCTCCTACCATTACCACTATGTAGACCTACGTATCTCTGAGTTTACAGACACTGCTATCTGTAGACAACGCTACGAGGGCATTCATTCTCCTACCATTACCACTATGTAGACCTACGTATCTCTGAGTTTACAGACACTGCTATCTGTAGACAACGCTACGAGGGCATTCATTCTCCTACCATTACCACTATGTAGACCTACGTATCTCTGAGTTTACAGACACTGCTATCTGTAGACAACGCTACGAGGGCATTCATTCTCCTACCATTACCATTATGTAGACCTACGTATCTCTGAGTTTACAGACACTGCTATCTGTAGACAACGCTACGAGGGCATTCATTCTCCTACCATTACCACTATGTAGACCTACGTATCTCTGAGTTTACAGACACTGCTATCTGTAGACAATGCTACGAGGGCATTCATTCTCCTACCATTACCACTACGTAGACCTACGTATCTCTGAGTTTACATACACTGCTATCTGTAGACAACGCTACGAGGGCATTCATTCTCCTACCATTACCACTATGTAGACCTACTTATGTCTGAGTTTACAGACACTGCTATCTGTAGTCAACGCTACGAGGGCATTCATTCTCCTACCATTACCACTATGTAGACCTACGTATCTCTGAGTTTACAGACACTGCTATCTGTAGACAACGCTACGAGGGCATTCATTCTCCTACCATTACCACTATGTAGACCTACGTATCTCTGAGTTTACAGACACTGCTATCTGTAGACAACGCTACGAGGGCATTCATTCTCCTACCATTACCACTATGTAGACCTACGTATCTCTGAGTTTACAGACACTGCTATCTGTAGACAATGCTATGAGGGCATTCGTTCTCCTACCATTACCACTATGTAGACCTACGTATCTCTGAGTTTACAGACACTGCTATCTGTAGACAACGCTACGAGGGCATTCATTCTCCTACCATTACCACTATGTAGACCTACGTATCTCTGAGTTTACAGACACTGCTATCTGTAGACAACGCTACGAGGGCATTCATTCTCCTAACATTACCACTATGTAGACCTACGTATCTCTGAGTTTACAGACACTGCTATCTGTAGACAACGCTACGAGGGCATTCATTCTCCTACCATTACCACTATGTAGACCTACGTATCTCTGAGTTTACAGACACTGCTATCTGTAGACAACGCTACGAGGGCATTCATTCTCCTACCATTACCACTATGTAGACCTACGTATCTCTGAGTTTACAGACACTGCTATCTGTAGACAATGCTACGAGGGCATTCATTCTCCTACCATTACCGCTATGTAGACCTACGTATCTCTGAGTTTACAGACACTGCTATCTGTAGACAACGCTACGAGGGCATTAATTCTCCTACCATTACCACTATGTAGACCTACGTATCTCTGAGTTTACAGACACTGCTATCTGTAGACAATGCTACGAGGGCATTCATTCTCCTACCATTACCACTATGTAGACCTACGTATCTCTGAGTTTACAGACACGGCTATCTGTAGACAACGCTACGAGGGCATTCATTCTCCTACCATTACCACTATGTAGACCTACGTATCTCTGAGTTTACAGACACTGCTATCTGTAGACAATGCTACGAGGGCATTCATTCTCCTATCATTACCACTATGGTGGAAATTGAATCTATGCATCAAGGAATCACCAGGATTCATTCAGCTCCAAATCAAAGCACAGGAGGGTTGTTGTGCTCATGAGTTGGTTTCATAATATTAATATCATTTTATGTGTTTCACAGTTTGATCATAAGCTTTAAGATTGAAACATGTCCATCGTAAAAAAATACCTGCATGCAGAATTCCCATCCCTATTCATTGAGTTGATATACATTGTCAGTCTATAGTTTTGTTTAATTCAAAACAAGATTTATTATTAACATCAATGTTATATCCAACATAACAAGATTGTAACATTGGTTTTGCCGCTAAGCATAGCCAAGTCTTCATAAATGTCATATATCGCTATACAAATATGATACTTTGAATTGATCTACCAAGTTGATCGTGTTAATTCTATCAGTGTGAACATGTTTAAAAAATTGAGTTGATAAATATTTGCTATGGGCGGGTTATATGTAGGTGAAAACAATTGGATTGTCAATAAGCCTAAAGCTTCCTAGTTCACATGCCTTCTGCAGCCTGTAGCTTTGGATGGGAATCATGTTAAATAAATTCTGTAAAAACCAAGCCCACCTCGATGTTACCGTTATACAAGTATATATTAATAACAGCCTAAATATGTGTCTATAGTTTACCCCTCAGTTTGTTCTTTCCACCATTCAACATAGTTTCAGGCATGTGCTGTTATAAAATATGAATATAATAGTGCGTTTTGTGCCACCTTTGAGGCCCAAATACTGCTCTGCTTTGTGTCAGTCTGTGCTGTTGTAGCTGTGTTTAGCGTGCAACGCACATGGAAAAAGCGATATAACAGTGCAGGTTGATACAAACCGGAGCGATGTTTGGGCCTGCTGCATTGATATTAATACATGGTTGGCTATACACCGAATTGGAAAAAAATCTGAAACCTATACAATCTGAAGAAAGACAGTTTCGCTTATGTTTTGGGGACTTCTACATTTGGGACGATACCACGTTGGCATTGTTGCTGAGCGGTTCGCCAGGGGCACCTGTCAATGAAAAACACAGTGGTGGACTCTATCGTGAATAACAAACAACGTTAAGAATTGTGGGAAGTCAATTCAGAGGAACGACATGAACCAGAAACTCGGGACGTGAACTGTGCCATTTATTAACGCAAAAAAGAGTCGTTGACCGCGTTTTGTTGCAATATGTCGTAATCATCATCGGTGCTTACGGCAACATGCCATCTCGAGTCAAGATGTACAATCAGCTTGTAGTCTACATAATGATATGGTACCTATATATTAAAAAATATGCTGTAATTTTACTAGTTATGATTTAAGTTACTGTTATTATTATTGACATTTCATGGTATTTGTAGGAGGGAGGGGACGGAAGTGTACCTAGGTGTCATTTGCCGTGATGGACGTCAGCTGGCTGTGAAGAGAGTCATGAAGGAACATTACAAGCGGGTAGAAAAAGAAGTACTGGCTCTCACGCGCCTGAGCAGCCATCCTAACATTGTGGATTATGTGGTAACATCAACCATATTACAGTTAATATATATTGTTCTAATTTAAGATAACCTATACAATTAAGGTGGTCTTAAAATATGTTGTGGGTATCAAAGTTTCAATAGGACACTGTATGTGGTAAAAAAAGGGAACAATTGTTGGAAAAAGGCAACTAACTTACTACTCAGAATACAGCTAGATATGCATGAAACTTCCATTTCTTACTTATTTTGTGAGAAGCAACATAATGTCGCACAATGGTTGCACAATTAATATTTTTCACAAATTGTAATATATTAATGGGATACATGTAACTACAACATGTTGATAGCCAAAACAGTGTACCTAATGAACTACCCATTATTTGTAGCGCAGAGGATTTGTTGAAGATGATAAAACATGTTACACTATTTTAGCTGGTAGAAGAAGATGAGAAGTACGCCTACATTGCTACTGAACTTTGTGACTTCAACGTTAAAGAATGGCTTCGTGAGCGAGAGGTTCAAGACATGCCTGAGGAAGACTGGAGAAAACAAGCTGCTGGTTTGGTGCGAGGCATATTGAGTGGACTTGAATTCATGCATACCCATAGTCCAAAGATTCTGCACAAAGACTTAAAGGTACAGATTATGCTACTTGGTAATTAACGTCATAATATAGATGTAGGAATAGTACTAAATAAATTATTATTATATAGTAAAGAAATATATATGATATTCCAATGCCAAATAAAGAGATCAAAGCACCAACTATAACAATTGTCTGTGTAACCATTGAACAAATTAAATAGTTTAACTTTCTGGGTAAGCAAGAAATATCGGCTTTAAATCATCCGAATCCGTTGTCATTTTTTGTCTCAAACAATGCATTAAAGACAAAGGTGAAATAACATTTTAGATGTCTTTGAAAACTTTGTATATGTAAACTTAATACTCTTGTCAAGTAATGTGCTCAATATGAAGCCTGTTCATTGCGAACTCATGTCACTAAACCCACTCAAGTGTGGTTATTTGCATGTTACAAACCAACCAGCCATTCAGATGTTGCTGCCGTCACCACGGGCACTGCTGCTGAGCACACCCTGTCCTTTAGCACAGCAAGCGGTGGTGCGGTTTGTTGTGTCAGACTGCACATGGAATTGCAGTTGTGGAATTTAATATTTTTTTGGATATCATCTTGAAGATAATAATCTTATCTACAAGTCTGTTGCTGGATGTAACAAGGAATTGTATTAACTTTTTGAGTTATTGCCGTTTGAACATCGTGAATGCTCAACATTGCATTATATCCGGTAAGCTTTCGTAATGATCAGATAGCAATAACTCAAAAGCTAAAAATAAATCATGGGTACTTACCTTACCTTAGGATATCTTAGGACTGTTCTGATCGCAGGATCCTCTCGGTTCCTCAATGATCAGATCTTCGACTTCGTCTTTGGGACGTAGATCTAAATCGGGTAGTTCCAGCGGCATATTTGTAGATACGATTATTATTTTTACTCTGATATAAAAAATATTAAATCCCATTGCAAGTTTGATATTATATATATATATATATAATATCAAACTTGCATATATATATATATATATATTTGCAAGGCTTGACAGGAGACTCTTACACTCTATATTATGCCACCTTCTTTTTTAACATTTGCTTTATATAGATCACTTTCCGCCAAGGGGCTCTCCA
Source organism: Paraescarpia echinospica (assembly GCA_020002185.1). Classification (NCBI taxonomy): domain Eukaryota; kingdom Metazoa; phylum Annelida; class Polychaeta; order Sabellida; family Siboglinidae; genus Paraescarpia; species Paraescarpia echinospica. The sequence continues at coordinate 7,837,099 of CM034539.1, read as the reverse complement.
GGTGCCAAGAATGAGCCTGGCGTGAGTGGCATATTCCATTACGCCAGGTAATTACCATAAGAAACAATGAATTGACTCTTCAATATCATTTCTAGTCTCGATCACACGATACCACCCGGCTGACTGGGTGTACCAAAACGCAAATAATAATAATATAATAATTGCTTTATTCACAGACTCCATGCAACATACAAGTACATTATTATGGTTCTATAGTTGTGTTATAAACAATAGTTACAATGTATAGAATGAAAAATCACCCGTCAACAAAATGTATATACAGGAAATTGAACCAGTATTTCCATATTCTAGACATGTATTTCATGTCACTATTAATAATGCTACGAATCAATGTTTTTTTAGAACTGCAGTCGGCATATAAACATATATGTCAAATTTCTAACAACAGCAGCACAGTTAGGTTAATTATTGTTAACAAACATTTCACTAGCACTACAGTATCTGTCATAACCTAACATCATTCGAAATATATTGTAAGAGACATTCAATTTCCTGATAGCATAGTTATGAAAATTCCACCATAGATGGGCAGTATACATAGGTGAACAAAAAGTAGTAAACAATGTATTCTTTATATAATTTGAACACACATGAAATTTTCTTATGATCATGTTGCCTTGTGCATACAACTGGCGACATTGTTTAGATACATCATTGTCATCTAGCATACTATTTGAAATTATATGACCCAAATATTTTACAGATTCTACCTCACATAGCTTGTCGTTACGAAGCATACAACTTGGAAATTTTACATTCTTACAACTCTTGTTTCTAATTATCATGACCATACTCTTTTTGGCATTGTACCTTATGTCATGAGTTAATCCATATTGATCACAGACGGTGAGAAGGGTCTGTAATCCCCTGCTGGACGGACAAAATACTACAAGATCATAAGCATACATAATATTATTTACACAATTATATCCTACATAACATCCTACATTGCAACCATTAAGTACAGTGGATAAACCATCCACGTAAACACTGAAGAAACAGGGAGATAAAATACTTCCTTGTCTAACTCCATTACTTACATAAATACTGTCAGACACATGACTACCCCATCTTACACACATCTGTTGGTTCGCATAACAAAACACTAGAATTCTAACAATGTAACCAGGAACATCTCTGTCAATTAGCTTTTTAAAAAGTACAGTATGGTTTACACGGTCAAAAGCCTTAGATGCGTCAAGAAAACACATAAACAAACAGCTATTTAAGGCTTGATATTTAGCAATAACCTCTTTTAGTACATAAATGCACATGTCAGTGCCATGCTTCTTTTTAAAACCAAACTGGTTGTCACTGGTCGTTAAAAAGTCATCCATTCTGCTGAGCAAGATTTCTTCAAAAACTTTAGACATAACACTTGCCAGTGCTATTGGCCTGTAGTTGTCTTTACTGTTTATCTTGCCGGATTTATCCTTGATTATGGGCACTAATATAACAAAAATCATGGAACTTGGCAGTACGCCATGCACCAACAGAGCTGTGAAGCATATTGACAGTAAAGGCAGTATGCGTTCACTGCAGTACTTCAGGTGTTCTGCATACACACCATCAAGGCCACAACTCTTGTTACAGTCAAGGTTTCTTATAGCATCTTTGACTTCTTCAGGTAACACTCTAATGCTGCTCTCATAACTAACATCAAATGCTAGGGTTTTGGCACTACTGTTATTTACACAATTAAACAAGTCATGAAAGTGTTGAATCCACATATTCACAATAGCTTCTTCACCACTGTTATCATTTATATTAGTTGGCAAGGGGATTTTACTATTGTTAATAGTTTTGGTCTCCTTCCAAAATTTATCATTTGTATGGTTAGCCATCTTCTTGGCAAGGGCTTCACGCCTCAACTCATTTTCATGTTTTTTAATAAACCTTATTGCATATTTGCATCTAGCATCAGCTTTCTTTTTTAACTCAAAAACAGGACCTTGTTTAGGTTTCCCTATACTGTCCCATAGTTGGAAAGCTTCATTAGCAGCTTTATGGATGTCTGACACATAATCAGTCCACCCAGGCCGACGTGTATAGTTTCCTTGTTTGTGAGTAGACAAACAGCCACTAGCATCAGTTAAACACCTGGTTATATTATCATACATGTTATTAAGTGCTTTGTGATGAGACTCATCATTGCAGTTGACGTCAGTACATATAATAGCATCAATAGGTAATACAATATTTTTCAGTTCAGTATCAGTCTGTCTACAGTAATTATCAATGGAACCTTTGTTAAGTCTTGACCAGTTAAGACGTGGCTGAGTGTTATTGTTAGTACCGGGTACTACACCTGGCACACTGTCTACATTGACATAAATTTTCACAGGGATATGATCTGTGGTAGCAAGAGTATAGCACACTCTAATGTCATTTATCATATCATTACCATCATGTGTAGCTATACAATGGTGTAGTCATGAGGTGCTTCCCCATGCACCACTGATGTCATTTATCACATCATTACCATCACGTGTAGCTATACAATGGTCTAGTCATGAGGTGCTTCCCCATGCACCACTGATGTCATTTATCACATCATTACCATCATGTGTAGCTATACAATAGTGTAGTCATGAGGTGCTTCCCCATGCACCACTGATGTCATGTATCACATCATTACCATCATGTGTAGCTATACAATGGTCTAGTCATGAGGTGCTTCCCCATGCACCACTGATGTCATTTATCACATCATTACCATCATGTGTAGCTATACAATGGTGTAGTCATGAGGTGCTTCCCCATGCACCACTGATGTCATTTATCACATCATTACCATCATGTGTAGCTATACAATGGTCTAGTCATGAGGTGCTTCCCCATGCACCACTGATGTCATTTATCACATCATTACCATCATGTGTAGCTATACAATGGTCTAGCCATGAGGTGCTTCCCCATGCACCACTGATGTAATTTATCACATCATTACCATCATGTGTAGCTATACAATGGTCTAGCCATGAGGTGCTTCCCCGTGCACCACTGATGTAGTTTATCACATCATTACCATCATGTGTAGCTATACAATGGTCTAGCCATGAGGTGCTTCCCCATGCACTACTGATGTCATTTATCACATCATTACCATCATGTGTAGCTATACAATGGTCTAGCCATGAGGTGCTTCCCAATGCATCACTGATGTCATTTATCACATCACTACCATCATGTGTAGCTATACAATGGTCTAGCCATGAGGTACTTCCCCATGCATCACTGATGTCATTTATCACATCACTACCATCATGTGTAGCTATACAATGGTGTAGTCATGAGGTGCTACCCCATGCACCACTGATGTCATTTATCACGTCATTACCATCATGTGTAGCTATACAATGGTCTAGCCATGAGGTGCTACCCCATGCACCACTGATGTCATTTATCACGTCATTACCATCATGTGTAGCTATACAATGGTGTAGCAATGAGGTGCTACCCCATGCACCACTGATGTCATTTATCACATCATTACCATCATGTGTAGCTATACAATGGTCTAGCCATGAGGTGCTTCCCCATGCACCACTGATGTCATTTATCACGTCATTATCATCATGTGTAGCTATACAATGGTCTAGCCATGAGGTGCTACCCCATGCACCACTAATGGCATTGATCACATCATTACCATCATGTGTACCCATACAATGGTGTAGCCATGAGGTGCTACCCCATGCACCACTGATGTCATTTATCACATCATTATCATCATGTGTAGCTATACAATGGTCTAGCCATGAGGTGCTTCCCCATGCACCACTGATGTCATTTATCACATCATTACCATCATGTGTAGCTATACAAAGGTCTAGCCATGAGGTGCTTCCCCATGCATCACTGATGTCATTTATCACATCATTACCATCATGTGTAGCTATACAATGGTCTAGCCATGAGGTGCTTCCCCATGCATCACTGATGTCATTTATCACATCACTACCATCATGTGTAGCTATACAATGGTCTAGCCATGAGGTGCTTCCCCATGCATCACTGATGTCATTGATCACGTCATTACCATCATGTGTAGCTATACAATGGTCTAGCCATGAGGTGCTTCTCCATGCACCACTGATGTCATTTATCACGTCATTACCATCATGTGTAGCTATACAATGGTCTAGCCATGAGGTGCTTCCCCATGCACCACTGATGTCATTTATCACGTCATTATCATCATGTGTAGCTATACACTGGTCTAGCCATGAGGTGCTACCCCATGCACCACTGATGTCATTTATCACGTCATTACCATCATGTGTAGCTATACAATGGTCTAGCCATGAGGTGCTTCCCCATGCACCACTAATGTCATTTATTACGTCATTATCATCATGTGTAGCTATACAATGGTCTAGCCATGAGGTGCTACCCCATGCACCACTGATGTCATTTATCACATCATTACCATCATGTGTAGCTATACAATGGTCTAGCCATGAGGTGCTACCCCATGCACCACTGATGTCATTTATCACATCATTACCATCATGTGTATCTATACAATGGTGTAGCAATGAGGTGCTTCCCCATGCACCACTGATGTCATTTATCACGTCATTATCATCATGTGTAGCTATATAATGGTCTAGCCATGAGGTGCTTCCCCATGCACCACTGATGTCATTTATCACGTCATTATCATCATGTGTAGCTATACAATGGTCTAGCCATGAGGTGCTACCCCATGCACCACTGATGGCATTTATCACATCATTACCATCATGTGTAGCTATACAATGGTGTAGCCATGAGGTGCTACCCCATGCACCACTGATGTCATTTATAACATCATTATCATCATGTGTAGCTATACAATGGTCTAGCCATGAGGTGCTTCCCCATGCACCACTGATGTCATTTATCACGTCATTATCATCATGTGTAGCTATACACTGGTCTAGCCATGAGGTGCTACCCCATGCACCACTGATGTCATTTATCACGTCATTACCATCATGTATAGCTATACAATGGTCTAGCCATGAGGTGCTTCCCCATGCACCACTGATGTCATTTATCACGTCATTATCATCATGTGTAGCTATACAATGGTCTAGCCATGAGGTGCTACCCCATGCACCACTGATGTCATTTATCACATCATTACCATCATGTGTAGCTATACAATGGTCTAGCCATGAGGTGCTTCCCCTTGCACAACTGATGTCATTTATCACATCATTACCATCATGTGTAGCTATACAATGGTCTAGCCATGAGGTGGTTCCCAATGCATCACTGATGTCATTTATCACATCACTACCATCATGTGTAGCTATACAATGGGCTAGCCATGAGGTACTTCCCCATGCATCACTGATGTCATTTATCACATCACTACCATCATGTGTAGCTATACAATGGTGTAGCCATGAGGTGCTACCCCATGCACCACTGATGTCATTTATCACGTCATTACCATCATGTGTAGCTATACAATGGTCTAGCCATGAGGTGCTTCTCCATGCACCACTGATGTCTTTTATCACGTCATTACCATCATGTGTAGCGATACAATGGTCTAGCCATGAGGTGCTACCCCATGCACCACTGATGTCATTTATCACGACATTACCATCATGTGTAGCTATACAATGGTGTAGCCATGAGGTGCTACCCCATGCACCACTGATGTCATTTATCACATCATTACCATCATGTGTAGCTATACAATGGTCTAGCCATGAGGTGCTTCCCCATGCACCACTGATGTCATTTATAACGTCATTATCATCATGTGTAGCTATACAATGGTCTAACCATGAGGTGCTAACCCATGCACCACAGATGGCATTGATCACATCATTACCATCATGTGTAGCCATACAATGGTGTAGCCATGAGGTGCTACCCCATGCACCACTGATGTCGTTTATCACATCATTATCATCATGTGTAGCTATACAATGGACTAGCCATGAGGTGCTTCCCCATGCACCACTGATGTCATTTATCACATCATTACCATCATGTGTAGCTATACAATGGTCTAGCCATGAGGTGCTTCCCCATGCATCACTGATGTCATTTATCACATCATTACCATCATGTGTAGCTATACAATGGTCTAGCCATGAGGTGCTTCCCCATGCATCACTGATGTCATTTATCACATCACTACCATCATGTGTAGCTATACAATGGTCTAGCCATGAGGTGCTTCCCCATGCATCACTGATGTCATTTATCACGTCATTACCATCATGTGTAGCTATACAATGGTCTAGCCATGAGGTGCTTCTCCATGCACCACTGATGTCATTTATCACGTCATTACCATCAAGTGTAGCTATACAATGGTCTACCCATGAGGTGCTTCCCCATGCACCACTGATGTCATTTATCACGTCATTATCATCATGTGTAGCTATACACTGGTCTAGCCATGAGGTGCTACCCCATGCACCACTGATGTCATTTATCACGTCATTACCATCATGTGTAGCTATACAATGGTCTAGCCATGAGGTGCTTCCCCATGCACCACTGATGTCATTTATCACGTCATTATCATCATGTGTAGCTATACAATGGTCTAGCCATGAGGTGCTACCCCATGCACCACTGATGTCATTTATCACATCATTACCATCATGTGTAGCTATACAATGGTCTAGCCATGAGGTGCTACCCCATGCACCACTGATATCATTTATCACATCATTACCATCATGTGTAGCTATACAATGGTGTAGCCATGAGGTGCTACCCCATGCACCACTGATGTCGTTTATCACATCATTATCATCATGTGTAGCTATACAATGGTCTAGCCATGAGGTGCTTCCCCATGCACCACTGATGTCATTTATCACGTCATTATCATCATGTGTAGCTATACAATGGTCTAGCCATGAGGTGCTACCCCATGCACCACTGATGTCATTTATCACATCATTATCATCATGTGTAGCTATACAATGGTCTAGCCATGAGGTGCTTCCTAATGCACCACTGATGTCATTGATCACATCATTACCATCATCTGTAGCTATACAATGGTCTAGCCATGAGGTGCTTCCCCATGCATCACTGATGTCATTTATCACATCATTATCATCATGTGTAGCTATACAATGGTCTAGCCATGAGGTGCTTCCCCATGCACCACTGATGTCATTTATCACATCATTACCATCATGTGTAGCTATACAAAGGTCTAGCCATGAGGTGCTTCCCCATGCATCACTGATGTCATTTATCACATCATTACAATCATGTGTAGCTATACAATGGTCTAGCCATGAGGTGCTTCCCCATGCATCACTGATGTCATTTATCACATCACTACCATCATATGTAGCTATACAATGGTCTAGCCATGAGGTGCTTCCCCATGCATCACTGATGTCATTGATCACGTCATTACCATCATGTGTAGCTATACAATGGTCTAGCCATGAGGTGCTTTTCCATGCACCACTGATGTCATTTATCACGTCATTACGATCATGTGTAGCTATACAATGGTGTAGCAATGAGGTGCTACCCCATGCACCACTGATGTCATTTATCACATCATTACCATCATGTGTAGCTATACAATGGTCTAGCCATGAGGTGCTTCCCCATGCACCACTGATGTCATTTATCACGTCATTATCATCATGTGTAGCTATACAATGGTCTAGCCATGAGGTGCTACCCCATGCACCACTAATGGCATTTATCACATCATTACCATCATGTGTACCCATACAATGGTGTAGCCATGAGGTGCTACCCCATGCACCACTGATGTCATTTATCACATCATTATCATCATGTGTAGCTATACAATGGTCTAGCCATGAGGTGCTTCCCCATGCACCACTGATGTCATTTATCACATCATTACCATCATGTGTAGCTATACAAAGGTCTAGCCATGAGGTGCTTCCCCATGCATCACTGATGTCATTTATCACATCATTACCATCATGTGTAGCTATACAATGGTCTAGCCATGAGGTGCTTCCCCATGCATCACTGATGTCATTTATCACATCACTACCATCATGTGTAGCTATACAATGGTCTAGCCATGAGGTGCTTCCCCATGCATCACTGATGTCATTGATCACGTCATTACCATCATGTGTAGCTATACAATGGTCTAGCCATGAGGTGCTTCTCCATGCACCACTGATGTCATTTATCACGTCATTACGATCATGTGTAGCTATACAATGGTCTAGCCATGAGGTGCTTCCCCATGCACCACTGATGTCATTTATCACGTCATTATCATCATGTGTAGCTATACACTGGTCTAGCCATGAGGTGCTACCCCATGCACCACTGATGTCATTTATCACGTCATTACCATCATGTGTAGCTATACAATGGTCTAGCCATGAGGTGCTTCCCCATGCACCACTGATGTCATTTATCACGTCATTATCATCATGTGTAGCTATACAATGGTCTAGCCATGAGGTGCTACCCCATGCACCACTGATGTCATTTATCACATCATTACCATCATGTGTAGCTATACAATGGTCTAGCCATGAGGTGCTACCCCATGCACCACTGATGTCATTTATCACATCATTACCATCATGTGTAGCTATACAATGGTGTAGCAATGAGGTGCTTCCCCATGCACCACTGATGTCATTTATCACGTCATTATCATCATGTGTAGCTATATAATGGTCTAGCCATGAGGTGCTTCCCCATGCACCACTGATGTCATTTATCACGTCATTATCATCATGTGTAGCTATACAATGGTCTAGCCATGAGGTGCTACCACATGCACCACTGATGGCATTAATCACATCATTACCATCATGTGTAGCTATACAATGGTGTAGCCATGAGGTGCTACCCCATGCACCACTGATGTCATTTATAACATCATTATCATCATGTGTAGCTATACAATGGTCTAGCCATGAGGTGCTTCCCCATGCACCACTGATGTCATTTATCACATCATTACCATCATGTGCAGCTATACAATGGTCTAGCCATGAGGTGCTTCCCCATGCATCACTGATGTCATTTATCACATCATTACCATCATGTGTAGCTATACAATGGTCTAGCCATGAGATGCTTCCCCATGCACCACTGATGTCATTTATCGCATCATTACCATCATGTGTAGCTATACAATGGTGTAGCCATGAGGTGCTACCCCATGCACCACTGATGTCAGTTATCACATCATTACCATCATGTGTAGCTATACAATGGTCTAGCCATGAGGTGCTTCCCCATGCACCACTGATGTCATTTATCACATCATTACCATCGTGTGTAGCTGTACAATGGTCTAGCCATGAGGTGCTTCCCCATGCATCACTGATGTCATTTATCACATCATTACCATCATGTGTAGCTATACAATGGTCTAGCCATGAGGTGCTTCCCCATGCATCACTGATGTCATTTATCACATCACTACCATCATGTGTAGCTATACAATGGTCTACCCATGAGGTGCTTCTCCATGCACCACTGATGTCATTTATCACGTCATTACCATCATGTGTAGCTATACAATGGTCTAGCCATGAGGTGCTTCCCCATGCACCACTGATGTCATTTATCACGTCATTATCATCATGTGTAGCTATACACTGGTCTAGCCATGAGGTGCTACCCCATGCACCACTGATGTCATCTATCACGTCATTACCATCATGTGTAGCTATACAATGGTCTAGCCATGAGGTGCTTCCCAATGCACCACTGATGTCATTTATCACGTCATTATCATCATGTGTAGCTATACAATGGTCTAGCCATGAGGTGCTACCCCATGCACCACTGATGTCATTTATCACATGATTACCATCATGTGTAGCTATACAATGGTCTAGCCATGAGGTGCTACCCCATGCACCACTGATGTCATTTATCACATCATTACCATCATGTGTAGCTATACAATGGTCTAGCCATGAGGTGCTTCCCCTTGCACTACTGATGTCATTTATCACATCATTACCATCATGTGTAGGTATACAATGGTCTAGCCATGAGGTGCTTCCCAATGCATCACTGATGTCATTTATAACATCACTACCATCATGTGTAGCTATACAAAGGTCTAGCCATGAGGTGCTTCCCCATGCATCACTGATGTCATTTATCACATCATTACCATCATGTGTAGCTATACAATGGTCTAGCCATGACGTGCTTCCCCATGCATCACTGATGTCATTTATCACATCACTACCATCATGTGTAGCTATACAATGGTCTAGCCATGAGGTGCTTCCCCATGCATCACTGATGTCATTGATCACGTCATTACCATCATGTGTAGCTATACAATGGTATAGCCATGAGGTGCTTCTCCATGCACCACTGATGTCATTTATCACGTCATTACGATCATGTGTAGCTATACAATGGTCTAGCCATGAGGTGCTTCCCCATGCACCACTGATGTCATTTATCACGTCATTATCATCATGTGTAGCTATACACTGGTCTAGCCATGAGGTGCTACCCCATGCACCACTGATGTCATTTATCACGTCATTACCATCATGTGTAGCTATACAATGGTCTAGCCATGAGGTGCTTCCCCATGCACCACTGATGTCATTTATCACGTCATTATCATCATGTGTAGCTATACAATGGTCTAGCCATGAGGTGCTACCCCATGCACCACTGATGTCATTTATCACATCATTACCATCATGTGTAGCTATACAATGGTCTAGCCATGAGGTGCTACCCCATGCACCACTGATGTCATTTATCACATCATTACCATCATGTGTAGCTATACAATGGTGTAGCAATGAGGTGCTTCCCCATGCACCACTGATGTCATTTATCACGTCATTATCATCATGTGTAGCTATATAATGGTCTAGCCATGAGGTGCTTCCCCATGCACCACTGATGTCATTTATCACGTCATTATCATCATGTGTAGCTATACAATGGTCTAGCCATGAGGTGCTACCCCATGCACCACTGATGGCATTTATCACATCATTACCATCATGTGTAGCTATACAATGGTGTAGCCATGAGGTGCTACCCCATGCACCACTGATGTCATTTATAACATCATTATCATCATGTGTAGCTATACAATGGTCTAGCCATGAGGTGCTTCCCCATGCACCACTGATGTCATTTATCACATCATTACCATCATGTGCAGCTATACAATGGTCTAGCCATGAGGTGCTTCCCCATGCATCACTGATGTCATTTATCACATCATTACCATCATGTGTAGCTATACAATGGTCTAGCCATGAGATGCTTCCCCATGCACCACTGATGTCATTTATCGCATCATTACCATCATGTGTAGCTATACAATGGTGTAGCCATGAGGTGCTACCCCATGCACCACTGATGTCAGTTATCACATCATTACCATCATGTGTAGCTATACAATGGTCTAGCCATGAGGTGCTTCCCCATGCACCACTGATGTCATTTATCACATCATTACCATCGTGTGTAGCTGTACAATGGTCTAGCCATGAGGTGCTTCCCCATGCATCACTGATGTCATTTATCACATCATTACCATCATGTGTAGCTATACAATGGTCTAGCCATGAGGTGCTTCCCCATGCATCACTGATGTCATTTATCACATCACTACCATCATGTGTAGCTATACAATGGTCTACCCATGAGGTGCTTCTCCATGCACCACTGATGTCATTTATCACGTCATTACCATCATGTGTAGCTATACAATGGTCTAGCCATGAGGTGCTTCCCCATGCACCACTGATGTCATTTATCACGTCATTATCATCATGTGTAGCTATACACTGGTCTAGCCATGAGGTGCTACCCCATGCACCACTGATGTCATCTATCACGTCATTACCATCATGTGTAGCTATACAATGGTCTAGCCATGAGGTGCTTCCCAATGCACCACTGATGTCATTTATCACGTCATTATCATCATGTGTAGCTATACAATGGTCTAGCCATGAGGTGCTACCCCATGCACCACTGATGTCATTTATCACATGATTACCATCATGTGTAGCTATACAATGGTCTAGCCATGAGGTGCTACCCCATGCACCACTGATGTCATTTATCACATCATTACCATCATGTGTAGCTATACAATGGTCTAGCCATGAGGTGCTTCCCCTTGCACTACTGATGTCATTTATCACATCATTACCATCATGTGTAGGTATACAATGGTCTAGCCATGAGGTGCTTCCCAATGCATCACTGATGTCATTTATAACATCACTACCATCATGTGTAGCTATACAATGGTCTAGCCATGAGGTACTTCCCCATGCATCACTGATGTCATTTATCACATCACTACCATCATGTGTAGCTATACAATGGTGTAGCCATGAGGTGCTACCCCATGCACCACTGATGTCATTTATCACGTCAATACCATCATGTGTAGCTATACAATGGTCTAGCCATGAGGTGCTTCTCCATGCACCACTGATGTCATTTATCACGTCATTACCATCATGTGTAGCTATACAATGGTCTAGCCATGAGGTGCTACCCCATGCACCACTGATGTCATTTATCACGACATTACCATCATGTGTAGCTATACAATGGTGTAGCCATGAGGTGCTACCCCATGCACCACTGATGTCATTTATCACATCATTACCATCATGTGTAGCTATACAATGGTCTAGCCATGAGGTGCTTCCCCATGCACCACTGATGTCATTTATCACGTCATTATCATCATGTGTAGCTATACAATGGTCTAACCATGAGGTGCTAACCCATGCACAACAGATGGCATTGATCACATCATTACCATCATGTGTAGCCATACAATGGTGTAGCCATGAGGTGCTACCCCATGCACCAATGATGTCGTTTATCACATCATTATCATCATGTGTAGCTATACAATGGTCTAGCCATGAGGTGCTACCCCATGCACCACTGATGGCATTTATCACATCATTACCATCATGTGTAGCTATACAATGGTGTAGCCATGAGGTGCTACCCCATGCACCACTGATGTCATTTATAACATCATTATCATCATGTGTAGCTATACAATGGTCTAGCCATGAGGTGCTTCCCCATGCACCACTGATGTCATTTATCACATCATTACCATCATGTGTAGCTATACAATGGTCTAGCCATGAGGTGCTTCCCCATGCCCCACTGATGTCATTTATCACATCATTACCATCATGTGTAGCTATACAATGGTGTAGCCATGAGGTGCTACCCCATGCACCACTGATGTCAGTTATCACATCATTACCATCATGTGTAGCTATACAATGGTCTAGCCATGAGGTGCTTCCCCATGCTGATGTCATTTATCACATCATTACCATCGTGTGTAGCTATACAATGGTCTAGCCATGACTTCCCCATGCATCACTGATGTCATTTATCACATCACTACCATCATGTGTAGCTATACAATGGTCTACCCATGAGGTGCTTCTCCATGCACCACTGATGTCATTTATCACGTCATTACCATCATGTGTAGCTATACAATGGTCTAGCCATGAGGTGCTTCCCCATGCACCACTGATGTCATTTATCACGTCATTATCATCATGTGTAGCTATACACTGGTCTAGCCATGAGGTGCTACCCCATGCACCACTGATGTCATTTATCACGTCATTACCATCATGTATAGCTATACAATGGTCTAGCCATGAGGTGCTTCCCCATGCACCACTGATGTCATTTATCACGTCATTATCATCATGTGTAGCTATACAATGGTCTAGCCATGAGGTGCTACCCCATGCACCACTGATGTCATTTATCACATCATTACATCATGTGTAGCTATACAATGGTCTAGCCATGAGGTGCTACCCCTGCACACTGATGTCATTTATCACATCATTACCATCATGTGTAGCTATACAATGGTCTAGCCATGAGGTGCTTCCCATGCACCACTGATGTCATTTATCACATCATTACATCATGTGTAGCTATACAATGGTCTAGCCATGAGGTGCTTCCCCATGCTTCTGTCATTTATCACATCATTACCATCATGTGTAGCATACACCATCATGTGTAGCTATACAATGGTCTAGCCATGAGGTGCTTCCCCATGCACCACTGATGTCATTTATCACATCATTACCATCATGTGTAGCTATACAATGGTCTAGCCATGAGGTGCTATGCACACTGATGTCATTTATCACATCATTACCATCATGTGTAGCTATACAATGGTCTAGCCATGAGGTGCTACCCCATGCACCACTGATGTCATTTATCACATCATTACCATCATGTGTAGCTATACAATGGTGTAGCCATGAGGTGCTACCCCATGCACCACTGATGTCATTTATCACATCATTACCATCATGTGTAGCTATACAATGGTCTAGCCATGAGGTGCTTCCCCATGCACCACTGATGTCATTTATCACATCATTACCATCATGTGTAGCTATACAATGGTCTACCCATGAGGTGCTTCCCATGCACCACTGATGTCATTTATCACGTCATTACCATCATGTGTAGCTATACAATGGTCTAGCCATGAGGTGCTTCCCCATGCACCACTGATGTCATTTATCACGTCATTATCATCATGTGTAGCTATACACTGGTCTAGCCATGAGGTGCTACCCCATGCACCACTGATGTCATTTATCACGTCATTACCATCATGTGTAGCTATACAATGGTCTAGCCATGAGGTGCTTCCCATGCACCACTGATGTCATTTATCACGTCATTATCATCATGTGTAGCTATACAATGGTCTAGCCATGAGGTGCTACCCCATGCACCACTGATGTCATTTATCACATCATTACCATCATGTGTAGCTATACAATGGTCTAGCCATGAGGTGCTTCCCCTTGCACAACTGATGTCATTTATCACATCATTACCATCATGTGTAGCTATACAATGGTCTAGCCATGAGGTGCTTCCCAATGCATCACTGATGTCATTTATCACATCACTACCATCATGTGTAGCTATACAATGGTCTAGCCATGAGGTACTTCCCCATGCATCACTGATGTCATTTATCACATCACTACCATCATGTGTAGCTATACAATGGTGTAGCCATGAGGTGCTACCCCATGCACCACTGATGTCATTTATCACGTCAATACCATCATGTGTAGCTATACAATGGTCTAGCCATGAGGTGCTTCTCCATGCACCACTGATGTCATTTATCACGTCATTACCATCATGTGTAGCTATACAATGGTCTAGCCATGAGGTGCTACCCCATGCACCACTGATGTCATTTATCACGACATTACCATCATGTGTAGCTATACAATGGTGTAGCCATGAGGTGCTACCCCATGCACCACTGATGTCATTTATCACATCATTACCATCATGTGTAGCTATACAATGGTCTAGCCATGAGGTGCTTCCCCATGCACCACTGATGTCATTTATCACGTCATTATCATCATGTGTAGCTATACAATGGTCTAACCATGAGGTGCTAACCCATGCACACAGATGGCATTGATCACATCATTACCATCATGTGTAGCCATACAATGGTGTAGCCATGAGGTGCTACCCCATGCACCACTGATGTCGTTTATCACATCATTATCATCATGTGTAGCTATACAATGGTCTAGCCATGAGGTGCTACCCCATGCACCACTGATGTCATTTATCACATCATTACCATCATGTGTAGCTATACAATGGTCTAGCCATGAGGTGCTTCCCCATGCACCACTGATGTCATTTATCACATCATTACCATCATGTGTAGCTATACAATGGTCTAGCCATGAGGTGCTTCCCCATGCACCACTGATGTCATTTATCACATCATTACCATCATGTGTAGCTATACAATGGTCTAGCCATGAGGTGCTTCCCCATGCACCACTGATGTCATTTATCACATCATTACCATCATGTGTAGCTATACAATGGTCTAGCCATGAGGTGCTTCCCCATGCACCACTGATGTCATTTATCACATCATTACCATCATGTGTAGCTATACAATGGTCTAGCCATGAGGTGCTTCCCCATGCACACTGATGTCATTTATCACATCATTACCATCATGTGTAGCTATACAATGGTCTAGCCATGAGGTGCTTCCCATGCACCACTGATGTCATTTATCACGTCATTACCATCATGTGTAGCTATACAATGGTCTACCCATGAGGTGCTTCCCCATGCACCACTGATGTCATTTATCACGTCATTACATCATGTGTAGCTATACAAGCCATGAGGTGCTACCCCATGCACCACTGATGTCATTTATCACGTCATTACCATCATGTGTAGCTATACAATGGTCTAGCCATGAGGTGCTTCCCCATGCACCACTGATGTCATTTATCACGTCATTATCATCATGTGTAGCTATACAATGGTGTGCTAGCACCACTGATGGTGTCTAGCCCATGAGGTGCTTCCCCATGCACCACTGATGTCATTTATCACATCATTACCATCATGTGTAGCTATACAATGGTCTAGCCATGAGGTGCTTCCCCATGCACCACTGATGTCATTTATCACATCATTACCATCATGTGTAGCTATACAATGGTCTAGCCATGAGGTGCTTCCCCATGCACCACTGATGTCATTTATCACGTCATTATCATCATGTGTAGCTATACACTGGTCTAGCCATGAGGTGCTACCCCATGCACCACTGATGTCATTTATCACGTCATTACCATCATGTATAGCTATACAATGGTCTAGCCATGAGGTGCTTCCCCATGCACCACTGATGTCATTTATCACGTCATTATCATCATGTGTAGCTATACAATGGTCTAGCCATGAGGTGCTACCCCATGCACCACTGATGTCATTTATCACATCATTACCATCATGTGTAGCTATACAATGGTCTAGCCATGAGGTGCTTCCCCTTGCACAACTGATGTCATTTATCACATCATTACCATCATGTGTAGCTATACAATGGTCTAGCCATGAGGTGGTTCCCAATGCATCACTGATGTCATTTATCACATCACTACCATCATGTGTAGCTATACAATGGTCTAGCCATGAGGTACTTCCCCATGCTTCACTGATGTCATTTATCACATCACTACCATCATGTGTAGCTATACAATGGTGTAGCCATGAGGTGCTACCCCATGCACCACTGATGTCATTTATCACGTCATTACCATCATGTGTAGCTATACAATGGTCTAGCCATGAGGTGCTTCTCCATGCACCACTGATGTCATTTATCACGTCATTACCATCATGTGTAGCGATACAATGGTCTAGCCATGAGGTGCTACCCCATGCACCACTGATGTCATTTATCACGACATTACCATCATGTGTAGCTATACAATGGTGTAGCCATGAGGTGCTACCCCATGCACCACTGATGTCATTTATCACATCATTACCATCATGTGTAGCTATACAATGGTCTAGCCATGAGGTGCTTCCCCATGCACCACTGATGTCATTTATAACGTCATTATCATCATGTGTAGCTATACAATGGTCTAACCATGAGGTGCTAACCCATGCACCACAGATGGCATTGATCACATCATTACCATCATGTGTAGCCATACAATGGTGTAGCCATGAGGTGCTACCCCATGCACCACTGATGTCGTTTATCACATCATTATCATCATGTGTAGCTATACAATGGACTAGCCATGAGGTGCTTCCCCATGCACCACTGATGTCATTTATCACATCATTACCATCATGTGTAGCTATACAATGGTCTAGCCATGAGGTGCTTCCCCATGCATCACTGATGTCATTTATCACATCATTACCATCATGTGTAGCTATACAATGGTCTAGCCATGAGGTGCTTCCCCATGCATCACTGATGTCATTTATCACATCACTACCATCATGTGTAGCTATACAATGGTCTAGCCATGAGGTGCTTCCCCATGCATCACACATGATGTCTATTTATCACGTCATTTATCACGTCATGTGTAGCTATACACTACCCATGAGTCTATGCACATGAGGTGCTACCCCATGCACCACTGATGTCATTTATCACGTCATTACCATCATGTGTAGCTATACAATGGTCTAGCCATGAGGTGCTTCCCCATGCACCACTGATGTCATTTATCACGTCATTATCATCATGTGTAGCTATACAATGGTCTAGCCATGAGGTGCTACCCCATGCACCACTGATGTCATTTATCACATCATTACCATCATGTGTAGCTATACAATGGTCTAGCCATGAGGTGCTACCCCATGCACCACTGATATCATTTATCACATCATTACCATCATGTGTAGCTATACAATGGTGTAGCCATGAGGTGCTACCCCATGCACCACTGATGTCGTTTATCACATCATTATCATCATGTGTAGCTATACAATGGTCTAGCCATGAGGTGCTTCCCCATGCACCACTGATGTCATTTATCACGTCATTATCATCATGTGTAGCTATACAATGGTCTAGCCATGAGGTGCTACCCCATGCACCACTGATGTCATTGATCACATCATTATCATCATGTGTAGCTATACAATGGTCTAGCCATGAGGTGCTTCCTAATGCACCACTGATGTCATTGATCACATCATTACCATCATCTGTAGCTATACAATGGTCTAGCCATGAGGTGCTTCCCCATGCATCACTGATGTCATTTATCACATCATTATCATCATGTGTAGCTATACAATGGTCTAGCCATGAGGTGCTTCCCCATGCACCACTGATGTCATTTATCACATCATTACCATCATGTGTAGCTATACAAAGGTCTAGCCATGAGGTGCTTCCCCATGCATCACTGATGTCATTTATCACATCATTACCATCATGTGTAGCTATACAATGGTCTAGCCATGAGGTGCTTCCCCATGCATCACTGATGTCATTTATCACATCACTACCATCATGTGTAGCTATACAATGGTCTAGCCATGAGGTGCTTCCCCATGCATCACTGATGTCATTGATCACGTCATTACCATCATGTGTAGCTATACAATGGTCTAGCCATGAGGTGCTTTTCCATGCACCACTGATGTCATTTATCACGTCATTACGATCATGTGTAGCTATACAATGGTGTAGCAATGAGGTGCTACCCCATGCACCACTGATGTCATTTATCACATCATTACCATCATGTGTAGCTATACAATGGTCTAGCCATGAGGTGCTTCCCCATGCACCACTGATGTCATTTATCACGTCATTATCATCATGTGTAGCTATACAATGGTCTAGCCATGAGGTGCTACCCCATGCACCACTAATGGCATTTATCACATCATTACCATCATGTGTACCCATACAATGGTGTAGCCATGAGGTGCTACCCCATGCACCACTGATGTCATTTATCACATCATTATCATCATGTGTAGCTATACAATGGTCTAGCCATGAGGTGCTTCCCCATGCACCACTGATGTCATTTATCACATCATTACCATCATGTGTAGCTATACAAAGGTCTAGCCATGAGGTGCTTCCCCATGCATCACTGATGTCATTTATCACATCATTACCATCATGTGTAGCTATACAATGGTCTAGCCATGAGGTGCTTCCCCATGCATCACTGATGTCATTTATCACATCACTACCATCATGTGTAGCTATACAATGGTCTAGCCATGAGGTGCTTCCCCATGCATCACTGATGTCATTGATCACGTCATTACCATCATGTGTAGCTATACAATGGTCTAGCCATGAGGTGCTTCTCCATGCACCACTGATGTCATTTATCACGTCATTACGATCATGTGTAGCTATACAATGGTCTAGCCATGAGGTGCTTCCCCATGCACCACTGATGTCATTTATCACGTCATTATCATCATGTGTAGCTATACACTGGTCTAGCCATGAGGTGCTACCCCATGCACCACTGATGTCATTTATCACGTCATTACCATCATGTGTAGCTATACAATGGTCTAGCCATGAGGTGCTTCCCCATGCACCACTGATGTCATTTATCACGTCATTATCATCATGTGTAGCTATACAATGGTCTAGCCATGAGGTGCTACCCCATGCACCACTGATGTCATTTATCACATCATTACCATCATGTGTAGCTATACAATGGTCTAGCCATGAGGTGCTACCCCATGCACCACTGATGTCATTTATCACATCATTACCATCATGTGTAGCTATACAATGGTGTGGCAATGAGGTGCTTCCCCATGCACCACTGATGTCATTTATCACGTCATTATCATCATGTGTAGCTATATAATGGTCTAGCCATGAGGTGCTTCCCCATGCACCACTGATGTCATTTATCACGTCATTATCATCATGTGTAGCTATACAATGGTCTAGCCATGAGGTGCTACCCCATGCACCACTGATGGCATTTATCACATCATTACCATCATGTGTAGCTATACAATGGTGTAGCCATGAGGTGCTACCCCATGCACCACTGATGTCATTTATAACATCATTATCATCATGTGTAGCTATACAATGGTCTAGCCATGAGGTGCTTCCCCATGCACCACTGATGTCATTTATCACATCATTACCATCATGTGCAGCTATACAATGGTCTAGCCATGAGGTGCTTCCCCATGCATCACTGATGTCATTTATCACATCATTACCATCATGTGTAGCTATACAATGGTCTAGCCATGAGATGCTTCCCCATGCACCACTGATGTCATTTATCGCATCATTACCATCATGTGTAGCTATACAATGGTGTAGCCATGAGGTGCTACCCCATGCACCACTGATGTCAGTTATCACATCATTACCATCATGTGTAGCTATACAATGGTCTAGCCATGAGGTGCTTCCCCATGCACCACTGATGTCATTTATCACATCATTACCATCGTGTGTAGCTGTACAATGGTCTAGCCATGAGGTGCTTCCCCATGCATCACTGATGTCATTTATCACATCATTACCATCATGTGTAGCTATACAATGGTCTAGCCATGAGGTGCTTCCCCATGCATCACTGATGTCATTTATCACATCACTACCATCATGTGTAGCTATACAATGGTCTACCCATGAGGTGCTTCTCCATGCACCACTGATGTCATTTATCACGTCATTACCATCATGTGTAGCTATACAATGGTCTAGCCATGAGGTGCTTCCCCATGCACCACTGATGTCATTTATCACGTCATTATCATCATGTGTAGCTATACACTGGTCTAGCCATGAGGTGCTACCCCATGCACCACTGATGTCATCTATCACGTCATTACCATCATGTGTAGCTATACAATGGTCTAGCCATGAGGTGCTTCCCAATGCACCACTGATGTCATTTATCACGTCATTATCATCATGTGTAGCTATACAATGGTCTAGCCATGAGGTGCTACCCCATGCACCACTGATGTCATTTATCACATGATTACCATCATGTGTAGCTATACAATGGTCTAGCCATGAGGTGCTACCCCATGCACCACTGATGTCATTTATCACATCATTACCATCATGTGTAGCTATACAATGGTCTAGCCATGAGGTGCTTCCCCTTGCACTACTGATGTCATTTATCACATCATTACCATCATGTGTAGGTATACAATGGTCTAGCCATGAGGTGCTTCCCAATGCATCACTGATGTCATTTATAACATCACTACCATCATGTGTAGCTATACAATGGTCTAGCCATGAGGTACTTCCCCATGCATCACTGATGTCATTTATCACATCACTACCATCATGTGTAGCTATACAATGGTGTAGCCATGAGGTGCTACCCCATGCACCACTGATGTCATTTATCACGTCAATACCATCATGTGTAGCTATACAATGGTCTAGCCATGAGGTGCTTCTCCATGCACCACTGATGTCATTTATCACGTCATTACCATCATGTGTAGCTATACAATGGTCTAGCCATGAGGTGCTACCCCATGCACCACTGATGTCATTTATCACGACATTACCATCATGTGTAGCTATACAATGGTGTAGCCATGAGGTGCTACCCCATGCACCACTGATGTCATTTATCACATCATTACCATCATGTGTAGCTATACAATGGTCTAGCCATGAGGTGCTTCCCCATGCACCACTGATGTCATTTATCACGTCATTATCATCATGTGTAGCTATACAATGGTCTAACCATGAGGTGCTAACCCATGCACAACAGATGGCATTGATCACATCATTACCATCATGTGTAGCCATACAATGGTGTAGCCATGAGGTGCTACCCCATGCACCACTGATGTCGTTTATCACATCATTATCATCATGTGTAGCTATACAATGGTCTAGCCATGAGGTGCTTCCCCATGCACCACTGATGTCATTTATCACATCATTACCATCATGTGTAGCTATACAATGGTCTAGCCATGAGGTGCTTCCCCATGCATCACTGATGTCATTCATCACATCATTACCATCATGTGTAGCTATACAATGGTCTAGCCATGAGGTGCTTCCCCATGCATCACTGATGTCATTCATCACATCACTACCATCATGTGTAGCTATACAATGGTCTAGCCATGAGGTGCTTCCCCATGCATCACTGATGTCATTTATCACGTCATTACCATCATGTGTAGCTATACAATGGTCTAGCCATGAGGTGCTTCTCCATGCACCACTGATGTCATTTATCACGTCATTACCATCAAGTGTAGCTATACAATGGTCTAGCCATGAGGTGCTTCCCCATGCACCACTGATGTCATTTATCACGTCATTATCATCATGTGTAGCTATACACTGGTCTAGCCATGAGGTGCTACCCCATGCACCACTGATGTCATTTATCACGTCATTACCATCATGTGTAGCTATACAATGGTCTAGCCATGAGGTGCTTCCCCATGCACCACTGATGTCATTTATCACATCACTACCATCATGTGTAGCTATACAATGGTCTAGCCATGAGGTGCTTCCCCATGCATCACTGATGTCATTTATCACGTCATTACCATCATGTGTAGCTATACAATGGTCTAGCCATGAGGTGCTTCTCCATGCACCACTGATGTCATTTATCACGTCATTACCATCAAGTGTAGCTATACAATGGTCTACCCATGAGGTGCTTCCCCATGCACCACTGATGTCATTTATCACGTCATTATCATCATGTGTAGCTATACACTGGTCTAGCCATGAGGTGCTACCCCATGCACCACTGATGTCATTTATCACGTCATTACCATCATGTGTAGCTATACAATGGTCTAGCCATGAGGTGCTTCCCCATGCACCACTGATGTCATTTATCACGTCATTATCATCATGTGTAGCTATACAATGGTCTAGCCATGAGGTGCTACCCCATGCACCACTGATGTCATTAATCACATCATTACCATCATGTGTAGCTATACAATGGTCTAGCCATGAGGTGCTACCCCATGCACCACTGATATCATTTATCACATCATTACCATCATGTGTAGCTATACAATGGTGTAGCCATGAGGTGCTAACCCATGCACCACAGATGGCATTGATCACATCATTACCATCATGTGTAGCCATACAATGGTGTAGCCATGAGGTGCTACCCCATGCACCACTGATGTCGTTTATCACATCATTATCATCATGTGTAGCTATACAATGGTCTAGCCATGAGGTGCTTCCCCATGCACCACTGATGTCATTTATCACATCATTACCATCATGTGTAGCTATACAATGGTCTAGCCATGAGGTGCTTCCCCATGCATCACTGATGTCATTCATCACATCATTACCATCATGTGTAGCTATACAATGGTCTAGCCATGAGGTGCTTCCCCATGCATCACTGATGTCATTCATCACATCACTACCATCATGTGTATCTATACAATGGTCTAGCCATGAGGTGCTTCCCCATGCATCACTGATGTCATTTATCACGTCATTACCATCATGTGTAGCTATACAATGGTCTAGCCATGAGGTGCTTCTCCATGCACCACTGATGTCATTTATCACGTCATTACCATCAAGTGTAGCTATACAATGGTCTAGCCATGAGGTGCTTCCCCATGCACCACTGATGTCATTTATCACGTCATTATCATCATGTGTAGCTATACACTGGTCTAGCCATGAGGTGCTACCCCATGCACCACTGATGTCATTTATCACGTCATTACCATCATGTGTAGCTATACAATGGTCTAGCCATGAGGTGCTTCCCCATGCACCACTGATGTCATTTATCACATCACTACCATCATGTGTAGCTATACAATGGTCTAGCCATGAGGTGCTTCCCCATGCATCACTGATGTCATTTATCACGTCATTACCATCATGTGTAGCTATACAATGGTCTAGCCATGAGGTGCTTCTCCATGCACCACTGATGTCATTTATCACGTCATTACCATCAAGTGTAGCTATACAATGGTCTACCCATGAGGTGCTTCCCCATGCACCACTGATGTCATTTATCACGTCATTATCATCATGTGTAGCTATACACTGGTCTAGCCATGAGGTGCTACCCCATGCACCACTGATGTCATTTATCACGTCATTACCATCATGTGTAGCTATACAATGGTCTAGCCATGAGGTGCTTCCCCATGCACCACTGATGTCATTTATCACGTCATTATCATCATGTGTAGCTATACAATGGTCTAGCCATGAGGTGCTACCCCATGCACCACTGATGTCATTTATCACATCATTACCATCATGTGTAGCTATACAATGGTCTAGCCATGAGGTGCTACCCCATGCACCACTGATATCATTTATCACATCATTACCATCATGTGTAGCTATACAATGGTGTAGCCATGAGGTGCTACCCCATGCACCACTGATGTCGTTTATCACATCATTATCATCATGTGTAGCTATACAATGGTCTAGCCATGAGGTGCTTCCCCATGCACCACTGATGTCATTTATCACGTCATTATCATCATGTGTAGCTATACAATGGTCTAGCCATGAGGTGCTACCCCATGCACCACTGATGTCATTTATCACATCATTATCATCATGTGTAGCTATACAATGGTCTAGCCATGAGGTGCTTCCTAATGCACCACTGATGTCATTGATCACATCATTACCATCATCTGTAGCTATACAATGGTCTAGCCATGAGGTGCTTCCCCATGCATCACTGATGTCATTTATCACATCATTATCATCATGTGTAGCTATACAATGGTCTAGCCATGAGGTGCTTCCCCATGCACCACTGATGTCATTTATCACATCATTACCATCATGTGTAGCTATACAAAGGTCTAGCCATGAGGTGCTTCCCCATGCATCACTGATGTCATTTATCACATCATTACCATCATGTGTAGCTATACAATGGTCTAGCCATGAGGTGCTTCCCCATGCATCACTGATGTCATTTATCACATCACTACCATCATGTGTAGCTATACAATGGTCTAGCCATGAGGTGCTTCCCCATGCATCACTGATGTCATTGATCACGTCATTACCATCATGTGTAGCTATACAATGGTCTAGCCATGAGGTGCTTTTCCATGCACCACTGATGTCATTTATCACGTCATTACGATCATGTGTAGCTATACAATGGTGTAGCAATGAGGTGCTACCCCATGCACCACTGATGTCATTTATCACATCATTACCATCATGTGTAGCTATACAATGGTCTAGCCATGAGGTGCTTCCCCATGCACCACTGATGTCATTTATCACGTCATTATCATCATGTGTAGCTATACAATGGTCTAGCCATGAGGTGCTACCCCATGCACCACTAATGGCATTGATCACATCATTACCATCATGTGTACCCATACAATGGTGTAGCCATGAGGTGCTACCCCATGCACCACTGATGTCATTTATCACATCATTATCATCATGTGTAGCTATACAATGGTCTAGCCATGAGGTGCTTCCCCATGCACCACTGATGTCATTTATCACATCATTACCATCATGTGTAGCTATACAAAGGTCTAGCCATGAGGTGCTTCCCCATGCATCACTGATGTCATTTATCACATCATTACCATCATGTGTAGCTATACAATGGTCTAGCCATGAGGTGCTTCCCCATGCATCACTGATGTCATTTATCACATCACTACCATCATGTGTAGCTATACAATGGTCTAGCCATGAGGTGCTTCCCCATGCATCACTGATGTCATTGATCACGTCATTACCATCATGTGTAGCTATACAATGGTCTAGCCATGAGGTGCTTCTCCATGCACCACTGATGTCATTTATCACGTCATTACGATCATGTGTAGCTATACAATGGTCTAGCCATGAGGTGCTTCCCCATGCACCACTGATGTCATTTATCACGTCATTATCATCATGTGTAGCTATACACTGGTCTAGCCATGAGGTGCTACCCCATGCACCACTGATGTCATTTATCACGTCATTACCATCATGTGTAGCTATACAATGGTCTAGCCATGAGGTGCTTCCCCATGCACCACTGATGTCATTTATCACGTCATTATCATCATGTGTAGCTATACAATGGTCTAGCCATGAGGTGCTACCCCATGCACCACTGATGTCATTTATCACATCATTACCATCATGTGTACTATACAATGGTCTAGCCATGAGGTGCTACCCCATGCACCACTGATGTCATTTATCACATCATTACCATCATGTGTAGCTATACAATGGTGTAGCAATGAGGTGCTTCCCCATGCACCACTGATGTCATTTATTATCATCATGTGTAGCTATATAATGGTCTAGCCATGAGATGCCATGGTGCTTCCCCATCATTACCATCATGTGCTATACATCATAGCCATCATCTACCATGATGATGTCAGTTATCACTATCCCCATCATGTGATGCTATACACCATAGCCATGAGGTGTGCCCATGATGTCATTATCACATCACCCCATGTGTGTGCACCCATGGCCATGTGTGCTAGCTAGCCATGAGCCTTCCCCATGCATCCATGTGTCATGCATCACATCTAGCATGTGGTAGCCAATGGTCAGCCATTGCACATCATCACCTCATTGATACATACAACACCATGATGTGAGCTCACCACCCATGAGATGCTTCACTGATGGTTGTCCGAGGCTATCCCCCAATGCTAGCCATGCACCTTCCCCATGCACACGTGATGTCATGTGGTCATTATACATGTCTAGGTCATGGTGATGTCTACCACCATGCTCATCTGTAGCACAATCCAGCCTGTAGCAATACTATCTAGCCCCAGGTGCTCCCATGCACCACTCATGTCATTTATCATCATTATCATCATGTCTATCAATGTCACACCATGCAGGTGCTATGCTATAATGATGTCATGATACAATGGCCATCCATGTATATAATGGTCTAGCTGCTTCCCCATGCACCAATGTCATTCATTACCATCATGTGTAGCTATACAATGGTGTAGCCATCCCCATGCATGTCATGTGTAGCTATACAATGGTCTAGCCATGAGGTGCTTCCCCATGCACCACTGATGTCATTTATCACATCATTACCATCGTGTGTAGCTGTACAATGGTCTAGCCATGAGGTGCTTCCCCATGCATCACTGATGTCATTTATCACATCATTACCATCATGTGTAGCTATACAATGGTCTAGCCATGAGGTGCTTCCCCATGCATCACTGATGTCATTTATCACATCACTACCATCATGTGTAGCTATACAATGGTCTACCCATGAGGTGCTTCTCCATGCACCACTGATGTCATTTATCACGTCATTACCATCATGTGTAGCTATACAATGGTCTAGCCATGAGGTGCTTCCCCATGCACCACTGATGTCATTTATCACGTCATTATCATCATGTGTAGCTATACACTGGTCTAGCCATGAGGTGCTACCCCATGCACCACTGATGTCATCTATCACGTCATTACCATCATGTGTAGCTATACAATGGTCTAGCCATGAGGTGCTTCCCAATGCACCACTGATGTCATTTATCACGTCATTATCATCATGTGTAGCTATACAATGGTCTAGCCATGAGGTGCTACCCCATGCACCACTGATGTCATTTATCACATGATTACCATCATGTGTAGCTATACAATGGTCTAGCCATGAGGTGCTACCCCATGCACCACTGATGTCATTTATCACATCATTACCATCATGTGTAGCTATACAATGGTCTAGCCATGAGGTGCTTCCCCTTGCACTACTGATGTCATTTATCACAACATTACCATCATGTGTAGGTATACAATGGTCTAGCCATGAGGTGCTTCCCAATGCATCACTGATGTCATTTATAACATCACTACCATCATGTGTAGCTATACAATGGTCTAGCCATGAGGTACTTCCCCATGCATCACTGATGTCATTTATCACATCACTACCATCATGTGTAGCTATACAATGGTGTAGCCATGAGGTGCTACCCCATGCACCACTGATGTCATTTATCACGTCAATACCATCATGTGTAGCTATACAATGGTGTAGCCATGAGGTGCTTCTCCATGCACCACTGATGTCATTTATCACGTCATTACCATCATGTGTAGCTATACAATGGTCTAGCCATGAGGTGCTACCCCATGCATCACTGATGTCATTTATCACATCATTACCATCATGTGTAGCTATACAATGGTCTAGCCATGAGGTGCTTCCCCATGCATCACTGATGTCATTTATGACATCATTACCATCATGTGTAGCTATACAATGGTCTAGCCATGAGGTGCTTCCCCATGCATCACTGATGTCATTTATCACATCACTACCATCATGTGTAGCTATACAATGGTCTAGCCATGAGGTGCTTCCCCATGCATCACTGATGTCATTTATCACGTCATTACCATCATGTGTAGCTATACAATGGTCTAGCCATGCGGTGCTTCTCCATGCACCACTGATGTCATTTATCACGTCATTACCATCATGTGTAGCTATACAATGGTCTAGCCATGAGGTGCTTCCCCATGCACCACTGACGTCATTTATCACGTCATTATCATCATGTGTAGCTATACACTGGTCTAGCCATGAGGTGCTACCCCATGCACCACTGATGTCATTTATGACGTCATAACCATCATGTGTAGCTATACAATGGTCTAGCCATGAGGTGCTTCCCCATGCACCACTGATGTCTTTTATCACGTCATTATCATCATGTGTAGCTATACAATGGTCTAGCCATGAGGTGCTACCCCATGCACCACTGATGTCATTTATCACATCATTACCATCATGTGTAGCTATACAATGGTCTAGCCATGAGGTGCTACCCCATGCACCACTGATGTCACTTATCACATCATTACCATCATGTGTAGCTATACAATGGTCTAGCCATGAGGTCCTTCCCCATGCACCACTGATGTACGTGAACGAGTCAGGTGGTAAATGCTGCTTACTGGACAGCACCAGATTGTATTCAGTGCAGAAGTTTATAAGGGACCTTCCAAATGATGAAGTCTCGTCAGAAATGTTGGCGTTATAATCCCCTATCACCAGTACACACGTAGTTTCTAAATCTTCTATAATAGATATTAATGTACCAAGTTTTTCCTGATATTCATCATTATTTTGATCACTTTCATATGGCATGTAAACACACAAAATTACAACTTTTTTGTTACCACAATTATATTCGACACCAACTTAAGGTCAAACTTTAGAGGGGTGATGCCTGCTTCAAGGTCAAGTTTCCACAATATTGCAACACCACCAAGTTTTTTTCAATATTATGCCATCTCTTTCATCAGCACAAGATTCACCAATTCCATGAAAGTTTTCATTGATGCTGTTTAGCCCACATAAATCCTGTTTCGATAGCCATGTTTCGTTTATGTCCTTGGCAAGTTCTAGCCGAGACGGGTCAGGATTTGACGTCGTTCGTTGTCGGGAGATCCATGTAGGATGTGCTGTATGCCTTGGTGTTCTAGGCTTCTTGTTGAACCACCTCACATAGGCACCTTCAGGCCAGACTTCCGGGTTCATGAAGACCGGTGGATCGGGACACTTGCACTTTACATGGAAACTGTTGTATGTATCACGTCTTGTTGGAAGGGATTCACGTGTCACTTCAAGCTTGAGGGTGTGCTCAAGGTGGGCTTGGAGGACTTCAGGCTCGACATCAGTGGCAAAGTGGGATGCAGATATGCTGGCATACCGTGTATTTACTGTTTTAATGGCATCAGTTGACATGGCTTTGCCAATCAATGACACAGTTTTCCCTTTAGGTTTCATGGTAGGCCTGTCATTAGGGTTGCGTGCAGGTTGTTTCGATTTAGGTACTTGCTCTACAGATGCAGTTTTCTTCTTTCTGCCCTTCTTTATCATCGGGTGTCATCATCTATCTGCAAAAACCCTCTCCCATCATGCTTGTGATACTGCCTCATTTCCAATTTCCGTTCTATCGTTCGCCAAGACACACATTTTTCCGCTTGTCATCATACTATATATATATTCCTCGGCTCTGTGGAGTGTTTAAATTGTTGCTTTTTTAGATTAGATTACATTCTTACTGCGTATGGATGCTGTGATAATGTTACCTTAATCTTACTGCCCTTCGACGACAGTGAACGTTACAAAGAATCGGTACAGGACGAGACCTAATCCCTTTCCTAAACAGGTCTTTCAACATTCTTCAAACACCCCTCTCGCATTTCAGTTGCACGAGGGCGCGATCGTGGTCTTCCTCCCCCACCTACATGGATACGGAGGAGAGGCCCTAGCCATACTCGTCCCTGACGCCATGCGGCACCCTGTTCCTGACCCGACGTAACAATAGGTGCACCCGATTATGGTGTAAAACTAAATTATTGTCCAATTTACAATCAGCCCGTCTATGGCAGGTCTTGCTAGGTTTTTGGCGTCCTCCGAGAAAACAGTACCTCTCGGTCGATTACAGTCACGTGAAATTCACTTCGCTCTTCCTACCCAGTGGAATTTCAATCAGTGCACAAATCATCGATTCGTTCCTCTTCTCCAACCTGTACTCAAGGAACTGGCGTGTTGGATGTCAGAACAAAATATATTCAGGGGTTCATGGATTACACCAAGGAATCCTGACATTCACATTCTGACATATGCACATATGGAACAGAGGTTGGGGCGGTCATCTAGTTTGGGAGACAACTTCAGATCAGTGGTCACCGGAATTTATCGGACGACACATTAACTTCCTAGAGTTGAAACCCGTCCACCTTGCTCTTCTGTTTTGGCTTCCCAGGTTATACCGTCGCACTGTTCTGGTAGAGCTAAACAATCTAACTGCCGTTGCATACATCAACAAGCAAGGGGGGCACGATCCATTTCTCTGACAAGGCTAGTTGCTCAAATTCTGCTGCTGTGTCAGCAAGACTTATTCTTGGCATCAGGGATATTCTGGCAGATTCTCTGTCGAAGATAGGTCAACAGAATGGTGTCTGAATGCATCAGTGTTTCGAGTCAAAACTTATGGGGAGTACGTATAATGGATTTGTTTGCAACCAAACAGAACACTCATCTTCCTCTCTTTGTCTCTCCAATCCCCAATCCATCTGCAGTAACGGTGGACTGTTGTTGCTGAGTTGGGTACAGATGTGGGGATACACTTATCCTCCACATGTACTGGTTCCAGCAGTGTTGCAGAAGATTCGACACGACCAGTATCAGATCATACTGGTCGCCCTTCTTTGGCCGGAAGCACATTGGTTCATATACCATACTAGCTATGTTGGTAGATCTACCACGGTCACTGCCACCTCTCCCAGATCTGCTGTCTCAGGGTAGTCTCTACCTCACAGACCCCCTCCACCTTGCGGCTTCACGCACTACTATTATCAGGGAAGTCCTTAGAACAGAGGTTTTTCAGAACAAGTTGCTGATCGCGCATCGCAACCACAACAGGCTTCTACTCTCGCCATCTACGAATCTAAGTGGCAGATTTTTGTCAATTGGTGTAGTAAAAGGAAAGACACTCCATTCTCTGCCTCTTCGGCTTTAGTGGACGACTTCATTCTTTTCCTCTTCAATGAGAAGAAACTAGCTATTTCTACTATTGAGGGATACAGACTGGCTATAGCACGTACCTTGTGCACCACTACTGGTGCGGAGGTGGGTCGTTGTGACACTCGCAGGGCTCTGATTAGAAATCTTGGAGTTGACCAGGCCAATGTCCTCCGCCCTGTGCCGGACTGAGACCTCTTCTTGGTTCTCAGGCAACTGTCACAAGCCCCTTTTGAACCTTTAGAGTATGTTTCTTTGAAGTTTTTGACCTGGAAAACTGCCTTTTTAATCGCACTTGCTTCTGGGCAATAGAAGAAGTGAGTTACACACCTTTTTGTTTTCTTACTTCGCTTGGAAGTTAGACTAGTCTTCTATAACTTTTTCAGTTAGCCCTTCCATTCTGACAAAAACCCAGTTAGCAGAGGAGGATGCAGAAACGTTACTGTCCGTTTATGTTTCTGCTCTCACTAACGTATTAGGAAGGGACATGCAAGAAGATCTTCTATGTAAGGGCAGTGAAAATTTACCTCCATAAAACCAAGGAAACTTGAAATGATAAGAGATTATTTTTTAATATCATTTCAACCGAACCGTGAAGGAGATATGTCCCCAGTTACTTTCTCCGGATGGATAAGAACTTTAATTTCATTTTGTTATACTCTGGAGGGTGCCATATTGCGATCTACTCCTAAAGTGCACTCAGTTCGAGCTTTGGTGACTTCATTGACCTTCTTTTAACAAGCTTCCAATCTTGGAAGTTATCGAATACCTTAATGTCATACTATTTAAAGGACATGACTCTTGTGTATGGCCAGATATCTCGTCTGGCACCACTGGTGGAGACTGCGGGAGTTACCCGGATGTATGTAAGGTATCTTCCCACCATCCACGCTCTTGATTCATTAATTGTTTCCGATGGTAATTATCTGACATAATGGAATTTTTATTATTAAAATATATTTCCATTAGCCTAGATACTTACCATCGGAACTTCTAGGACCTTCACCGCGTCTGATACCTCACCCTGCATTAGATAATCACGAAAATTGGAAACGAGGCAGTATCAGATGCATGATGGGAGAGGGTTTTTGCGTTTTGGTACACCCGGTCAGCCGGGTGGTATCGTATGATCGAGGCTATAAATAATATTGACTAGTCAATTAATTGTTTCCAGTGGTAAGTATCTAGGCTACTGGAAATATATTTTAATACAAAAAAAAAAAAAACTTGTGAGGTATTATGTAAACAAAGTTTCCCTTTCTAGTGGAGTCTTGGGGCTGCTATAGTTGGTAGATTATGAACTGATCTTGCACGCTTTTGCACGAAGTAAATTGGTAATCGGAGCGAGCGTTACACAATGATAACGAAGCACGCCTGTCATTCGACGCTCCTTTGTGACCTAGCCTGTAGGTAACTTGACATCAACCCAACAGAGCAATCACAATGCAGAAGCACACAAAACAAACCAGAAGTTCCCGTGAAAACAGCGGAACAGAGCCAACAAATTATGGACATCCTGCTTGACAAAACATCATTGGCTGAACTGCGGGAAATTTTGTTCCCAGCTTCTTTGACCGAGCGACTAGATGCGCTTATTGCTCGACTGGACCATCATGTGATCTTCCTGGAGACAGAGATTGCCAAAATGAACACCAGAAGACAAAATCTCCACATTCAGGGTGTCCCTGAATGCTCGACTGGGGAAGACACAACGGCAAAGTTTCTTACCGTATTTAATGATACACTGGCGGTTACATCACCCATTGAGAACATCCACATTGCTCGCAACCACCGCATCGGCCCCCAATGAAAGGATGACCCCGTCCACGCGCAATCATTGTGCACTTTGAAAGTGAGCACGTACATGACAGTGTATACCGAGCGCGTCGAA
The DNA here is from genome assembly GCA_020002185.1 of Paraescarpia echinospica. Classification (NCBI taxonomy): domain Eukaryota; kingdom Metazoa; phylum Annelida; class Polychaeta; order Sabellida; family Siboglinidae; genus Paraescarpia; species Paraescarpia echinospica. The sequence goes on along the minus strand of CM034539.1, from coordinate 7,803,256 downwards.
GCGTGAAACACCATCCAGATAGTCTGGTATGTGAGATAAAGTGTTCATAAATGAAGACTTGACGGCTCCTTGATCGGTGCTAGCTTACGAAACCAGGAAGCTAAAGAAACAACAGAACATCTCAGACTGTTGGACTTTCAATGGTAAGGTTCTGGTAAAGGACAACAGTGGTTTGGTACGTGAGATAAAGTGTCCATAAATGAAGACTTGACGGCTCCTTGATCGGTGCTAGCTTACGAAACCAGGAAGCTAAAGAAACAACAGAACATCTCTGTTGGACTTTCAATGGTAAGGTTCTGGTAAAGGACAACAGTGGTTTGGTACGTGAGATAAAGTGTCCATAAATGAAGACTTGACGGCTCCTTGATCGGTGCTAGCTTACGAAACCAGGAAGCTAAAGAAACAACAGAACATCTAGGACTGTTGGACTTTCAATGGTAAGGTTCTGGTAAAGGACAACAGTGGTTTGGTACGTGAGATAAAGTGTTCATAAATGAAGACTTGACGGCTCCTTGATCGGTGCTAGCTTACGAAACCAGGAAGCTAAAGAAACAACAGAACATCTAGGACTGTTGGACTTTCAATGGTAAGGTTCTGGTAAAGGACAACAGTGGTCTGGTACGTGAGATAAAGTGTTCATAAATGAAGACTTGACGGCTCATTGATCGGTGCTAGCTTACAAACCAGGAAGCTAAAGAAACAACAGAACATCTAGGACTGTTGGACTTTCAATGGTAAGGTTCTGGTAAAGGACAACAGTGGTCTGGTACGTGAGATAAAGTGTTCATAAATGAAGACTTGACGGCTCATTGATCGGTGCTAGCTTACGAAACCAGGAAGCTAAAGAAACAACAGAACATCTCAGACTGTTGGACTTTCAATGGTAAGGTTCTGGTAAAGGACAACAGTGGTTTGGTACGTGAGATAAAGTGTTCATAAATGAAGACTTGACGACTCCTTGATCGGCGCTAGCTTACGAAACCAGGAAGCTAAAGACACAACAGAACATCTAGGACTGTTGGACTTTCAATGGTAAGGTTCTGGTAAAGGACAACAGTGGTCTGGTACGTGAGATAAAGTGTTCATAAATGAAGACTTGACGGCTCCTTGATCGGTGCTAGCTTACGAAACCAGGAAGCTAAAGAAACAACAGAACATCTAGGACTGTTGGACTTTCAATGGTAAGGTTCTGGTAAAGGACAACAGTGGTCTGGTATGTGAGATAAAGTGTTCATAAATGAAGACTTGACGGCTCATTGATCGGTGCTAGCTTACAAAACCAGGAAGCTAAAGAAACAACAGAACATCTAGGACGGTTGGACTTTCAGTGGTAAGGTTCTGGTAAAGGACAACAGTGGTCTGGTACGTGAGATAAAGTGTTCATAAATGAAGACTTGACGGCTCGTTGATCGGTGCTAGCTTACGAAACCAGGAAGCTAAAGAAACAACAGAACATCTCAGACTGTTGGACTTTCAATGGTAAGGTTCTGGTAAAGGACAACAGTGGTCTGGTACGTGAGATAAAATCCTTGAAGTACATTGAATCGCTCTAGGTAAACTATACCTGGAACTGTTCTATAATTTAAATCTAAAGGTGGTGTGTCGATGATTGTATGTGATAATATTCAGTATAATCACCGTGAAGACCTTGGTATCTTTGTGGAGGATGAATTTGAATCTGTATTTATTGAATCCAGCATTAATGGTCAAGTCGTTGGTGAAATATACCGGATCCCTAATTCAAATGTGTCTTCATCTATTCAAAGATATGAGACAATACTAAATAAGATTCAACGCTCAAACCATCAATTTTGACTACCTAAGAGGGACTCATATAAACCTTCATCCGACTTACTATACCTACACCTAGCTGCTAACACAATTCCAACAATTACCAAACCAACGCGTATCACCCATACATCCGCTACCCTTATTGATAACATACATGTATGACATACAACCCCATTTGTTGATTCTGGCATATCATATAGTGATATATCTGATCACCTACCTATATTCTGTTTAATTGGCAAGCAGAAGCCTTGTAAAAAATCAAATGAGCCGTTAATATTCAAACACAGACCCATGTCTGACAAATCCATTGGTCATATAACATCTACACTACGCGAAATTGATTGGACGTATTTACACCAGTTAGATACAGATACTGCGTTCAGGGAATTCACTAAAAAACTTAACTATGTTATTCAAACATTCGCGCCGGAGAAAATTGCTAAAATTAATACGGAATGACTGGATGACTAAAGGTCTATTAAAATCGTCAGTAACATCAAACAAACTATAGGAAATGTATCGGCAAATCTATGACATATTCTACTTATATCCGTTATGTACAGTATAGAAATATGTATAATAAAGTTAAACAAATTGCCAAAACGACATACTATACGAATGAGTTAAAAACATTTAAGAACGACTCTAAACAAACTTGGAAATTACTTAGAACCAAGTTTGGGAAAAACAACAATAAATCAGGCATTTCGTGACACTTTAAATATAATAACGATATCATTAAGGACCCTCATCAAATTTCGAATATATTCTGTAATGTTTTTACTAATCTAATGTTGGTTCAAACCATGCAAATGCCATCCCTCAACCTAAAGAGCAATTTACTAAATATCTTCAGAATTGTCCTAAACAAAATCCAAGAAGTCTCTTCATGAGTCCGACCGATGTAAATGAAATCAGGCAAATTATAATGTCTCTCCAACCTAAGACAAGTTCTGGATATGTCAATTTTAGTCCCCGCCTCATGAAATTATTCGGTGAACAAATAGCCTTACCAATAACTATTTTAATGAATAAATCAATAGGTGAGGGAATAGTGCCTGACAAAATAAAAATAGCAAAAATTATACCTGTCTATAAGTCTACAGCTACTGATGACTTTTCTAATTATATACCAATATCTTTGTTACCTTCAATTTCGAAAATACTGGGAAAAGTTGTACATAGAAGGACTTATGATTTTATACATAAATATTGAACAATAACCAATATGGTTTTCGTGAGAAAGATTCAACAACCAATGCTATTGCCGCTTTTACTAGTGACATTATTAATGCACTATAAAAAAAGGACTCGGTCCTTGCTGTTTTTCTGGATCTAAGTAAAGCATACGATACTATCAACCACCAAATCCTATTACACAAACTTGAATATTACGGTATAAGGGGTACTCCACTCAAATGGTTTAAGAGTTACCTTTCACACAGGAAGCAGTATGTTAAGTACAGTTCTAGTGACTCACTTCAGCAGGATGTCACACACAGTGTCCCACACGGGTCTATCCTCGGTCCGCTTTTGTTTATATTATATATTAATGACCTTCCATTCTGTGTAAATATGTGCAAAACTATATTGTTTGCTGATGACACTACTATATACAAAACTGGAAAACAAATTAATAAAATATATAAAGATATGAATAACGAACTTGAAATATTAGCTGACTGGTTTCGTGCCAATAAACATTTATAGACAAAATGCATGTTATTTTCTAGATCTCGTCCTGCTCAGAACGAAGAATTGTTATTAGTGATAGATAATAACAATTCATCGAACAAAATGTATAACATTTCTAGGCCTTCATATAGACGACATATTTGATTGGCATGAACATATAAATGCATACAAAAACAAGCTAACTAATAAGTTATACATAATTAATAAAGTTAACCGCTACCTTCCAGTAGCTGCATTTAAAACAATGTATTACACTTTAGTTTACCCCTACTTGACATACGGAATAATTTTGTGGGGATCCACATACAAAACTCATATTGAAAAATTATTTATTATAAAAAATAGTTTGTTCCATTCTTAAAACAAACTATTGGGAACATTCACATCCCCTCTTTACTTGTTTAAATTTAATAAAATTTCATGATATTTATGAAATTGAAGTTGGAAAATTTATGTACAATTATGTCCACGGGAGTCTGCCACATTCATTATCGGATATTTTTACATTTACCTATGACATTCACTTTTACAAAACAAGACAAACCTGTAATATACGTCCTATTATCAGTTCTACGCAAAGATCTTCGAACAGTTTGCTATGTAAAGGTCCGATGATCTGGAATACAATTCCAACCGTTATACAAAATAAACCCAATTTAAATAGTTTTATATTATCATTAAAGGCAAATGTTGTAAGGGGGTATGGTGTTCTAGTTCAATTTCATTCCACCACGAAACGTCTGTGTTTGATATAATGTTATTCTACTTAGGTGTTATACCATTGCTGAAGCTTGACATAACCACATGTTTTTTTTCGCAAGACTACTTATGTGAACATGCATCATCTAATATTACTGTTATTTCATTTACATATATGTTTAAGTGTGTGTGTGTGTGTGTGTGTGTGTGTGTGTGTGTGTGTGTGTGTGTGTGTGTGTGTGTGTGTGTGTGTGTGTGTGTGTGTGTGTGTGTGTGTGTGTGTGTGTGTTTGTGTGTGTGTGTGTGTTTCATATTGTGACTTGTGTTGTCACCATTAATCTTTGATGACCACTCTGGTACGCAGTGTTTATTTTGTTGTTTTGTTGTTGTTAATCCCAGTTACTAATGTTTGTATCAACACTCATGTGTACTATTCGTATACTGCTACACAGGCAGTCATTGTAATTATGAGTGTGACATATCCACTGATTCTACATTGCGTCTTATATGATATATGTTTAATATATAGCAGACAATCGGCTATAACTGCATATTTTGTAACCAGAACATTGAATTCTTTCTATTACACAGTTAAGTGAAACAGCTGTTGAGGATATCACACCAATACGTCATTCCCCTTATTGTGATCTTGATAACTTTAAATTAGTGGCAGAAAGAAACTATGAACATTTTAGCATTATAAGCACAAAAATAGAATGAATCAATGCTAAATATTGTAAAATAGAAACCTTCCTCGAAGAACTTAATCTGATAAACTTTAAATTTAGCTTAATATGTTTTACTATGGAGAATACAATTTCTCATGCATGTACAATTTCTGATCTACAAGATGTCAGGTTACTTGGAATCGACATAGATACTAAGGATGGCAAATTCTTTCTGCTAAGCGTATACCTGTCGTGCCAATCACCTGAAGAGTGTTGCAATTATTTGGGTAAAATTGGTTCAATAATTGAGGAACAAGACACAAGCAATGTTGTTATAACTGGCGATTTTAATGCTGCTTTAAACACTCCTTTTAAAGCTGAGCTAATAATGATTGATATGTGTGACACTATTGGTCTGATAATCTCAGATTATGACAAATTTGGTTGAACCCCAATACTTATACTTACGTAAGTGATGCATACAATTCTACCTTGTGATTAGATCACTTTATCTGTTCACATAGTGTACATTCAATGTTCACTGATTTGCATATTTTAGATAAATGCCCTAGTTCGGATCATCTCCCATTAGGACTTATTTTCACTACTTCTGTAACTACAGAAAGTCAAGACAATATTTCTAATGAGAAGCATGCCGATAAAATGCCTCCAATTTTTAGATGGACCAAAGCACAAGATTTTAACATCAGAGAATATGGAAAGAGTATAGCTGTACATCTGCACAAAATACACTTTCCATAGTCATTTACGTGCACTAACACTAACTGTTCAAATAGACGGCATATATGTGACATCGATAACCTATTTGATGACATAAGCAATGCACTTCGGGTATCTAGTCTTGAAACTATTAATACATACAAACAAACATTGTGTCAAGATTACATTGTACCTGGCTGGAATGATTATGTTAAGGAGGCACACAAATGTCAACCATTAGAAGAGTTGACATAGTTCCGCTATACACAAGCAAGAAATCTGTATTTGATTGAATCATTCTAGTGTCATCAACATAATACCATTAATACTGCATGAAATTATCTTAGACCACAGGGAGGACCGGTCTACTAAATCAAATGCTTTCTTATACTCGATGAAGGCACAATAAAGCCTTTTGCGTCGAGACAAATACAATTCAACCAATACCCCTATTTGAACACTGCCTGTTCTTCACCTATTGCATTCGCTTTGTTTAGGTATGTGGTCAGTCTGGTGTTCTGAACAATCACTAAGGATTAATGAACACTTGTGCAGAATGTCACCCACTTGGCAGGTTTAATTGATCTATTCAGCAATGATGACACTGCTTAGGCCTCACTCTGGACACTGTCACTCACAGTGTTGTGTATTGTCTTAGTTGGTGCATTGAGCTAATCTACTTGACCATGAATCATTGGTGGCTCTGGTTGTGTATTACACCCAGCTGTGGAGCTAAGATTCTCTGCCTGCTATTGTTTGATGGAAACTGTGACTAATGTGTAATTGGTCACTGGCAGTAGCTTGTGTCAACAGACAGCATTAAGCCACTAGACCCCTGTTAAACTGGACAGTTGCCTGTAGGTTTTAAACTGTGTCAAACAGTGAATCTACCTTTTGCTCTCAAATAATCTGTCCTCTTAGTTTTACACATGAAGACATAATCTGGCATAACTTGATAAGTCTTTGTAGCAGCACATTTGTACTTCCAGTGTATCATTGCAACATAACGTACATATTACATACTGTGTGCCACATTTGAATGTTGTGCATGTAATATTTCCACGCAATCCATTTGCATATATAATGTAAAACTTCAACAGCTGTTTTCTTCATTTTCACTTTTTGATCCCTACCATGTTCAATGCTCCATAACTTTGCCAAATTTTGTAGCAGTCATATTTTTTTAAACCGGGTAAAGCACCCTACCAATCCTTTACAAGGATGTAAGAAAACAATGTTACAATTTTTCCGACTTATCACTCATTTGGTCAGCCGGGGTCACATATAGACGTATTAGTCCAAAGTACTTCAGGGCCACTTGGCCCATTTTTGTAGTAACGGATCATTCAAAATTTATCGATGGTCCAGTATCACCAGCACTGTCGACGTCATTATCAGAAAACCCATCAAAAATATCGTCAATTTCAGCAGAAATAACTAATAACGAAATAAGTTTGGAATTTTCAGTAGCACGGTATGACAAATTTGACATAAACAGAAGCCCGAGTTATTCCCCTAGCGTTCAATATGCAACACATGTGCCACATAGCGACCAAATGGGAGTTATATTGAATGCAAGCAAGCTTATACCTGAACACGCAGCCGACCTCAAACGTCACAGTATGTCAGCCCACTATTGTAGGCGCTGCAACTGACACTTATTTAAAACGTTATAGCGCGGAAGCGTACCATGACGATAAAGCGCGCGCGTTCGCGTGAGAACGTGAGCGTGCGTAAATCGAATTTAAAACGGAACGAGTAGTTCAGTTGACGTCGAGCTGTGGACTGGATACATTGGTCAGCGGTTCTGGTGGGATTTCAAATAAATAAACGTTTAGAAAACAAACGCTTTATATTATTATGTCACTTATTTATTATAAAGAACCTGTTTAGCGAGCTTACATTTTGGTACCAGAAGTGGGGTGAGTTACTGAAATTCCAAATTAAATGTTTATATTATTCTGAATTTATGCGAAGTTATGGATAAGGATCAGTCTGACCATTGTAGCCGCATGGCAGAAGAACTGGAAGAATTGTGTCGACAATTAAGTGAGCTGAATGCGCACACCACGGTAACACCTCCAGTGACGGTTGTTGTGCAGAGAGAGCGTAAGCTACGTAGTTTCGACGGGAAGGGTGATGAAGACGCGACTCATTGGTGCAAGGATGCGGAAGCTGCTTTACGCACACAGAATCTGATCGGATGAGATGCAGCCGATTACTTGTGGTGTCATCTAGAGGGTCCGGCGAAAAAAGAAATGGCGTGCCGTATGGTAGATGAACGATGTGACGCACAGACCATTTTCAAGATCCTACGGGATACGTTTGGTGCGCGCGCCAGTGTCACTCAATTACTGCGTTCATTTTATGAACGAAAACAGTGGGACGGTGAAAGTATCATAGAATACTCTCATGAATTGGCATCATGTGTTGATCGGCTGGACAGTGTCAGTCCACGATATGTGCCTAACCGGGACACCATGCTGAGAGACCAGCTGGTGGAGAATGTACGGGAGTCGATGCTACAATGGGAACTGAAAAAAAAGACGGAGACACAACCGAGCGCATCATTTATCGAGATCAGGGACATGGCTGTTCGGTGGACTGCTGAAACGGATGCAGGAAAACGTCAGGTAAGCGCAGCATCGCAGGAGGCCGCTGAGGAAGACGGGGTCACGGCAATGCTGAAAGTCATCATTGAACAGCAACAACAGCTGATACGAACGCTGGGAGCTCCAACTACAACTGACGATCGTAGACATCGCAACGTTAAAGGTAATTGTTACCAGTGTGGCCAGCCAGGCCATTATGCCCGCGAATGTCGGAGGCGATCTCCTGGGTTTTCAGACCGAGACTCTAGCCGGATGTGGAATTTCTTTGGGTGCAGGGGTCATGCGCAGCACCAGTGTCGGGCCTATGCAGCGGCACAGAACGAAGTCAGGAACCATTTAAATTAACTGTCTCCTCCGCTGAGAGTCGAGCAGAGGAGAGGGTAGGGAAAACAGACTCTTCAGCATGGAAACAATTGGTGGGAAACGCGCCGATCGTCGAAGCCACAGTTGGTGGCATGAACATTCGTTTTCTGGTAGACACGGGAAGCCAGGTCACCACGATCACAGAGGCGTTTTACCGAAAACACCTGGCCACCGGCAATGATCTTCACAACCCAAATAATTGGTTGACCGTCCGAGCGGCAAATGGGTTGTCTGTGCCATATGTTGGTTACTTGGAATTAGATATTGAAGTATGTGGTGTTGTGGTGCCGAAGCGAGGTGTGCTAGTTGTAAAGGATAGTGAACACAAGAATGTTGATGTGTGTGGTCTGCTCCGAACCAATGTACACTGTACTATCACATGTGCCTGCTATGAGTGAGGCATTTCGTACCATGGCTGTTGTCGATGATTCACTCCGAGCCAGGACACGTGTAGCGAGAGTGGCTGGCTGTCGTCCAATCTTCGTTCCCGCGCACTCGACGATGGACATTCCTGCAATAGGACATGGTGGGTCGGGAACTGCCATAGTGGAACCTCTATCTACTGCATTTGCAGGAAAGCTTTTCACGTTGAATACATTAGTCGAATCCGATTCTTTCGTTGTCAAGGTAGTCAACAATTCTTCAACCGGCGTGAATTTGAACCCAGGCACAAGAATTGGTCTTTTGTGTTCGGCCACTGTATGCATTTACGCGAAAGTGGAGGTGAGCTTGAATGAAATCAAAATCAACATGGTGGACGGAGGGGTTGAACATTCACGGACGACTCGTGAAGAACCTTTTGTTGACATACTTGCCAGTTTGGACTTATCCGGTCTAGAGGATAGCTCCGCGGCCAGAGACAAAGCGAGAGCAATGTTTCAGAAGCATGTTGATGTATTTGCATCATCAGAAGATGATCTCGGTTGCACGGATGCGGTTAAACACCGCATTTGGACGACTGACACTCAACCGGTGACACAATCTTACCGTCGAGTTCCTCCCACCCAGCTGGACGAAGTTAAAGAGCATCTGGAGAATCTACTGCGAACGGGTGTCATAGTGCCGAGTCATAGCGATCATGCCAGTCCCATCGTTTTAGTGCGGAAGAAATCCGGTGCACTACGTATGTGCGTGGACTATCGTGCATTGAACGCAAAGATGGTAAAGGATGCGTACGCACTCCCTCGCATCGTAGAATCTATGGACGCGATGACTGGATCGAAGTGGTTTTCAACATTAGATTTACAGTCGGCGTATAACCAGGTACAGATGGATCCGGAGGATCAGCGAAAGACGGCGTTCACGACCCCAGTCGGGTTGTATGAATATACGCGCATGCCTTTCGGACTATGTAACACACCAGCGACTTTTCAGAGACTAATGCAGACGGTGTTTCAGGATGATATGTTCAACATATTGCTTGTCTATCTGGATGACATTGTCGTATACTCGGCTACACTAGATGAACATTTGGCTAGACTTGACACTGTGCTAAGTCATTTGGGGATGTATGGCCTTAAACTAAAGATTAGTAAATGCAGTTTCTTCAAGAAAAGTATCAAGTACCTCGGTCATGTGGTAAGTGAGGAAGGTGTGGCAACCGATCCTGAGAAAATCGTCGCGGTACGAGAGTGGCCTATACGTCAGACACTACGACAACTTCGATCTTTCATAGGGTTTGCATCGTACGATCGTCGTTTTGTACCACGTTTTATACAATTAGCGACACTGCTACACCGAGTAGTGACGGCAGCATGCAAAGACGGCAAAGGGAAACGACGGATGAGTTTAATGCGCAGCATCGTAGATGTTTGGACGGAGGATTGTCAGCACGCGTTCGACGCCTTGAAGCTAGCACTTACGTCCGCACCAGTCCTCGGGTTTGCAGACTACCGACTGCCCTTCACAGTTGAGACTGATGCGAGTGATAGAGGTTTTGGCGCGGTCCTGACCCAAAACAAGATGGCCGTCATCGAGTGATCGCATATGTCGGTCGCGGACTAAGGGGAGCGGAACGAAATGACGCAAATTATTCATCGATGAAGCTGGAAACACTCGCTTTAAAATGGGCCATTACCGAGAAATTCCGTGATTATCTTCTGGGTGGCAGATTCACGGTTTACACGGACAATAACCCGTTGACATATTTTCACAAGAAAGCCAAGTTATCGGCGGTGGGCAGCCGCACTTGCATCATTTCACTTCGACATTAAGTACCGACCTGGACATTGCAATGCGAACGCAGATGGGTTATCAAGATTACCCGATGTAGTTAATTCAATGGCATCGAACGCTGAAGCTATATTAGCCAATGCGACTGCAACTTCAGTGGTACCTGTAGAGGTATGAGTCACAGCGATGGAACACATCGCTAACACAGAAGAACTGGCAGACATTGCTGTTACAACACTGCCAGGCATTTCGAACGGTGACATGGCTAACATGCAAGCAAACGACCCTGCTATCGGGCGGTTGAGATATTTCCGCCAATTGGGAAGAAAACCCACGAGACAAGAGAGAGAGACTGAATCAATGAGTGCCATTCAGTTGATGCGGCAATGGGGACGCATTGTCGAGAAGAATGGCGTTTTGTATCGACGCATTGTTGATACAAGGCTCGGAGAATTGCAACATTTACTTCTGCCCATTTGTCTCCGCGACCAAGTATTGAGGGAATTGCATGATCGCGCTGGTCATCAAGGAACAGAACGGACGGAACATCTGATTCGAGGCCGGTGTTTCTGGGCAAATATGCACAACGATGTCCTGACTTGGACACAGAAGTGTGACCGTTGTGCACTTGCGAAGATACAGCCGCATAAGTTGCGCACTCCTCTCGGACGTCTCATGGCAACGCAGCTATTAGAGGTGGTGGCAATGGACTTCACCGTGTTGGAGCCATCTTCTGACGGCCGGGAAAATGTATTGGTCATCACAGATGTTTTTAGCAAATTTACCATTGCAGTCCCTACTCGCAACCAGAAGGCAGACACAGTGGCGAAAGTGCTCGTCAGTGAATGGTTCCAATGGTACGGTGTGCCGCAGCGATTGCACAGTGACAATGGGCGTAACTTTGAGTCAGCCATTATACGGGAGTTGGTGAAAACTTATGACATCAAACGCTCCCATACTACGCCATATCACCCGGCTGGGAATGGACAATGCGAGCGTTTTAACCGGACGTTACACGATCTGTTGAGAACGTTGAGTTCAGAAAAGAAGCGTCGGTTGGTAGATCACATCTGTGAAGTTGTACAGGCATACAACTTGACACCTCACTCGAGCACCGGTTATGCACCCTATTACCTGATGTTTGGCCGGCAAGGGCGTCAGCCAGTGGACCTCCTACTCCTACAGGATGATATTCAAACTGATTGGGTCAGTTCGGATGTTGGTGCTAAACAGCTCACGACACACAACGAATACGCAGGCGAGTCAAATGAGGAAATACAAGAAACTCGGTCATGTCGACCTACACGTAGCACGGCCGGTCAGCACAAAAACCTGCACCATGAACCACGATCGGCGTGTCGTAATTGAACTGTTATATTATATTTGCGTGTTTTCATTTTGTTACACACTGTTAACCAAATGGCAACAAAACGAGGGGTGAGTGTAGGCGCTGCAACTGACACTTATTTAAAACGTTATAGCGCGGAAGCGTACCGTGACGATAAAGCGCGCGCGTTCGCGTGAGAACGTGAGCGTGTGTAAATCAAATTTAAAACGGAACGAGTAGTTCAGTTGACGTCGAGCTGTGGACTGGATACATTGGTCAGCGGTTCTGGTGGGATTTCAAATAAATAAACGTTTAGAAAACAAACGCTTTATATTATTATGTAACTTATTTATTATAAAGAACCCGTTTAGCGAGTTTACACTATAGCATGGAGCCGATCTCAAAAGGTTAATGTTGTTTAATTATTGTTTTCTCTAACAATCTAGGTCATTTATTATATAACTATTTTAGCTGGGTAACTTTTTGGAGGTAATTTGGTATAAATTATTGTTTTATGGCTTTGATGTTGTAGCCAGAAAACATCCTTGTGGTGGCGTCTGCGAATGGAGAGAGACACATCAAGATTGCAGACTTTGACACGAGTCGTGCTCTAGAACGAGATGCGACTGCTTGTACCATAACTAACATGGGTGAGTTAAATGTTTTAGTTCTATGACCATAATATTGAGACAATGAGACAACAAAAACAACAACAACTTTATTTCATATATAACAGTGACTGTCATGCAGCACCTTCATGTTCTGTTATGAATTGTGTACTACATCTGGCTTGTTTCAAAAGTAGATCTACAGATTACATACCTGTAATAGACATCATTGTGCTATATGAACAATTGCTGTTTTGGGGATATTTTTTAATATTGGGTCTACTCTAATGTTTTAAATTAAACAACTATATATTTAATGGTAGCATGATGTAAGTCCCACCAGATAGTGCCCTATGGACAATATTCCATATTTCACAAAATCTCAATATCATTCTATATCAATATATAATTATCTATGTAAATGCTACAGCATAATAAGATGTAATTTTACAATATACTGAGTTTTAGTTATTTGTTTAAATCTACTTCAAGTTCAACTGGTTTAGCTCATTGCGAATCTTGTTCATCGATGTCCAAATATCCAGGTTGTTATTTTACAAATACTGTGACATTTTATGTGGGAGAGCTTCGGGTAGCAGGTACGTGGGCTGTCAACAATTAGTTACAAATGCCCACTGGTGTTTTTGAAGAGTTTATTGGTTTGGTGATATACGAATCCAAAACAGTTTATATCCATCACCGAACACAACATGTACATGAGGTACTAGGCACATTTTTGTGAGAAAAACAATGTCATTGCATAATAATAACATGCTGATATAGTATTACATTCTGTACAATAGTCATAGTTCGCTGTGCCATAACTGGTACACAGTGTATTGCAGGTTCAGTACAAAAACATTAAAATGTCCCTGTTTCATAAAGTATTGTCCAGCACTTCAACATGAAGTAACTTAAGTTATAAGTAGTTCACAGGATTTGACAGACAGGTGAACATTAAACAGTAAGCCCAGTGCAGATATATTCACAGTTTACTGTCCCTGTGTCATAACATTATGCCTTGGTGGCGAAGTATGTCAGTGGGATGATGATAATGCAGCTTCAACGTCAAACATCTCTCTCCATTCCAGTAGATCAATTCAAGTTGTTTGACCTGAAAACAAAATTAGTTAATTTACAGTAGTATGCATATGGTTATCAGAAATGTAACATCACATGTTTTGATAACGTAATTTGATAATAACAACTGCCATATGTTATACATATCCAGGGTTGGGTTCAATTGTAATTATGTAATTTCTAGTTAATTACAACCACAGCATTGTTTTGCAGCTAACTACTCTTTCCTAAAATAAAAATGTTTACATTCAAATACACTATTATTATTTAGATTATCAAACAATATGTTGAAATTATATTTATTTATCAAAATACTCTCTCCATCAGTGGCTGATGTTCCCTCTCAATACATATAATACATACATTGTTATAGTTTCTATAATGAGGGTGTTAAGCCAAGAGTGGCTGATGTTCCCTCTCAATACGTGTAATACATACATTGTTATAGTTTCTATAATGAGGGTGTTAAGCCATGAGTGGCTGATGTTCCCTCTCAATACGTGTAATACATACATTGTTATAGTTTCTATAATGAGGGTGTTAAGCCATGAGTGGCTGATGTTTCCTCTCAATACGTGTAATACATACATTGCTATAGTTTCTATAATGAGGGTGTTAAGCCATGAGTGGCTGATGTTCCCTCTCAATACATGTAATACATGCATTGTTATAGTTTCTATAATGAGGGTGTTAAGCCGTGAGTGGCTGATGTTCCCTCTCAATACGTGTAATACATACATTGTTATAGTTTCTATAATGAGGGTGTTAAGCCATGAGTGGCTGATGTTCCCTCTCAATACGTGTAATACATACATTGTTATAGTTTCTACAATGAGGGTGTTAAGCCATGAGTGGCTGATGTTCCCTTACAATACATGTAATACATACATTGTTATAGTTTCTATAATGAGGGTGTTAAGCCATGAGTGGCTGATGTTCCCTCTCAATATATGTAATACATACATTGTTATAGTTTCTATAATGAGGGTGTTAAGCCATGAGTGGCTGATGTTCCCTCTCAATACGTGTAATACATACATTGTTATAGTTTCTATAATGAGGGTGTTAAGCCATGAGTGGCTGATGTTCCCTCTCAATACATGTAATACGTACATTGTTATAGTTTCTATAATGAGGGTGTTAAGCCATAAGTGGCTGATATTCCCTCTCAATACATGTAATACATGTGTAATTCTATGGTGCACGTAGGATAATTTAAATAAAAGAAAACAGATTTGCAATTGAAGAAAAGAAATCAGCAACACAAATCCCAGTAGTACTGTTGTCATGAATACACGCATTAAAATGCTACAATGAATGTTAATAATATAAGTCACTAATATTATTTACTGAAAAAATTCTTGAGTTGACATTTAAACGTTGCAAGTGCATAGGTACAATCCACTGTTGTTGGTATATACATGTAGTTCCATAACTTAACATCTCGATGTCCAATGGTTTTATATAATACGTTGGTTTTAGAAATCGGTACATGCAGTAGCTCCGAGTGGCATGTCCTATAATTGTGGAGTTCGTTATTTCTAATGAACATCCTTGTCATAACTGATGGAAACATTTTCCTGACAATTTTATACACATACAGGATAAAGTAGATTTTTCTTGTTGGTAAAATCAACAGTTTTGTGAAGAGTTGGTGCGTGTGCGCTCTGTACAGAGCTGACATAATTAGACAACCTTAATTCTTTTGTGATTTGATTAAGGAACTAAAATGTGTGTTACAGGCTCCTCCCCACACTTCGATGCAATAAGTTAGATACGGATACAAAAACATAGTATAAAGTCACAAAGGATGATCTACTCAACGTTTTTCTTGCTTTATTTATAATTCCAAAAGCTTTAGGTATTTTACATTTTATGTACTGTATGTGAAAAGACCATGACAAATTTGAATGCATTATAATTCCTAACAACTTTGTGTTTTCGACTTGAGTAATTTGCAGTCCATCAATAAATATAATAAATAACACATTTTTGCAGTTCTTTATTCATAACAGTCTCCAGCTCACTAAGGTTGTTACCACTGACAAAAACGTTTGTATCATCTGAAAACATGGTAGGGAAAAGGCTATCTGATACATTAACAATGTCATTAATATAAATTAAGAATAACAATGGCCCTGATGTTGACCCCTGTGGAACACCACAACATATAGGCTGGAAGTTCAATTTTACTCCGTCAAATAAAACATACTGCCTTCTATTGGACAAATAACTTTCAAGCCAGGCAAGCGCTTTTTCTCTAATACCATAATGTTCTAGTTTATTAAGTAATATTTGAACAACTAGTTGTTGGATTAGGCGGACAACACAGAGTTGACCATCTAATCTGGCAACTAGTTGCTGGTGTAAACCGGCCTTTTTCTGCCGAATCATTAGAATGAGCCTTCTGAGCGAAGCAACATGGACAACTCGGCGGTTGTGCATTCAATATTGAACTTTAAATAGGCCTCTTGTAGATGGACTTTGAATACTTAGGAGTGTGTAGCATCAATTAGGGGGCATACTACCGGTAATTAAGAATGTTATTTTCCTGTTATTTTATTGTTGTTTAAATATAGGGAATATTGTCGAAGGTAGATTTTGTTATTAACAGGTGAATATTGTATGGTGGATTTTGTTCTGGAATCATCTTTAACATGTGAATCATTGTTAGGTCAGTGTATGTCACAGCTAAGAATAAAACGGTTATAGGTGTTACCCACATTCAGTGATTTAAATGCGATCATATTCTCTAACTTTTTTTATCCATATATATTAACTGATAGTGTTAGTTGAGCCACTAAGTTGAGCCACCCAGGAAACTACAGCTCCGATAGATGTTTGGTTCCACCTTGTGATAGAACATGTTATTAGACCATTATTGACATACACTATGTGACAATTGTCACAATAAATCAACAAAAGCCTCATGGGGTTTTCAGAGGACCTCATCGGTTGCAGCATGTGTTTATTGTAATCCATGTAAATTTGTTCAGAAATTTGTATTGTGACCAAAATAAAGTTCTATTCTATTCTAAAATAAGAGCTAGGAGTATGTTTTTTATGTTTAGCAAAACTTGGTGATTGTGGTTAATATATGCCATCATATCACCATACTTTATTGTTCTTGCATCTACAAATTGCTTAACTATGCATTGGTAAACAGTTTGTTTTCATTGATTCAAGTATAAATGAAAACATAATTATAATAAACTTGGTGTCAAAATGAGGCTAGTTGACCCATACAAGGGGGGTTAGTTGAGTATTTGTTAAAGAATGAAGATGTGTGTTGCTGTCTTCTCCATACACATATAATTGTTAATTTTAATTTCTAGTTCTAGTTGTTTGCTTTGCTAGGCAATCTTCTAATAAGTGAGTAGTTTGTATATATTCTGGTTAGCATTATTATGAACTTATGAAGTCTCATTCAATTAGTCTGTCGACTGGGGAACCAAGGTTCGAATCCTGTTGCCAACCAGTCGATGGTTTGGTACTGATATCGGCCACCATGTCGAAACTTGGGTAATTTCGTTCACCCTACGTTGTCTCTGTCTTTCAGAAGAGACCATTGGACTCTTTTATCTGGTGTCTATGCCAGGGGACGTAAAAGATCCCACACAAGGAAATGCAAGGTCCGTATGGGACCTTGAAATCCTTGAAAACCTTGAATTACATCACTCCCAATTCAAGGCCTTGATATCCCTGAATTCTGGCTTACAGCCTTGATTAGGTTCTGCCTCTGGTCTTTGTTCACTGGTAGCCAATGCATTCCCTGCTGATCTCAGCCTGAGACCCAGGTTGACTTATATGCTTATTTTGCATAATCCATGGCAAACTGTTGGCTACAGTTGCCCACTGATTCTGGTAGCCTTTGTTCATCAGTAGCCCCCACCTCTGTCTGGGGAGCCCTTCTGCTGCCCATGTGCTTATATTGAACAACAGTTTTCAGGTCTCCCTGTTCATTCAAATTGATCTTTCTTGAGCAATCACTTTTTTATGGATATGGGTGTTATGTAGTTAGATTTAGCAACTCATGCACCATCATGAGGCTGTCGAAATATTCCACCCAGATCTATTATTTGTCAGTATTTTGATGTCACTTTATTTTTTGTGGACCTGCTGGAGGGCGAGGTCAATGGTCTGGTGCCAGTTCATGGACCTGCTGCAGGGCGAGGTCAATGGTCTGGTGCCAGTTCATGGACCTGCTGCAGGGCGAGGTCAATGGTCTGATGCCAGTTCATGGACCTGCTGCAGGGTGAGGTCAGTGGTCTGGTGCCAGTTCATGGACCTGCTCTAGGTTGCGGTCAATGGTCTGGTGCCAGTTCATGGACCTGCTCTAGGTTGCGGTCAATGGTCTGGTGCCAGTCCATGGACCTGCTGCAGGTCGTGGTCAATGGTCTGGTGCCAGTTCATGGACCTGCTGCAGGTCGAGGTCAATGGTCTGGTGCCAGTTCATTGACCTGCACTAGGTTGCGGTCAATGGTCTGGTGCCAGTTCATTGACCTGCTGCTGGTCGAGGTCAATGGTCTGGTGCCAGTTCATGGACCTGCTGCAGGTCATGGTCAATGGTCTGGTGCCAGTTCATGGACCTGCTCCAGGTCAAGGTCAATAGTCTGGTGCCAGTTCATTCTCATTTAAATAGCCTTGAATTTTCTTTTCATTAACCTTGAATCTGTCATTGTGTACGGACCCTGGAAATGTAAAACAACCTGTCGTGGATTCACTGACCTGGGATATCGTTCTTTAAACTCCCATTGGCGTTAATGTCCGAAAATGAAATCTGCCAGTTATTAGTAAAAAAAAACTATTCAGGGATTTTTAGAACATTATCGCCAAGCTGATCTTTCTGTGCTGGCACTGAGGGTGGTCACTGCCAGGGTGGATGTACTACCCACTGCACAATTGCGCTCCTCTTGTCTAAATATGTGATCTTAGGTCTTAGGTGATTTACTCCAAACAGCCCAAACTTGAGCTAACGCAGGAGTTGTGTGGTGCTTGTTTGTGCGCATGCGTTGTGGGTAGTTTGTTTGTTTATTTTATAGGCACTTTAGATGATTGGGTGTGGTGAAAGGGAGGTTCTTGATCGCTGTTTTGAAACACTGGGGCTTTCTAGTTCAGTAATCGGTGGTGGAATCATATTCCAGATTCGAATTGCTCGGGGGTAGAAAGAGAACACTGCTGCATTGATGCGGCACCTAGGGGCTACGTAGTGGCCACGGTTTTTTGACTGTGTTAGTAGACCTGGTGGGGGTGTGATGTTCATTATGTTATTTAATATTTTGTAAAATGTCATGACTTGTTTGATAATGTGTCGTCATTCAAGAGTTGACCATCCAAGGGTGGCTATTAGGTCTGCTGCGTTTGTTTGGCGTCTGTGGTCATTTCTGACAAATCTGGCAGCTCAGTGTTGTACTCTTTCAAGGTGTTTAATTTGGGTGGCAGTGTGTGGGTTCCATATGGGAGAGGCATACTCGAGTTTTGGTCGGATTAGCATGTTATAGGCTGTTTCTTTTACTTCAGGTAGCATGGTCCGAGGGTTCGTTTGATCATGCCTAGGACTTTTGAAGATTTGGAAGCTATGGCTGTGATATGGTTAGCCCAGGTTAGTTTATAATCTAATTTTATTCCAAGATATGTGTGGCTAGGGGCGGTAGAGAGTGGCATGCCAAAGAGTGAATATGAATGTAGTCTGGGTTTGGTTTTGTTTGTTATTGGGAGATGCACACATTTAGATATGTTAAATTCCATCTGCCATTTATTAGACCATGTTTGGAGTTTGTTCAGATCAGATTGGAGAGTTTCGTGGTCGGTTTCAGATGTGATTTTGCGATATATAATGCTGTCGTCTGCAAAGAGACGGAAGATTGGACATTTTCGGTTATGTCGTTTATGTAGAGTAAAAATAGGACAAGTCCTAGGACTGAGCCCTGTGGTACACCAGATGTAACATTTGTGCTGTCCGACAGGGCTCCATTGACTGAGACTCTCTGTTTGCGATTGGATAGAAACGATTTGATCCAGTTTTGTGTGTTTCCAGTTATTCCATAGAAAGCTAGTTTGGATAGGAGGTGTTTATGGGGGACTTTGTCAAAGGCTTTGGCGAAATCAAGTAGGATGGCATCTATTTGTGTGTTATTGTCCATAGCAGCACGCCATTCGTGGACTGTCTCGATGAGTTGGGATTCACAAGACAGACCTGGTTGGAATCCATGTTGGAAGTGGAGGATGATGTTGTGTTTGTGTAAGTGTTTCCACATGTTGCTTAGAATGATGTGCTCCATAACTTTGCAGAGAATGCATGTTAACGAAATTGGTCTATAATTAGCAGGGTCTGATTTGTGGCTTTTTTTGTGTATTGGTGTTACTAGTGCTTGGAGCCAGTCATCTGGGAGTTTGCAAGTGTTGTATGACTGCTGGAAAATGTGTGTGATGATGGGGGCAATTTCCACTGCAGTCTCTTTAAGGACTCTGGCTGGGAGTTCGTCGGGGCCTGTAGCTTTATTTTGGTTTAGGTTTTTCAGTTGCTTTATTACTCCGTCTATCCCGATTTCGAGGGAGGGCATATCGGGATAGATGGATGGAGCTAGTTGGGGGATGGGGTAGATTTCTTGAGTAAACACGGAACTAAATTGGTTGTTAAGTGTATTTACTTTGTCGTGATCATTTGTGGCTGGTTGGTCGTTTGCTTGCAGTGTAGGGATGCCAATGTATTCTCGTTTGTTTGCTTTAATGAATGACCAGAATTGTTTTGTTTTTAGGCTGTCTCCAGTGTGATTGTTTAGATAGTCTGAGTAGGATTTGGTTGCAGCTTTACTGGCTTGTTTTCGGAGTTGCCTAAACTTTTCCCAGTCACTATTACGTCCAGTTTGTTTTTGTTTTTTAATGGCTTTTGTTGCTTTTCTTTGCATTCTTATTATTTCACGTGTTATCCAGGGGAGGTGGGTTTTAGCTTTGGTATTGTGGCTGGGAATATTATTGTTGACTAATGAAGTAAGATTAATCCGGAAAAAGTTCCAATTTGTGTTGACATGTGTTGAATTTGGGTTCGTGTCAAAGTATGTTGTTGTTAGTTGTTTTATGTCAGCTTTAAGCTTATCCCAGTTTGCAGATTTATATTGGAACACTTTGTGTGGTGGTTTACTGTTATGGATTGGATTTAGGTTTACGTTAAAGGACATAGCTTCATGATCACTCATGCCGGGAGTGGTGTGAGTGTTAGCAATTATCGATGGATTAGAAGTGAGTATGAGGTCAAGGATATTGCCGGAATCAACTCGTGTGGGATCGTTGACCATGTTTTGTAATCCAAATTCTCTAATTATTTCTAGCAGTTTGTTATGCTTACTGGCAGTTCTGTTGTCAGTGGTTTGCTGCTTGCCCCAGTTAATATCAGGAAGATTGAAGTCACCTGCTATAACTACATTAGGAGAAGTTTTTGTGATCTGTACAGTTTTGTTAGGGATTCGTGGAGAGCTTCAAGGGATTGAAGGTGGTCACTGGGGGGTCGGTAGTAGGATGCAAAGTATAAGGATTTGTTTCGTGTGAAATGGATTTTTGTCCATACTATTTCACAGCTTGAGTTTAGATTTGCAATTGGTTCTGCTACAATGTCGTCGCGGAAGGCTATGAGAACTCCACCACCATGGGTGTTTCTTTCCTTTCGGATGGCGCTATAGTTAGGTGGTAGAAACGAGTAGGTAGGGTAGTTTTCGTCTATTTTGGTTTCGACTAGGAATATGATGTCAGGATTATTTGACTGAATAGTTGTTTTTAATTGGGTTGTCTTTGCAATGCTTTTGGCACTGTTGGTATTGATTAGAATCCGCTAAGTGTGTTACGTTTGGTTTTCTTATGACGTTCAGGGGTTGATGCATTTTGAGGGTTTGGTCCAAAGGTTGGATCCCAGGTTTGGGATGTACGACTCGTGTTTGTTTGGGAAATCTGTGTGTGAGGGTCAATGTTTTGGTTATTTTGGTTTGTGTCACTAAGGCTGTTATATCGGTTGTAAGAACATTCTAATGGGTGGTCTTGGAAGAAGGAATGACTGTAGTTAGGATGGTCGCATTTCATGCAGTGTCAGGAACAGGAACTGTTACAAAGGAGATTATATTGATCTGGACTTATGTCACAACATTTAATATGTACCCATTGGTTACACCGGTTGCAGCAGACTGCTCGGTGATTTGAAGCAACAGGCTTTTTACAAAATCCACAGGGGTGTCTGACTGGGCCGGGGTTTGTTTGGATGTCCCCACAGAGGATTAGTAGGACAAGATAACATGTTTTGTGTCCCGATGTAGGGATTGCATAAGCCAGTTTGGTGTGGTACTTGTTACGGGAGTCTCTGGTGAAAGCTAGTGCCAGTCTAATACTTGTGTCAGTCCAGCAAGACCTGTCATATTTTAGCAGACCATTTGGATCGTCCGTGAATTGGGTATGGTCCAGGTGTATCGGGAATTTGGGTATGAATGCAATAAAGATACTAATCAGAACTATCACTATGGTGTGCCCATTTTGGGTGGCACCATCATAAGAGCAGCTATTGCACAAGCTGCTTTGCTTGTACAGTTATGTTAATGCAGTAAAACAAAAGCAAAAACAAGAGATTATATTCCACTTTAGATGTGGGTATTGTTTTTATGATTAAGTTATATATCACAGCTAATATAAAATCACAGTAGTAAGATCACAGTAGATGTAAAAGACAGTAGTAAAATGTAAAAATGTATTGTGTTTGCTGTTGGTTTCTTGTGTGTTGCTGATAGAGTACAATCCAGATTTGTAACAGTATAATCCGTAGGCTTTGTGTGAATGGACTGATTTTGGGTTGTTTTAGGGGCGATTTGGTTTTGGCGCGCTTTGTGTAAGTTGTTTACAAATTCGCCATCTTGTTTTGAACTGGTTGTTATGGAAGCTAAGGCTAAACCTTTGTCAAATCGTGTCTTAGCATGATTTGATCGCATATATCACCATGGGATTAGATTTAACAAGATTTAACAAGATTGCCACCCAGAGAATTAACTCTAGGTAGCAGGTGAACAAGGAAGCCCTTGGCTTATCGGGAGTCCGACCTTTTTATCTATGTGTATCCCGCCCGTCTGAGGTATGTGTCGATTTTATTTTTAAACATATTCACGCTACTAGCACCCACACAATCAGCAGGTAATCTGTTCCATTCATTTACAGTCCTTTGTGAAAATGAAAACTTTCTTATATCCAATCTACTCTGCTCCTTTGCTAATGCAAGATCATGTCCTCTAGTCCTTCTATCTTTCTTAACTGAGAAAAACATATTTCTATCAATATTTTCATAACCCTTCAATATTTTAAACACTTCTATCTGATCTCCTCTCAATCTCCTGGTCTCTACTGTTGTTAAGCCGCATTGTTTTAGGCGTATTTCATAACTAAGATCCCTCAGATTTGGTATCATTTTAGTTGCTCTCCTCTGCACTCTTTCTAGCATATCTATGTCCTTCCTGCGATATGGCCTCCACGCTTGAATACAATATTCTAAATGAGGCCTAACTATTGTTTTGTACAGCGGTATTATTAGCTCTTTTTCCTTATACGTTATGTTTCGCCTAATTAATCCAAGGATTTGATTTCCCTTTGAAGCTGCAATTCCGCACTGCTCTGAAATCTTCATATCAGCACTGACGGTTAACCCTAAGTCCTTTTCTTTTATAGTAGTACTTAGTACAGTACCCCCCATTGTATATTCTACCTCTTCGTTCCCATGTCCTATGTGGAGGCATTTACATTTCCCAAAATTGAACATCATTTGCCACTTTTCAGACCATTTGATCAACCTGTCAAGATCATCTTGTAAATGCTGTCTATCTCCATCACTTTTAATCCTTCTAAACATTTTTGTATCATCTGCAAATTTCAACACCTTGCTTGTTATTTCATCATCCAAATCGTTGATGTATATTAAGAATAATATAGGACCTAATACTGATCCCTGTGGTACCCCACTCAATACCGATTTCCAGTTTGAAGCCTCCCCATCAACTACTACACGTTGTCTTCTGTCAATCAGCCATTGTTCTATCCAGTTTATTATACCATTTCCTATGCCATGGGCCTTTAGTTTAAGCAGTAATCTTTGATGTGGTACTTTGTCAAAAGCTTTTTGAAAATCTAAGTAGACGATATCTACTGGTGATCCCTCATCTACCCACTTAGTGATGTCTTCCAAAAAACATAACATATTTGTTAAGCATGACCTCGCTTTAAAAAAACCATGTTGAGATGGGTTTATCAAGTTTTGTTTAACAAGAAAATCCACCATGTGATCTTTAATTAGTCTTTCTAATAATTTACAAATCACTGATGTTAAACTCACTGGTCTATTGTTCTCTGACTTGTTTCTCGAACCTTTTTTGAATAACGGTATAATGTTTGCTTCTTTCCATTCTAAAGGAACCACTCCGTCTTCTAATGACAAGTTGAAAACTGTTGCAAGTGGTATGCTAATTTGTTCTACAATTTCCAATAGTAGTTTGGGTGGAATACCATCCATTCCAGGTGATTTATTCTCCTTCATAGCCCTTATTTTCTTAGCTACCATTTCCGGGGTTACAATTAATTGTCCTAAATAGTCTGAATCTGCCCCCTTGAACTTAGCCTCTGGTATTGGCAGTGAACTAATATCTTCCCTGGTAAACACTGAACTAAAGTACTCATTCAGGTCTTCTGCCATTATGAATCCCTCTGATATTATATTTCCAGCACTATCTTCTAGAGGACCGACCTTATCTTGAACTTTCTGTTTGCTTCGAACATACGCATAAAAACTCTTGCTGTCATGTTTTATATTACTAGCTAATTGTTGTTCATAGCTTCTCTTTGAATTTCTAATTTCAGCTGTAGCTTGGTTAAGTGCTTCTTTATAATTGTTGTAGTCTTCATCATTTCCAGTACATCTATATGACTTCCACATCATTTGTTTATACTTAATTTTTCTAATGGCTTCTTTCGATAAGTGTTTCTTTTTGGACCGTTTTCCTTGTTTTTTGAAGGGTACAAATTTATCGATTATGCACTTAATTTCACTCTTTAATATATTCCAGCATTCTGTTGCCGTCTTATTTTTCAGTGTCTTATTCCAGTCTATCTTTGCTAAATATTTCCTCATGTCCTTATACCTTCCTTTGTGGAAATTTCTCCTATACTGCTTTTTGCTATTCCTTTCTGATTTTACTTTGATGGTAAAATGTATCTGGTTGTGATCGCTACTCCCCAGTGGCTCACATATCTTGACATTGTCAACTAATTCATTCTGTGAGGACAAAACTATGTCTAACACATTCTCACCCCTGGTTGGTTTTAGCACATGTTGAGAAAGGAATGTATCTTGAACTAAAACTAAAAACTTGTGGTCCTCTCTCCCCATACTCTGTAGAGATTTCCATTGTATATGCCCATGGTTAAAATCCCCCATAATAATACAGTCCCATTTGCTTACTTCCCTTATAGCGTTTTGTATTTTTTCATTCTCTTCTATGCTTATGTTTGGACTTCGATAAACTAACCCAACTGTTAACGTTGAGTTTCCTGTAACTATGTTACACCAAACAGCTTCTTCGCAATCTGCTTCTCTTTCTAATTTTATTTCATAAGCCTGAATAGATTCTTTAATATATAAAATAACTCCACCTCCCTTTCTTCCTATTCTATCTTTTCTAAACATTACATATCCTGTCAGTCCCAATTCAGCATCTGATATATCGGTGGTGGTCCAGGATTCGGTTATACCTATTATATGAGGGTCAATATCTTCTACCATAATGTTTAGTTCATTTCTTTTGTTTACTATACTCCTTGCATTTAAACAAACACATTTATATCCAGCTTCAGAAGTGTTTTCCAGACTGTTATTTGTTGATTTATTTGTGCTGTCTTTATCTATGCCTCCATTTTCAGGCTTTTCTGTGAGTCCCCCCGCGAATCTAGTTTAAACAGATGCAACCTGTCCCACTGTCAACAGATTGCAGCAGATTCTCTGAGAAAACTGCAGCCCCCTTTCCACTAAGATGGAGGCCAGATTCTGGTATATCTAAAATAGTACCTCACACAGTTAACAGTAATAAAACGTTTAGAAATCGTTAAAATAATCGATAACAGCGGAGCGGAAATATTGAAATGGACTACACCTGACGCATGCGCAAACTCTTTGTGATGTTTACTTAAGGTTAGAATACTGTTTGATGAAAGAAATTTTGCTAAAAAAAATTAATTTTATAATATACTTTTGATGTATACTAAAGTCTGACTTGTGTTACGTTTTTTTGCATTTATTTGTTTTTAAAATAATCACTGAAAAACACATTTTAATGCAATTTGGTCTTGTCAACCAATTTCACAGTATCATGCATTTTTCACCAAGCTTGAATTGCAGAAAATATTTTGCGATGAAAGTTGGTACATGTCTTTCCCTTAATGGTGTCCTCAAAATAATGAGGGTTTTCTAAATAATATAATATTTTCTGAAATATTAACTTTGTTAGACAGTTTTGCTGGAAGATGATGGAAAGTATAAAAAATACAACTAATGTTTTTTCTTCAAAAGCTCCCATTATTTTTTTATAATATAATCATACTTTCCTTCAAGTTTGATAGACATAACTATAATATTCTCAAACAAGTAATTTTAAAGAATTTGCAACTGCCTTTTACTTTTTTACCAACGATTAAAAATTCCAATACCATGGCAACCATGCTGTTATTTTTTATGAAATCTCACCAGATACAAAGATACTTGGATTGCGAGTTTAATTAGCTTTCTAGCAATATATAGGTTTGCATATGTGTCACGTATACTAAACTCACAGCAAGCATGCAAAGTCGATCACCCTCATTTCAGAAACAACCAGAATTCTAACCTTAAAAGACACACAACACAAGTGCATTCACCTGCACTATAATACACTCTGCTATGTTAAAAGTCACTGAGAAACCACGGTATGCCCTACATGAAGCTGTGATGCTAATGGGAAATGTTTTATTTAGAGAAAGCGATCATTTCATATATATATATATATATATATATACAGTGGGATGTGATATCGAAAGGTTCCACAACATTGTGTTTTCTAACATTATGATGTAAGTCTTGCCATTGGTCCTAAAATCAAATATTAACCTTTTGGGCATTGCACCATTTTCCAATAGCTTAAAACAATGTTTTGCTCCCCATATTTCAGACTAATTTCACAAAAAGCTAACCTACCAATTAATCACTATGTTTGTGCATATTTTGTTTAGGTGAAATTAGCAGACGAGCTGCAACATTAATGACGACCATGCTGGTTCAAAATAAGTTATAATTTTTCGTGCGTGTTATTGTGCCATGGAGTGCTAAAGCCTAATTTGGCCAGAGACAGTTGTAGATCATGAGGATGTGTATTGCAAAACCACCTTATTCCACCAAGTAAAATCTCAATGAAGAGCTCACTTCAGTTGCATGATGTTATTTGCTATCAATTATCCCAAATATGTTTTGTTGTGGAGACATACCTCCATGGTAACATAAAACGCTGTTGTTCAACAACAGTTGTTGTGCAACAGTTAGGTAAATTAGTTAATTTTCCACATGTTCAACAAGCTTCACTGAACTGATATATTCCCCAACGTTTATGAAAATATGTTCAATTATAACTAAGATATGGCCCATTGTTACTTTAAGAACTATGACTAGCCTTAATTCTGGATTCCTGCTTTACTAAAAAATAATTGGTGTATACTGTGAGCATTGACCATATTTTGTGCAGGAACCTCGTGCTGGAGGCCAAGAATGGTAATTGAATACGTGTATGCAAAAGAGGAAGAAACAAGTAAGACATCCATCAAATACAGAGCCAGTGGTGATATACAGGTGAGTGTTATCAAACAGTTATCTGTAAATCTGTATTAAACATTTCTAATTATCATCAGCTAAAGGATGTTGTAAATAGATTTTTCTAGGTTTATACAACAAGAAATGAGAGCACAAGTAGAAATGTTATTGCTATGCCAAAGCAGCTGATCGTGACAGTTATGACAATTACAGCAGGGAGCCAAGCACAACACAATAAGAGATCAGACTAGGAAACAAGATCACTTGTGGTGTTTCCTGAATTATAATTTTTAGCAAATGTGCCCTCCTAGTGGCATTATATCCGGTTTCCCGAAGTTACCTTACATGACATTTGTTGTCACATGCATTTTTTTCTTAATGTAAGTTATACATGTCACCACCTGATTGGTGGCCAGTTTAGAACCATGCATCCGTGACATTAGTGTTGCAGTTGATAACACTATGTCATTGGTGGTGCGTATACACTGTGTTTGCCAGGTGGCATATTGTCACTCTTGCAGCATTGCCAAAATCAGGAAATGCCTGACCACTGCTGCATGTAAGAACATAACCCACGCTTTAGTTATGTCACACGTGGATTACAGCAATGTGCTGCTTTACAGTCTGCATGAGGTGCAGCTACAGAAACTGCAAATAGTTTACAATTTGGCAGCGCGGCTTCATACTGGAGCCCACATATTGGATCATGATTACCAGTTTTGTTCTTTGGTTAATTCATTTGTTCAAGGTCTCCTACAGTGTTGCACTGTTCACAACTTGTGCCAACATATCTGATGTCATTAGTGACACCCTACTCACTGGCTGAACACTAAGATCTGCCAGTCAAGGTCTTTTTATCATACCATGTTGCCACCTTGAGCAGTACGGGCAGTGGTTCTTGTCTTCAAGGTGGCCGATTATATATCTTGCAGCCAGATACGCAAATTCTGTGCAACAGTAAAAACCTTACTAAAACATCTCTTCTGGACTGCCTATTAAAGTATCTTAGTAAAAGTGACATTTCAATTTGACTTTGTTAAACTTATTTAACTCTGTTATTAATTTCCATTTGTTTTTAATAAAACGTGTCTGCTTAATGTGTATTTCTATATAATTTGTCAACTCCATTTAGTTGTGTGTAACATATTAATTTATTTATTTAACATATTTATTTAATGTACTTTTGCAACTCATTCATTTACTTACGTTTAACTGTTCGACACATTTTTATTTTTAACTATGCGTATTGTTTTAAAATGTACTTATTTTGATGTTGTTAGCTTCTTATAGCAGGTTTTTTTGGCATACTACTGTTACTAGTAATAAACAACGTAGCTCGGAATAACTGCAAAAATGTGTAATTTTGTGAACAATCAATTAATTTATATAGTTGACAAGGAATTGCTAGAGAAAGGAGTTTTAGGATTTATATGTGGTGTTTGTGCCCTTTTTGATAAATCATAAATGTACGAAAAACATTTATTTTCTACATTCTTTAACATATATATAAATAATACACCATTGTTTTAATTAAAGGGGTATGTTTTTTAGAAGGTCCAAGGGACTATTGCCATCACTCTGCGTCCGCCGTCCGTCGTCCACCGTTAGCTGCCGTATCTCAGAAACCGTTCAGCAACTTTTTCTCTAATTTTGCATAGACATATCTTAGGGCACTGCCACTATGCACAAGAAATCTATATTTGATTGAATCATTTTAAGGGCTCCCTAGGGCTTCCAAGGACCCCAAAACTGGTAAAAATGTAACATTTTGCCTATTTTTCAAAAACTGTTCAGCAACTTTTTTTCTAATTTTGCATATATGTATCTTAGGATGCTGCCACTATATACAAGAAATCTGTATTTGATTGAATCATCCTAAGAGCACCTAAGGGGCCCCCAAAGTGCAAAAGATTTACATTATCTAGTGATGTGGTTTTGAGAAGGGCCCTTGAGACAACCCCCAACAGTAGATTCTGTTTAATGTGCCACAAAGTCGGCACCATAACTAAACTATGCAGCCTAGTGCTACTGTTCCATTGAGACCTTGACTAATCTTTAATTGGTCACAGCACCCAGGCAGAGTAGACACAATTGACCCCTGTTAGACTGAACAGTTGCCTAACACTTTTAAACTGTATCTTCAAAACTATTGATTTTCTATAATTGCAAGTTGTGTTTATTTTGATGTTCATTTAATTATTATAAAATGGTGTGACTGTGGTGTCTATTGGTTAAAGATGTATTGTCTGTAGAAACCTGTAGGTGACAAACATAGAAAATTAATATTCTGTCACCTGTATGTGACAAACATAGAAAATTAATATTCTGGACAACTATAGAGTGAAATATCCTACACTTTATTGATATCAAATGTATTCTACTGTTCTGTTTACACTTGCCATGCCTTGTGTAGACATGGTACTGTGTAAATCAATTGTATCAATATAGACTAATAATTACAGATTCACAATATAGTTGACACCTGAAACAACCAAATGTCAACCATTAGAAGAGTTGACATGGTTCCGCTATACACAAGCAAGAAATCTGTATTTGACTGAATCATTCTAATGTTATCAGAATATAGTAGAACATACATTTTCTGCATGAAATTATCTTAGACCACAGGGAGGACCGGTCTACTAAATCAAATGCTTTCTTATAATCGATGAAGGCACAATAAAGCCTTTTGCATTGAGACAAATACAATTCAACCAATACCCCTATTTGAACACTGCCTGTTCTTCACCTATTACATTCACTTTGTTTAGGTATGTGGTCAGTCTGGTGTTCTGAACAATCACTAAGGATTAATGAACACTTGTGCAGAATGTCACCCACTTGGCAGGTTTAATTGATCTATTCAGCAATGAGGACACTGCTTAGGCCTCACTCTGGACACTGTCACTCACAGTGTTGTGTATTGTCTTAGTTGGTGCATTGAGCTAATCTACTTGACCATGCATCAGTGGTGGCTCTGGTTGTATATTACACCCAGCTGTGGAGCTAAGATTCTCTGCCTGCTATTGTTTGATGGAAACTGTGACTAATCTGTAATTGGTCACTGGCAGTAGCTTGTGTCAACAGACAGCATTAAGCCACTAGACCCCTGTTAAACTGGACAGTTGCCTGTAGGTTTTAAACTGTCAAACAGTGAGTCTACCTTTTGCTCTCAAATAATCTGTCCTCTTAGTTTTACACATGAAGACATAATCTGGCATAACTTGATAAGTCTTTGTAGCAGCACATTTGTACTTCCAGTGTATCATTGCAACATAACATACATACTGTGTGCCACATTTGAATGTCATGCATTTAATATTTCCATGCGATCCATTTGCATATATAATGTAAAACTTCAACAGCCGTTTTCTTTATTTTCACTTTTTGATCCCTACCATGTTCAATGCTCCATAACTTTGCCAATTTTTGTAGCAGTCATGATTTTTGAAACCGTGTAAAGCACCCTACCAAACCTTTACAAGGATGTAAGAAAACAATGTTACAATTTGTCCGACTTATCACTCATTTGGTCAGCCGGGGTCACATATAGACGTATTAGTCCAAAGGACTTCAGGGCCACTTGGCCCATTTTTTTATTTTACTCACTGCTCCTCGCCTCATCTATAGTGTCGTAATAGGATGTGATGTGTATTGGAATCTGCTGCTCATTGCTAGGTTTATGTAGAGAAAGAGAGTCACAGAATGTGGGTGGAAAATGGCAATGCCCTTTAATTACATGTAGTAAATTAGTAATGTAAATGGTAAAGACAAGACAATGGGCATTGCCGTCGACCTAGATAGCAAAAGGCAATTCCCCTTAAACATAGAAGAGTCGAACATATCTGTCGATGGGAATGCCAATAATTAACTATCTATGCGGAATAAATGTGGGGTCCAGAAACCACCCAAACAACCCTATGCAGTGTAGCAGAATCCAACAACAAAATTGCTATGTGGGAATTGTCACTGTTGCCTTTAGGAAAACTTAAGTCGCGAATTAGTCGAAATTGGCCTGGTGCTTTCTTGTCTACCACACCGAGAGGCAACAGCACTACATGTACTCATGAACGAGTTGAGAAAGGACCTGCTATTCTGCTCACTGATACTTCTTGTATTAGTTTAGTGGTAACCAACTGGTGGTTCTTTAGGGCTGAAGGATGGTTGACATGCTGATTATTCTGGGAACTGCATGTGATGGTTGATGGGATGCGGAAACCGAAGGAAAACCCATGGATTAATCGGTTTCGTTTAACCCTTTCGTACCCGAATAGGTATGTTGCTTGCCTTGGGGTAGGACTGGAGTTGGGAGGCTTCTGGGAAGTTCTCTTGACAAGAGTAGCAGTTGATTTTGGCATGTCCTTTTCTTCCACAGACACTGCAAGCATGCCTGTAGCGACATTGCCTGTTGGCACATTTGCCGTTACTGTTCCAGGTGAAGGACACTCCCGAGTCTACCGGTCCTGGTTGCCGGCACTTCTGGTGAAAAAGCCGCTGCAATCGTGGTGCAGCCATTAGGGATGCATCACCATGGACGGCATCCATGGCTAAATCCCAGTTGGTGGTCTGCTACAGCAACGACGGCAACAAAGCATGGACACGCCGAAATTTTCATCGTAGGTGTGCCATGCCGATCATCCCATCATGACATTTCTGCATGTCCATGATTCGCATCACGTATGTGAACATTGATGGTGCCTATGCAGGGTACCGTTCTATGTACACACTGACATACGTACTGAATGCACGCAGCCAGTGTGCAATGTCGGTGACTGGTGTCACCCTGCCTGGCATCATGTGTGGTTGAGGCAGCTGACTGAGAGGGTCGAGGGACCAGGACACTGTTGGCTCTGAAGGTGTTGGCAACGCTCCCAGCTCGATGTACTGGTGTGCCCAGATCATTGCTTTAATCATGCGGTCTAGATCAAAAGTGGCTGACTTACCTTGTTTGGGCCTGAGGTGGGTCTTTCCTAACATTTGCTAGAGGGTGTTGGCCAGCATAGCTTGAAAGTCTGTGTCCTGGCCCCCTCACGAAGATGTCCCAGGCTGTACCATAGGTGCAGGGGTGGACGTCTCGGTTGTTGGCATCATTGTGTTGAATTGTGGCAGTGCTGTCGATGTCGAAGTCGAAACTGAGGGGGGAAGGTTGTAGCTGACGCAAGCCTCATTCAGTTGGGCTTGAGTTTCTGCAATTGTCGCTGCAGGTCAAGGATAGTGGTGCGCAATGGGGCAGGATCAGTGCCGCAGTCCGAGCAGTCCGACGAGTCGTCTGCCAGTCTCGCAGGCATCCGAGTTGGCCTCGTGGAGAGTCCGCTTACAGGTGGAGGGCCGCCCTTCCTCCCATGTTTTACCTTGGGCATTGCTGAAATTGGAAAACACAGCAGAGCAGTTTTCCGAGCATATGGGTTAACTTGTATCCTGAATAGATACAGGCGTAATGCAGTGGTGTCGGCCTATTGATGGGTAATAATATTATATGCTTGTGGCCATGCCACAATTGCCTGAAATAGGAAATTCACATAGTGAATCCGGTTATTAAGACCTGCTGGCAGGTATATGTGTCTACGACAGCGTGCCTACAAAAGTGACCTTAAACTCAAATTAATATTTGTAGGCCCACATTGTGTAACCCGACCACAATTAACACACTCCAATATGTGTTACTCAGCAAAGCCTGTTCACACAGAACTCAAAAATATGGGCGTAAGTAATCACTAGCGCAACAATACCGATGTGGTACATAACCTTGCCTGCTCACACAACAGAAGGTTAGAACATGGGTGTGGAAACTCATCATCACCCTGGGCCGACCACCTTGCAATTCCAACTATCAATGTGTGGTCTACAACATGGCCTGTTCATGAAACAAGGCTCAACAACATGGTTGTGGAAACTCATCATCACCCTGGGCCGGCCACCTTGCAATTCCAACTATCAATGTGTGGTCTACAGCATGGCCTGTTCATACAACAAGGCTCAACAACATGGGTGTGGAAACTCATCATCACCCTGGGCTGACCACCTTGCAATCCCAACATAAATGTGTGGTCTACAACATGGCCTGTTCATACAACGAGGCTCAACAACATGGTTGTGGAAACTCATCATCATCCTGGGCCAACCACCTTGCAATCCCAACTATCAATGTGTGGTCTACAACATGGCCTGTTCATACAACAAGGCTCAACAACATGGGTGTGGAAACTCATCATCACCCTGGGCCGACCACCTTGCAATCCCAACTATCAATGTGTGGTCTACAACATGGCCTGTTCATGCAACAAGGCTCAACAACATGGGTGTGGAAACTCATCATCACCCTGGGCCGACCACCTTGCAATCCCAACTATCAATGTGTGGTCTACAACATGGCCTGTTCATGCAACAAGGCTCAACAACATGGGTGTGGAAACTCATCATCACCCTGGGCTGACCACCTTGCAATCCCAACTATCAATGTGTGGTCTACAACATGGCCTGTTCATACAACAAGGCTCAACAACATGGGTGTGGAAACTCATCATCACCCTGGGCCGACCACCTTGCAATCCCAACTATCAATGTGTGGTCTACAACATGGCCTGTTCATGCAACAAGGCTCAACAACATGGGTGTGGAAACTCATCATCACCCTGGGCTGACCACCTTGCAATCCCAACTATCAATGTGTGGTCTACAACATGGCCTGTTCATACAACAAGGCTCAACAACATGGGTGTGGAAACTCATCATCACCCTGGGCTGACCACCTTGCAATCCCAACTATCAATGTGTGGTCTACAACATGGCCTGTTCATGCAACAAGGCTCAACAACATGGGTGTGGAAACTCATCATCACCCTGGGCTGACCACCTTGCAATCCCAACTACCAATGTGTGGTCTACAACATGGCCTGTTCGTCAAGACTCAACAACGTGTGTGGAAACACAACATCACCCTGGGCTGACAACCTACAATCCCAACAAACACAGGTATGATTAGTGCATGGGAAGGAAGAGTGGCCTGTCACCACACATCTGTACGAACACAGTAGTTACTATAGTGTGGTCAGCATAACAGCACAGCCTGGAAATAAAATGAGATGAAAGCATATTATTATGCACGATAAACTCCAAGCTAGTCCTGGCCACAATCGTATGTTCGCATTTGGTAGCACACAATTAAATGTAAAGTGAACATCAGAAAGTGCACATCACACATATAAATGTAAAGTGCACATCTAGCTGCTAGCTCAAAGTAATAGCATATTCATTTTAGTGCATATAAACATGCAGTCATGCTAACTGAGTAACTTACATCCATGGCATGTAAGTTACCAGGTATATCAATTAAATCATCCAGGTAGACAATAGGAACATCCTGAAAGTAATATTGTGGCATGTGCATTTAGAAGTATCATAATAGTACAGTGGCTAAGGGATATGATTGGGCACTTTTTGACAAAAGCATAAAAATTGGTACACAAGTAATTTATGATGTATATATTCATATAAAGCTAGGTACCCATCGCCATCGAATCTAGCCGCCATCTTGATTTACAAAATGAACGCCATGGAAATCCATTACCGAAGTTTCTCGACAACTCAGCAACATAGAATCATGTTCTTGGTGTCTAAACTGTCATTTTTAGGGTCAAGGAATTAATTTCTGCCACATTCCATATCTTCAGATGACTGCCATATTGGAATTCAAGATGGCCACCATGGAAATATATTAACCACGTTGCTCAGCTTCTAAGCAACATAGAAACATGTTCTTGGTATCTAATCCATCATTTTCAGGGTCAAGGAATCCATTTCTATCACATGCCATAATCCTCAGATGACCGCCATATTGAAATTAAAGATGGCCGCCATGGAAATCTGTTAACCAAGTCACTCAACTTCTAAGCAACGTAGAAACATGATTTTTTGCGTCTAAACCAACATTGTCAAGGAATTAATCCTTGCCACACACTGTATCTTCCGATGACGGACGTAATAAAATACAAGATGGCCGGCATGCAAAATTTAATATGTCTACTTAGTTTGGTAAAAAGTGTCGATGATGGTGTCAACAATTGAAGACATGGGCAACCCATTCCTTGACGATAGCGGTGATATGCTGACACTTGATACAAATCACTAAATGGCGGTACGTGTTCAAAAATACTTAGGATATCTGCTAGATGGTGGTACTGAATCCAAGAAATCGCATTAAAAGTTAACAACCTTGTAGATTACAGTCCTTCACGGAAAACTGTTTGAAACAATTCGTTTGAAGAAATTGGAAAGAGTATGTGTTACAGATTTAGCACATAAATATCTTACAGAAGAACGTACAAAAATATCAATTAACCGCACACAAGGCAATATTAAAATGTAGGCATTCCAACAACCAACGAATGATGTTCGGGTTGTAAAATTGCAAACGTAAAGTTCCTGAATGTGAATGCCATGATTTGCATGAAAGATGACGCAACCGTAATGGCTTTACAAACAACGAGACTGTACAGTATGCCTGTGTGTGGGCGAATACCGAATAAACGTTGAATCAATTACGTTACTGCCTAAATTCAAGTTAAGACTTAACTAACCATCTACAGTCAAGAACACAACGTCACACCCGTTTTCGTGTCCGACAAGAGCGTCGCGCAGACGAAATAAATGGCTCAGCACACTGTTAGTTTTCTCATTGGCGACCATGTTAACGTTTCGTCTGATTATAAGAAAACGTGGCTTATAAATGTCTTAAACTTCTCACCTGCTGTTATTATCATCTCATTGACATGCTGGTCGAGTTTAGTCAAAATCTAATATTTCTAGCTCTCTTAAAATACCTGTATGTGTTACACCCGTCAATATTTATGAACGGATGCAGGCAGAGGGGTCAACTAGCCAAATTGCTACCAAATATCCTTCCACTTAGTAAAACCAACTAAAAATACACCATTTTATTGTCAACAGCTTCTACAATCATACTTTGAAATCTGACTACTCAGATGCACTTATGTCAGAGCAGGTGAATTTTAAAAATCATTTCTTAAAAAAACACTTCACTTTTTTTTTCTGTAACTAAATAGGAAGTCTAACAGTGTCCTGACCCCAAATAGACATGGTGATTTTTGAGAAATTTTTTGAAAACAACACACTTTATAGGCACAAATGTTACAAGCACTCTGCAATTTTAGTTTTGGTAATCTTGGAACTGTGCGGTGATTGGCTACTGCTTGGTCACTGCATGGTCACCAGAGTGGGTTATTCCCTTATTGGGATATAGGTTCTCTGCGACCTGTCTGTGACCTCCTCTGTTGTACTCCCAAGGGATAACTGTATCCAGCTTAGCTGAGGCAACATCAATGGCAACATTGTCCAGATGTGTCTGGCCAATGTTTATGTCCTGGTGCTGTGAGTAAAATCTATTTAATTCATGCTGGATTAAACATTTATTTATATTTTGAAATAAAAATAGAGTGGCTTGAAATGTACAACAATAATAATAAGGTCTTATATCTGTATCCAGTCCTTAGTTCTGTTACAAAAACGTTCACAATGATATGTCACTCATTTAGGTAGTGAAAGCGATTTTAAAAAGGTGTGTCTTCAGCGACGTCTTAAACGACGCAATAGTGTCACACTGTCTGCTTGACTGT
The DNA here is from genome assembly GCA_020002185.1 of Paraescarpia echinospica. Lineage (NCBI taxonomy): Eukaryota > Metazoa > Annelida > Polychaeta > Sabellida > Siboglinidae > Paraescarpia > Paraescarpia echinospica. Next base: position 7,766,043 of record CM034539.1, on the reverse strand, counting down.
GGAAGATTGTTCCAAAGTACATGGGCCGCTTTGGAGAACGCACGGTTTCCGAAAGACTTCAGGCGTGTGGTTGGTACTGTCAGCAGACCAGCAGAATTTGCTCGGAAGGAGCGTGTGGGCTGATATTCAACAAGAAGCTCGGAAATGTATTGCGGTGCAAGTCCATGGAGTGCCTTGAAGGTGATCAGGAGAATTTTAAACGTAATTCTTTCTTGGATGGGAAGCCAATGGAGAGATTTCAGGACTGGTGTTACGTGCTCGTGTTTCCTTGTTCGTGTGATTAAACGAGCAGTCGTGTTCTGAATGCACTGTAGTTTACGTAGCTGATACTTGTTAATTCCAAACAGCAGCGAATTACAACCATCCAGTCTGTTGTAAATGAATGGATGATTTGTTTGGCAGCTCCTGGTGTAAACAATTTGATGATTTTACAAAAATTTCGGATTTGCAGATCAGAAGATCTACAGATGGCACTGACTTGTTGATCCATTGTAAGTCTAGCATCGAACATGACCCTAAGATTTCTGACACATGTACTGGGGGTCACTTGGGTGTATGTATTCAACGTTGATCTTTGTTATTTTAGGTATCTTTCTGCGCAGCGCCTCTGATACCGTGACCAGAACGTCAGATTTGTCACCATTTAATTGAAGTTTGTTTGCTGTCATCCAACCGTTGATGTCAGCAATGCATGTTTCTAGCTGAGATATGGCAACAGATGTGTCGGGGGTTTCTTGAATGTTGTGTAGAGCTGCGAATCGTCAGCGTACATATGAAACTCCAAGCCATGTTGTCAGATTTTGCAACCCAGTTCACCAGCCGTGTATATGATGAACAGTGACTTTGTGCTTTTTGTATGTTATGGGTTTCACAGCCGTGTTTGTACAATGTATCGTAATATGTATGCCGATTAAAAAAGTTTAGAATTGAACTGATATCCTCCCAATTTGAATACTGTGTTGTTAGTATTATCAATATTTTCACACACCTTGGGTCCTTGGTACACATTTAACGTAGAGTGCCTACCAAGTTTCAGCTGTATTCGTACAAAAATTGACAACATATATTTTCAGGCAGACAGACACATATATATATATATATATAGGGCATACAGAGCCCAACACATTTTTATTATAGATAATTCACAATAATCAGTGTATAAACTGGCAGTTATATCTAAATAAATATGAAACATGTATTATTAACGTAGCTGTGCGTGTGCTGTGCGTGTGCTGTGCGTGTGTGTGTGCGTGTGTGTGCGTGTGTGTGCGTGTGTATTTGTTTACTCCTCCTCAAGTTGTATTATCTAATATATGATTTTCAGTCGGCTGGGATGGTGTGCTTCTACATCATGTCTCGAGGCATCCATCCCTACGCAGCTGATGATGACCTCGTTATGGTGCAGCCCAACGTCATGAGAGGAAAGTACGACTTGTCAGCCGTTGAGGACCCTGTGGCTTGTGACCTGGTCAGACTCATGCTGACACATGAACCAAGTGTTCCACCAACAGCAGGAGAACTGCTAAGGTGAGGACTGTGGTTGTTGTAGAAGGTTCACATATTGACTCACCTCTCTAGTGAGTATCTACATCATTACAACAGTATTGCTTTTTTCTTTAATACACTCTTGCTTTACTAATAGTACTGATAGTATTAATAATAATAATGTTTATCTCAGACAAAAGTCCGTATGTATATATAAAGTACAAGTAAAACATACAAAGATATAGATACACATCATGGAATAAAAAATAGTTGATTAATAAAAAAGCATAAAATGTGGGTTCAAGTATACAGTTGGGTAGTCCAGTATTTAAACATAGGACTTCTAAAATATATCAGTATAAAATTCACAAAAAGTGGATTTTCAGAATGTTGAAGAGGACATGATAAGCTAACTATGGATCATTAAGATTTAACACAGTTTGTAGCAAACACAAAACTTGCATTACATTATGATTACAAATTGCGTAAGATTATAAAACTGTTGTTTCACACAACAGTAATTCCTTTCAAACTCTGTTTCTTTAAATTTACACAAAAGACTTGAGGTGTACATAGTACCACTGTAAGAATGAAAAAGGAAGTTTTAAAGGGACATAGCCTGTCCGTCTACCCGTAACTAGTGGATGTAGTAAATTGTAGCAATAAGTCTGCTGTGTTAAATGTGGAAAGTTTAACATTAAAGTGTATTGCAGGTAACTAAGCCCGACTCAGTCGTATTGCCAATGAAGTTTGTTTTGAAACTGGATGTTTTGTTTACTACTTGAACATGTGGACGTGCCTTCAAATTACGACCATTGTAATGGGCTTACTAAACACAGTTTGGTGGGCAGCATACCTTCAACATTATTATTATAGTCTTAAGAACATTATATTAATTAATAAATGACAAACTAGGAACAGACTGCCACCTTTTAATGGTGGAGCTGCAAAGACGACATTTTCATGGTAAGACATTTGAGCGTATATGCATCTTTTCTGTCTGGCAATGTCATCATCATTGAGTGTAAATGCATCTTTTCTGTCTGGCAATGTCATCATCATTGAGTGTAAATGCATCTTTTCTGTCTGGCAATGTCATCATCATTGAGTGTAAATGCATCTTTTCTGTCTGGCAATGTCATCATCATTGAGTGTAAATGCATCTTTTCTGTCTGGCAATGTCATCATCATTGAGTGTAAATGCATCTTTTCTGTCTGACAATGTCATCATCATTGAGTGTAAATGCATCTTTTCTGTCTGACAATGTCATCATCATTGAGTGTAAATGCATTTTTTCTGTCTGGCAATGTCATCATCATTGAGCGTATATATAGAGTATTGAGAAGCAACATTATGACAAAGAGGTTGGTCTACAGAGTGTGTGCAGATGAAAAACTACATTTTAACTTAGTTGTCATCTATGCATAAATACACTGGCCGTCATACTGCAAGTGTGTTAATCAGTGCAGCAACGTACAGTGCATTGATTAAGAAATATAGACAGTTCTGCACAGTTGAGCAACATATTTCCAGTCAATGAGACTGGGTTTAGTAATCTAGTTGACCAATCATAAACTAAGTTATATATATATATACACACACATTATATATATAATTATTATATATATATAATATATATATATATAATGTTAATACATTTTATCTGACATCAAACATAAAAGGTTGAAAATAAAGGGTTTATTGAAAATGGTTATTTGCAGAGTAGAAAAACGAATACAATAGAGAAATATGTATTTGAGGTGGCTGGTATCTATTCTATGCTTGTCTTGAATTGTGTAGTTGCAACGCAAGATTTAATAGATTATTTTTGTGTGGAATATAATTGATATATTCCAGATTAATGAAACTGGCTTTTATTTTAAATATTCCAAATTAATTCAGCATTGAACTATAGTTTTTGTTATAGCTTTATCGTGCCTAAACCAACAATAATCCAAACTCATACTGCGTCTACATGGACAACATTTTAACGTGGGCTAAAGATAATTATTTTAGCCTAGATTAAAAAATCAGAGGCACATTAAAAAAAGGGTTAGGAAATGTCAGATAGCCATTTTTTTTTCTTGAGATACACCCGAGGGAAAATGACATAACTAAAAACTAATCGAACTAGTACAGGCCCTAAGTAGCTTAATGTTTTTCTCCAAGATGGCTTGCCCCTGCAGCGCCAAACTTTCAAGGATTAATATATGACCTCTCAGAAGAAAAGGAACGTCTTTATCTTTTTTCAAAACTTGGGTTGAAATCAGTTGTTCATAATATTACACGTGGCTTCTGCGAATGTCCCAAGCCATGTGAACATTCCGCCGAATAAGTTGGGCATGTTTTGTGCGCCGTTGTGAATTACGGCATATGTCGTAGCAAACGTCATTCATGAACACTCCAGGAAACTGTTTTTTCATATGTATCTATGTAACGCCATCCGGAGTATGGGCAACATAGACATCTTCTGTGAAAACATCACAAACTTCTTTGGAAACACACACACCAACAAGACACTGTTTCTATGTGGAGATTTTAATGTAGACATCTTCAAACATGACAACCATTTAGGTACAAAACATGTTATTGACATGTATAGTTTAGGCCTGTATCCTCTAATCACTAAGCCAACAAGAATTACTCGAGATTCAACCACTCTGATTGACAACATTTTTACAAATGCCATAAACAAACGAACTACAAATGGTATTTTAATCAGCGACATAACTGACTATTTTCCAATATTTACACTATGTGAATATGAAATAACTAAAGGAAAATAGAAATGCACGAAAATGTACGAAATCATAAAAATGAAAAACAAATTCTTTTATAGCAGATTTAAGACGTGAAACATGGGAAAAGGTATTTAGCACAAAATATGTTGAAGTAGCTTATGGTATATTTATTGATACATTTATGAAAAAATTTGATAGGCATTGTCCAGTCAGAAAAATAACCAAGCAACATGTAATCAGTGATAAGCCATAGTTCACAACTGGCTTGAAAAATGCTTGTCACAAGAAAAACCACTTGTATAGAAAATTTCTTTAAAATACATCACAAGAGATGGAACATTGTTACAAAACTTATAGAAATAAACTAACTACAATACTAAGAAATGCAGAAAAAGCATACTATAGAAAACTATTAGATGACCAAAAACAAAACAGTAAAGAAACTTGGAACATCTTAAATACACTTATTAATAAACTTCAAAATGAATCTTCTTATCCTGAATGTTTTGTAATGGAGGGTAGAAAAATTACCAACAAGAAAGACAGCATTTTCGAACATTGGCAAAGAACTAGCTGCTAAAATAGATCCACCGATAAATGGTGCATCATTTCATGACCATCTTAAAAACAAAAATAAGAACAGCATGTTCTTAAATCCAGTAAGTGAAGAAGAAATCAGTAGGATCATCGGTGCATGTAAAAACAACCTCAACAGACAGTAATGATATAAATATGAATATCATAAAAAGATATGCAATCCATGATTACGCCATTAACAGCAATATTTAACATGTCTTTTGAAAATGGAGTTTTTCCTTCTAGATTAAAAGTAGCCAAAGTTGTACCTATATTTAAAAATGGTTCAAAAACAGAATTTAACAACTACAGACCAATATCCTTGTTGTGTCAATTTTCCAAAATACTTGAAAAACTAATAAAAGACTCGAAGAATTTATTAATAAAAATGATATCTTATCCAACAGTCAGTATTAATCATTCAGTATTAATAAAAACTAAATTTCTATGGTGTTCGTGGTGTGGCTGAGAAATGGGTAGAAAGTTATCTAAGCAATAAAAGTCAATTTGTCAGAATAGATGAATGTTCATCTAATCTCCTAAATGTGTCATGTGGAGTACCACAGGGGTCTGTGCTAGGCCCAAGACTGTTCATTTTATATACTAATGACATATGGAATGTATCAGAACTTGTTAAATTTTTGCTGTTTGCAGATGATACCAATATATTATATTCTGACACGGATGTACATAGACTAAAACATGTTGTAAATTGTGAACTACCATGGTAGAACTATATACATGGTTCACTGTTATCAAATTGTCTCTGAATATATAAAAACCAACTACATTTTCTTTGGTAACCGTAAGATAAATATTGACTTAGATATAAAAATTTGTAATAACAGAATTAATAGAGTTAACATGACAAAATTCCTTGGAGTAAACATTGATGAAAAACTTACCTGGAAATATCATATAAACAGTGTGAAGACTGAGCTATCTAGAATAGTTGGAGTAATGTATAGAGCAAGTCATATCTTAGGAAACAAAAGTTTACTTACTTTATATTATTCACTCTTCTTACCAATAATGAGTTACTGTTGTGAAGTTTGGGGAACCACATATATCATCAATGTACATTGTATTACAATCATACAAAAGAGGGTGATTAGACTGATATGTGGTGTTGATAGGCTTCATCATACTAATATGTTATTTAATAAATGTAGAGTACTAATGTTTCAAGACCTACCGGGTAGTAGATTTTAAGATCTTGTCAATTATGTATAAAGTGTATAACAATTTACTAGTACCTGTCATTGTGCAAAACAAACTTCTTTACACCCTTCCCAAGTTCAATATCAATATATCTGACAATGTTTTCGAACTAACGTTAAACTAAAGTGTTTAGCAATCTATGGTGTAAAACGTTGAAATTCATTACCTTCCAATTCTACAATGGTGTCAACATTTCATGCATTTGTTTGCACATTAAAAAGGAACATGATCGACAAATATAACTAAAAACAGGTCATTGGTCACAAACTGTATATTTAATTCTAGTTTGCATTACACTGTTATCAATATCTGAGCATATCGCAACTTAAAATATGTTTGTATTGTAAATTGCTGCAAGGCAATATAAATTATTAATTGTCAAATAAGTACTACTATCAATGTGTTATTGTTGTGTGTTTATATTGTAATAGCCAATAATAACTAACATTGTACTAGTATGTAATATCTGCCATATTCCATGTGTTGTAAGTAAATAATTCTTAGGGGTATACAAATATAACAGTTTCTTCAGTATACCCCTTTTTCTGACATGCTCATTCTGATATACCATAAACACTGCATGTATTGTTCTTTTGTTGGAAAAATAAACATTTACTTACTTAAAAAAACCACACACTAGGTAGGTGGTGTGGGACTTTTTGGTGATCCAAAATCACAGCCGCATGATTCAACTGACGTGACATGATTGCCGAGACATTACCTGCCACGCTGTCTGGTTGTGATATCCATGTTATGTCGCTGATTAAAATACCATTTGTAGTACTACTACCAATGTGTTATTGTTGTGTGTTTATATTGTAATAGCCAATAAGACCATAAACACTGCATGTATTGTTCTTTTGTTGAAAAAATAAACATTTACTTACTTTTGACCAGATCACTTAGATCGGCCGAACAAGGTCTGCTGACTGTTCCGAGATATCACCTTGAACATTATGGCCGTCGTTCCTTCTCAGTGGCTGGCCCGATCCTGTGGAATGCCCTGCCTCATGCAGTCAGGCATGCAAACTGCGTTGCCACTTTCAAATCGCTCTTAAAGACACACTTATTTCGACAGGGCTTCAAAGAACTTTGCAATCTACATCAGTGACATTTGTGCAATGTTGACATTAGGTTATGTACTTAGGTTGCAGTTATTTATTTATTTATTATTATTTTTTTCATTAGCATATTACATGTATTTATTTAATTTAATCACATTATTTATTTTAGGTGTTTAAACGGCTAATTCATTTAATTTATGTATAATATATACACTTGTAAATATATATATTTATTTTTATTCAGGTTTATCTAACTGACATTTTATATTTTATAATTTTTATATGCTACTTTTAAATCATATTCGTTTACCTTTCTATTTAATATTTATATTTAATATGTTTTAGGTCATTTAATGTATTTTACTTATACTCTACGATTGTCAGCGCCTTTGAGCAGATTTGTTATCCGGACACCCGGTGCTCTATAAATGCTATATAATAATAATAAAATAATAATAAAACAAAACACATACCAGGTAGGTGGTGTGGGACTTTTTGGTGATCCTAAACCACAGCCGCAGGATTCAACTGACGTGACATGATTGCCGAGACATCACCTGCCACGCTGTCTGGCTGTGATATCCATCTACATCAATGTGCATTAATATATGTTCAATTTGATAGGTGACACCGCGATTTATATTCTTCACAATACACAGTGTCAACCAAACCCACCGGCACGTATAATTATTGTGTTCATATCTATTGCATTCTGCTGTGCCATCCATGTCTTCACTTTCTTTGTTAAGAAGATGACCCGCCGTGTGTATTCTTTCAGGCATCCATAGTTCTGGAGTGATGAAACACGGTACAAGTTCTTGGCTGCCATCGGTGATCAACAAGAAGTTGCAACTTTGTGAGTCATTCTAGTGGTTAAAGTTGTTCGGAAATTTAGTGACAAATCCAAACTTAATGCCACTTTTATTATTAAAATGCTTACTTTGTCTAAGGATCATTTCACTCATTTTGTTATTAGGTTTGTAGTGTTTTGTAGATAATGTTATCAAGTGCTGCATTGTTATTTCTCAAAACAGAGCTGTTGCTTTGTCGATATTTTGTCATCTGCTGGTAAATGTTTGATTAGGAAACCAAAATGATATCATATGAAAATACTTGGCAGATATAGATATATGAGATTCGATGGTAAGATTAACACAACTCACAATGTAAACAAGCACTCTACAAACCTCAAACTATAATTTACCAAACTCAGATGTCTCAAACCACAATATCACAAAACCTTAAACGATTACAAGAAATCGTAATGTCTAAAACAACAATGTCTCAAGATTATAGTATCACAAAACTGTAATGGCTCAAACCATAATGTCTCAAGCATAAGATATCAAACATGAATTTCTTAAACCATGTTTCAAAACCATGCATGTTGTTTCAAATCACAAGGTCTCAAACAATGACGTCTCAAACCAGTGTCTCAAACTACAATGTTTCAAAACCATAATATCTCAAACCATAGTCGTAAACAATAAAATCTCAAACCACAATGTTTCAAATAATATTGTCTTAGAGACTTAGATCATAATGTTTCAAATCACATTGTCATGATATCCAATGTGGTACCAGCTGATATCTTCAAAAAGATTATGTATAACTTACCACTTAACACCAACAAAATGAAAGTAGTGTCATATGAGCAACATCGGTGTTTGACATCAAACTCCTTTACAGCTTACTTCATTATAGTAGTGACAGGACAACTCTCTTTAGTGTTGTTATTATTTTATCTTTTTTTATAATTTACCTATGTTTTTGGTTTACCTATAAGGAAAACACCTTCTATAGACATCATAATATTTGTTTTAGTATTTATTATTTGTGTTGTTTTTCCCAGTGGTTCAACTGTACCCCCGTACAATGCTACTGTGACAGCAATTGAAAATGCTGACGTGCTCCCAACACTCTCAGAAGGACAGAAGGATTGGGTGAGCTTAAATAGCTTGATAAGATGGTATTACCCAGTTATTGGCTAATGTAATACAGGCCATTACATTAAACTATTTATTCAGTGGCCCACAATTATAATTTGAAATTACCACTGTCTATTTTGGGCCACTGGTTTTTCAATAGTTATTTAATTAACACATTTTCTGTCTCAAATATAAAAATTTCTTTACACTAATGACATATTTTCTTTGAAATATATTTTAAACGAACATGAGGGAATTTGTGTTGGGCCTGTGTCAGATGGCAACGTCTGTGCTCTGATGAATGACACTGTACGATCACACAATAATGCGGAAAACAAGGTTACATTTCAAACATCTGCTTAAACAGTGTCAACAACATGAAGAAATGGCTTGAGCAGATGCTTCATCTGTTAATGGTGCTAAGGATCCTACCTCCATAGCTGCCGTGTGCAAAATGCTTTTTGAATCTTTGCTAAACAATGTCACTACTGATATAAATATGCAACTTGTGAAAGAGTGTATAAAAATACTGATCATTTGTATAACCACAATGATACACACATAACATCTTGCATGGTGCAAAATGCTATCAATAAATTGAAGTCTGGTAAAGCATGTGGCAACGATGGGCTATCTGCAGAACACTTCATACATGCAGATAGGCGCATAACTATAATACTGTCCATTTTTTATACTAGTGTTATCTCACATGGACATCTACTTGATGACTTTATGAGAACTATTTATTAAAACTTAAAGTTGCCTACAACAATACGCATAGACGGACCCAAGGATACCACCGATGGGACAGTGCAAGTAGCATGTTTGCTAATAATGTTAGCATTACTTTTGACGCCCTATTGCGTAAGAATGTTTGCAGTTTTAGAAAATGGATTCTCAACATTAACAGTGATCTGCTAAAGGGTATGTACAATTGTACAGACAATGTGGTCTAGCTGGGCCAAATCTCTGTATATTGTGAAACAGTGATTTTATATCATGTTTTACATTTTTATTTAATTATTTTTTATAATAATTTAAAACTTATTTATTCACATTATTTAACTTATTACTTCTTTTACTGTTATCTGTTTATGTGTCTAACTTATCCAGTTTTTAAAATCTATGTTTTTTATTTATATGTACCAATTACATATGTTTTTTTGCCTGAAATAAAATTAATGTATTCGTATCCGTAAAATGATATGGGTGAAGATTGTCATAACGATGTAGTATTAGTAGTGACTTATTTGCCTGTGCACTATAATGTCAACATAGTTAAATACCTTTTCTTAAAAAAGCAATATGATGTCTTACTGCAGGGAGGTCTGAGTGTCATTCCTGAGTTGGGAAAAGACTTCCAGAAGAAATTCAGCCGTCCAGGATATACACAGTCGGTGTGTAATCTATTGCGGACGTTGCGGAACATCCATGCCCATTATGGCCAAGAGTAGGTGTCACTTCTGAAAAGATATCACTACTTTCCAACATGTTAACGTGAAAAAATTATATGCCAAATGTTGCATATCCTGTGAGCCACTTGGTCATTTATGTATGTCTGAGGTCATTATCAGATTTCTGTATACTTTCAATATTTTAAAAGTTTGATCTGCTCTCGTTTCCATGAAAATTAACAAAACAAACTAGATTTTGTTTATATGTTGCAAACCATGTAGACCATTATCATAAATGTAATCATGTGTGATATTTTACAAGCTAGTCATGAAAATAAATTAGGTCACCTCATATGTTAAGAACGGCCAGTTTTGCATATCCAACTCATTGTACGCTTTTTATAGAATGGTCATAAAACACATTATACTCACACGACTCACATTTTTCTTTATTCTATGATAGTTTATTTCCACATACATATGACGTCCTATTATTAGTTACAAAATGAACGTAACTAATAAGTAAAAGGAGAAAACACACTAGTTAGCCTATCCATCAATTAACCTAGGCATTCACCGGTTGGAGTTACTTATGCATGTGCCCCTTTCGCTGTTGACTGCAAACATTTTTTTATTATTCTTTCTTTCTATAAAATGCATTCAAAAATGGTACCTTTCAAGGGACTTTCATGTATATTTTATGATGTTAACTCCACAATGCATTTTTAGTATTGCTAGTTTAGTGTTGAGACAAGTTAATTATTTGATACACGTTCATTTGTTACAGTTTGAGTAAAAAAAGGTTAATTTACTGAAGGTTAATTTAATTTTAATGGAGTCAACCATAATTCAGCCTGTATATGATGAAATGTCACATATCCAAAAGGCGAAATGTCAACTCCACAAATGTCTACTATGCAACACTGCCCAGTCAACACCCCAGCTTTGCGAAGTTGACTAGATAGGTTCATAATGCTTTGTTAGGATTATAAATATATATGATGTGCTTAGTCAATCGATAGATGCCATAATTTTCAAATAATGATACTTTCGTTAATACAAAATATTAATTTTTAATGCGCAATTGTTTGTCAAGTTGAATGGTTACGTTCATATTACATTATTAGGATTACACACATATATATATATAATGTGTCAAGCTAATGTAACAATAGATCTGGTCGCCACTGAAAATAAGCAAGATTTACTTACATTCGTTATTAGGGAATGTGTCTTTGGTCGTTATAGTAATGATGGATTGAACATGTTAATTGCATTTGTAGGTCTGGGGCTGCACAGAGGAGACTTGGATCGACACTCAATCCCTACGCATATTTCAATGCAGAACTTCCCAAGTTGTTCCTCGAAATGTACATCATCATCAAAGGAACTGCAGGAACTGGGGACGATTGGGTCCAGAGAGAGGCGCTGAAGACTTTTTTCAGTTAAGCGAGAATGTGGATGGAACATGTGTTTGTGTGCGACTGACTACAAAATAGTTTAATGACTCACACTTTGTGTGTATCAATTTATTACTATTGTTGGTATATTTTAATTAATGATGGTTATCATCACTACCCTGTGTGTGAGTTACTGAGTGATACTTCATGAACGTTTTAAATGGTAAACAGGTAGCGTTTTAGCACTAGTCATCAAACATCTGAACTGTGATGAAACAACGTTTTCATTAGCCAAGAATTAGTGTACGTAAAGAGCCTGTACTTGCATTGTATACACGTAGGTACCTAGCCGTGTACTTTTAAAGGATTTGCATACCTGAATTATGTAACCACTTATATGAATATGAGAAAATAATTTGAACAAGCTTTTGCAATGAAGCCGATGTTCCTGCAATGTTAGTCACAAGATTTACTATCTTCGTATAGATGTGCACTAACTTCTATTAAAAAAATATTAGAACAATTACCTAACATAGTGCACTGGATGACATATCATGGGAAATACGGTGTTAAATTGAAGCTACCAGCTTCTTAAGGTACTTCCTCGGTTGATTTAGCAGCATCTAGAATTGGATTTTCTCATGTTCTGATATGTAGGCCTAGTGTATTAATAGCATAATGCAATCTGCATAGATTAACAAGAGAGCACAATAAAAAGTTGATCATTAAATGTATGACATTAAATATGGTAAGCTGTTCACCCACTGTTGCCAGGTTTTATTTTTGTTTAGCTGAACAAAAAACTAATTTAATAGGTTTTCCGATGATTTCATCAACCTTAATTAACACATTTGCACACACAAGCTAGCAGGAGGTGTTAGTTAGGAATCAATTTGGCCGCCACAGGAATCAAGATGGCTTACACAAGCTTGCAGGTCTTAATTAATAATAAATAAACTAAATAATTAGATTGTATTCTATGTGTCTGACGTGACGTTCTGTTTTTCGATCAATTTAAAGGGACGTGGAGGAAGTTTGAACCCATGTTCATAGGGGAGCCTTGAGCCACCCCCTCTGACTTTGTTAATACTTACCATACTTTTAATTGTTCGGGTTCTGAAGAAGCAGATTATGCTACTTACAACTTCACGGCCATTTGACTAATTACAGACGACCACTGGTACACAAAATCAAGATTGTATGCGTTTTTAACGATAAAATATTTTTGAGTGTACATTTTGTGTTTTGTTGTTTTCTTTAGCATACATGTCTTTACTTTAGAGACTCACCTCAATCTTTAATGACTCATCTTTTTATTAGACATTTTAATTAATTTAAATTATTTTGTCATGACGGACATTATTTTATAATTATAGTGTTATATGTAATAAATTTTGTGTTTCAAGTTTAATAATTAGTATTATATGTCTTAAAGGGGCACTGTATAGATTGCACTATTCCACGGCAGAAGTATTTTGTCGGCCGATGCTTGGCGTCTGCGACTATTTATAGAACAGTCTGGTGCAGGCAATGTTTGCCATCGTTAGTTCTTGGGAACACAAGACAAGCATGCGCAACAACTTGTGATTGTGTTGTTGATAAGAATTTATCAATTTAGTGTTGTTAGTTTGCAACAATATATGTCATAAATAAATCCTTATCAACAATGAGGGATGAAAGTATCTGTGTATGGTTGATGTTGCATTTTCTTGATAAGCTTTGTCACAGTTAGAGCACATCGCAGGCCATTACCAGCATAATAATAATAATGGATAGTTGTTATATAGCGCAAATCTTTTAAGCAAAAAACTCAGTGCGCTAGAACATATCATTCATACTCACGTATATACATAACATAGACTATACAGATACATACACGGACCACTTAGACTAGGGAGAACGCTTGTCGGAACAGATATGTCTTTAACCGGGGTTTAAATTCAGATAGAGTAGGGGTATTTCGCAGACTGACTGGCAGTGAATTTCAGAGTGGGTGCGATGAAGCTAAACGAGCGCTCACCAACAGACTTTAGGTTACGTCTAGGTATACTTAACAGCTTCTCGCTGGAGGACCGGACGGACGGTGCGTGACGTTTTGTATGTGGAGAGCACGGCCGAAAGGTAAGGTGGGAGTGACCCGTCAAAATGGCGGTACGCAAAAGTTGCCATCTTGTACTGGCATCGAAACTTTACAGGCAGCCAATGTAGTTCCTACAACATTGGCGTCACACTGTCTCGCTTACGTTTTTTTTAGAACGAGCCGTGCTGCACTGCTCTGAACCCTCTGTAATCGACTCATCTGTTCAGCAGGCAGACCATTAAAAACCGAATTGCAATAATCAAGACGGGACGTTATTAAAGCAGTGACAAGTCTAGCAGAAGCGCTTTTAAAAAGGTACGGCCGGATGGACGCAATACGTCTTAATTCAAGAAAGGAGGCACGACAAACACTGCTGATTTGTTCCTGCATGGAGAGTGTCTGATCAATTCTAACTCCAAGGTATTTTACTGAAATGTTGAAGGGGATATCACTACCACCGATGTCTGCAGAATCACTGTCTACCAATCTGAGACGAGAGGAAGCACCAACAGTCATTACTTCTGTTTTGTCAGTGTTCAACATCAGCATATTGCTGTTCATCCAAGATAAGACGTCATCAATACAATCACGGATGCTTGACTCGACTGTACAAAACTCATTAGGAGAAGCACTTTTTGACAGCTCCGTATCATCAGCATACTTGTGAAAATTGCACTCAATGAGCAGAAATCACATCTGACAGGGGCTGGGAGTACAATGTAAACAAAACAGGTCCCAACACGGAACCCTGAGGTACTCCGAACTCAAGTTCACCCGGGGCAGACAACGCACCATCAACAACAACAGACTGACAACGATCACTAACATAGGATGGAAACCATTCAAGAGCAGTGCTTCTTATCCCAAAAGTAACCTCTTCAGGAAAATGGAATGATCAAGCATTTCGAATGCTGCGCTGAGGTCCAATAAGGCAACCAAAGAAACAAGCCTCTTATCCGCCTTCACCAACGGACCACCAAGAACACTCAGCACAGCAGTCTCCGTGCTATGATCCTTCCTATAGGCAGACTGGTGCATTTCAAGAAGACAGTTTTCAGACAGATGTTTATGGAGCTGTCCCAAGACAACTTTCTCTAAAATCTTAGAGATGAATGGAAGAGTAGATATTGGTCGAAAATGTTTCAGATTATTTCTGTCAAGCCCAGGCTTCTTCAAAATTGGTGTAACCACTGTCCGCTTGAACTGCTTAGGTACCTGTGGGAAGAGATGCATTGACAATATCGGTTAATATCGGTACAAGATCAACAAGACATTGTTTTGCGAGGAAGGTTGGGATGGGGTCCAACATACAACTCTTGGCTGGCAATTTAACAATCAACTCAGATATCTCCTTCTCTGTAACAGGGTCAAAATGAGAGAGCATGGGGCCATCATACGCAACAAAGGTAGGTTGTTCACATGAGCGAGAGTTCAAATGATCACGTAAAAGTCTAATTTTACGAGAGAAGAAATCACAGAAACGCTGTGGCAGTTCTGATCGCGGGACGTCAGATGGGAGGGGTGTTGTTCTGATCGCGGGACGTCAGATGGGAGGGGTGTTGTTCTGATCGCGGGACGTCAGATGGGAGGGGTGTTGTTCTGATCGCGGGACGTCAGATGGGAGGGGTGTTGTTCTGATCGCGGGACGTCAGATGGGAGGGGTGTTGTTCTGATCGCGGGACGTCAGATGGGAGGGGTGTTGTTCTGATCGCGGGACGTCAGATGGGAGGGGTGTTGTTCTGATTGCGGGACGTCAGATGGGAGGGGTGTTGTTCTGATCGCGGGACGTCAGATGGGAGGGGTGTTGTTCTGGATCTTCCTAAAAGTTCATTGGACACTAAGAAAAACTGTTTACTGTAAGATACTATGGAGTCGATTTTGTCACAGTAGAATTGTCTCTTGGCCGCATGGACACACGACGTCACAGCAGCCCTCTCCTTAACGAAGATCTCTCTGTGAGGTGTGTCTTTCTCCATCGTTGTTCAGCTCGTCTCCTCTTGCGGCGTGCCTCCCTGACCTCCTTAGACATCCACGGTGCAGAAGGGCGATCTCTCACGCGCCTGATGACAGACGGAGCGTGTCGGTCGAGAAGCTTTTGAAGCCCACCATAGTAGACGTCGACGAGGCCCACCAGATCCAGATCAGGACGTTGTTCACTTGTGGCACCAGTCGGGACCTTCACATCAGCCTTGAAGTCAGACAGGCATACAGTCTTAAGGTTCCTGGACGCCACGAGCCGTGAGGCATGTGGAGGCCTGGTGACCGACAGATGACAAGGTAGTGGTCAAAAAGACCAGCACAGTCCTGCATTCTCTCCATGGACAGAAGGTTGCCTTCACTACGGACCACAACCCAGTCTAGGGTGTGGCTACGACGGTGAGTGAGGACTTTGACAATCTGGCACAGGCTGTGGTCACGCAACATAGTCTTCAGACGGTTCACTTGACAATCACAACAGTCATCAAAGTGAAAGTTGAAGTCTCCTAGAAAGCTGACATCGCTGCGAGAATCCGCATAGCTAGGCAACAGTTCCGGGAATTACCGAAGGAATGTGGAATTTACTAATTTGTTTGTTTTACTCGGAGATGGTCTGTACAAGCAGACACACGAGACAGAAGTAGAGTTCGTTGACAGACGCCTTTCAACACTTTCAAACGATGTGTAGTCAAGAGGTCTAAATGACACAGAGCAGGAAATACTAGTTCTGATGATGAAGGCAATCCCACCTCCTCTCGACCCAGTACGGGGATACGAATGACAGTCATAGCCAGCGGGTGTCATAGCGGCGATGGAAGTCTCATCACCCTGCGACTGCAGCCACGTTTCTGTCGGCATAAACACATCGGCGTCGTTGTTCAAAATCATATCGTGAATGCCCGTAGATTTATTGCGGCATGACTGCGCATTGAAACACAACACTTTTAGATCGCTACTTTTGCGTTGTTTACTTTTTCGCCGATACCGCTTCCGGAGCAAGCCAGCACCGATCTGAAGCGAGCGAAGGCGTGACATCAAATCTGCAGTCAGGCGTGACGGTGCGATTGCAAGGAGTTGAGTGCGTTCATACCGTTAATGTACATGTTCAAGTTCGCGTTGATTTCGCTCACCAGAGTCACCATGGGTCAAAAGTTGTTCTCCCGCAGGTTGTCATGTCTCATGACAGCTGGGTGTTCTTGCTATACGGTCAAGGAGCACGGAGAGGGTGAACAAAATGGCGGAGTCTGACTGGTCAACACAGCAAGCCTTGTAGTAAACAAGGCGTACAGAAATAGCAAACGGAGAGGTGGGGGGGGGCATAAAATGCCCACCACACGACAGCGTCCCACATCATGACAGTCCAAAAATCACATTGAGACAACAACCACACAAACAGACATTATAAACAGGAGCTCGAGATCACTCAAACCACGCCGGCGAATGACCTCTTACCTCATCCAATATAATTTGTGTTTTGGTTCTAATGTTGATCCTTGTAGAAATACTGTTCTCCACAGCAATACATTGGAAGAAGGAAAATGAGAGCTATCAGATCGAATTAAGTATTTTGTCGGAAAGTTACCAGGTCTGAACTCCTGACAACTCCTTCATCCACTGAAAAGGTATCACTATCCATGCATTCCTCTCGCAGTGTTCCAGACTTGTGAAATATCCAACGATGGACTCTTTCATGGAACGTATGTTAGCTAATGGACACTATTCTTCGTTGTTAGCTAATGGATTCTATTCTTTGTTGTCTTCAAGTGGCGTTAAACAATTGTAGATCAAGAATGCCACATGAACTTCTTTTCGGTAAAACTGGATTTGCTAAGGAGCTAACAAACTTGCCTCGAGCTATGAAAATATGAACCATATCCCTTTCTTGTGGGAGGTTCGGCTGATTGCTCTCAACAAGAGAAGTGCAGCATAGTCCAGCTTCATCATAACTATTGGTCTGTTTGTCTGACATCATCACCTGAAATGTTAGTCTAGCGGTTCTCGCCTTTCCACAGACACGAAGATTTGTTCTCTTAATTCGTTTTTATCTTAATTTTCTCTTAATTCGAATGCTACCTCCATGATAACCAATGATCCTCCGACCAATATGGAAGAGAAGAACACTGGAATCGAATCTCTTCACATTCACTGTTAATTATGGGGTACGTGGCACTCAATTGTAAACAGATTAGAACAGACAGTTATATTTGATAGTGTTGTCTTTCAGGTACAAAACAATTGTGCACAGTGAACAAAATAATATAATGTTGAGTCTTTCATTTGAAGCGCCAGGCACAGAGGAGTTTGCCAACATTTATGCGACTAAAACGGCCTCATCCAACACTGACCTCGCTCATAAGGGACTCCTTACTTTCAATATGAGACATCCTTAACTTCTGATGTGATTTTCCGCAACATACGTCTTCAATGCAACGTGCTACAAGAGTGTAGTTGTCATGACTTAATTGCTTAAAAACCATACTTTAAAAAGCTTATTTTACCTCGCAAAAATGCCCGAATTACCCCCAGGTTAAATACTGCTGCTCTAAAGCTAATGGACAGTTATTTAAAAAATAGAAAACAGTACAAGTTATTTATAATCGGGGCGTTTTTTAACATACAAAGTGGGGGCATTGCCCCCCATCCCTTTCGTTTGCCCCCCAGTCAGACCAACTTTCCCCCAGTGTGCCCCCATTCTCCCAAACCGGCCCCTTGTAGGGCTTACTTTTTATTCGTTTTAGTGTGTGGTTTAATTTGCACTGGGGTATAATAAAAAAAACTCAAGTAGCAGTTGTCATGTATTCGCCAGAGAAGAACGGTGCCCCTAGACTACTTGAAATGGTGAACAAAGCTCTGGATCTGACAGGAGGTAAAGACACGACGCTGGTTGGTGTCACCACTGACGGCGAGGCGGCAAACACCGGCAGACAAGGTGGATTGTGGCGTCTGCTTGCTGACCAAATGCAGCGAGGTTTGACAACATTCTGGTGTGCTGCACACCGATCTGACTTAGCGAATGTGTCGGTCGTCAGCACCGTACCTGAGTTGGGAATCTGGAAGTCCAATCTACTGGGACTCGTACGATTCTTCCGGACAACGAGGCGTCAGAAGATGTCAGCGCAGACCGGGAATGTGAAACAGTTCCCCCGGAACCAGAATGTCAGGTTTGCCCAGCACGAGCTGCAGGCTGGTGGGTGATGTGCTGAACAACCTACCAGCCTGCATTATGGCGTGGGAACAGATGAAGGCGCCAGAAAGTATTAGTGACAGAAAGGAGAAGGCTGAAGCCAAAGGGTTCCTGAGAATCTGGAACCACCAACAAACGTTGATCACCGCCCTGATGGGCGACATCCTGGAGATATTGGAAACACCCCAGAAGAAGTTGCAAAAGAGTGATTTGATCATCAGCGATCTTCTCACTGTGACTGATGCGGCGATCAAGAAGTTGAACCTAATGAGGAGTAGACCATTCCCAGGAAGAAGAGACGAGAAAGTGAGTTGTCTAACCGATAACACAAAAGAGGACTTAACACAACGAAAGTGTAATCACCAGTTCGTTTGTACAAACCGCCGCGACAGACGAGCAATCAGGTTGGAGGTCGTGTAAGCATCGCACGAATACCTGTCTGAATGCATGCACCCGGAGCAGGAGGACGTCATCAAAGACATGAAGGAGTTAGTGATATCACGCAGTCTGAGATCATTCGTTGAGCATGGTGTGCGCGTCGTCAGGCGCCTTTTCCCGGATGAGGCATCTGACTTTGCGGACGGGGCAGCCGAGCAGTGGGAAAACATGGTGAATGTTCCATTCCTGCCTGATGGCGGTGAACTCGGTTGTAAGTTGACTGTCAGTCTGCGCCAACTTCTGCCAGTCACAACAGGTTCAGTTCAGAAGGTGTTGGCATATCTGGCTTGTATGAGTCCACACTCTACGCAGACCGAAAGGATCGTACGTGAGCCACCACAACCTCGTGGTCGATAATCACCGCACCAATACGAATGAGGACACGAGAAACGCACCACTCATGGTGGCACTGAATAGTGTGGGCACCGCCTAGTATGACCCTCGACCCGCTGTCGTCAGATTCTTGGAGAAGACAAGAAGATCGATGCTGAGCTCCGTACTGGGATATCTACGGACAGCGTGATTTTGTTAGGAAATTCACCCGCGAAACAGAACTTGTCTAGTCAAATTGAGATAACTGTCAAACGTTCTGACTTGCATGTTTCTAAGACTACTGCATGTATTGGTTGTAATAAAACATGTTTCTAGGATATATGTGTAACATTTATATTCATACCAAGATGCAGTCGTCATTCGTCACTGTAGGCCCCACAACTATGTGGATACAAAGATAATAGCACATTATAATAAGGTTTCATACATGCCTAAGGGTTATGAACATAATCATTAATGTATTTAAACTGCCCTTTTTACCCATTAGAAGTGCCCTTTTAAGACATTGCCCCCCAGTGAAAATTCACATACTAAGCCACTGTTTAAGAAACAAAGAATTCTTAAAGTAACAGACATGCTGCAATTACGGGATGTCTCCCCCGAATGTGAAATAACAAGCCGCTCCCTTGTTGCGGCAGCCACGTTTAATAAAGTTTGGTTTAGCAGAACTATCGTCTCTATTCTGCCTGTATATTCTAAAGTCCACACGGTGAGGCCCGAGTAAATAACGTGTCAGCTTTTATAGTGGGGCTACTATTTAAAGTCACACGTACAATACCCATAAATGGCATAATAGTCCCATGGCATTGCATAGGCATAGTTCAAAAAGGTCACAGGCATAGGGTAGAGTGGGGTAAGATGCCCCCATTATGCAATGTCAGTCACATGTCTACGGAAAATGTATTAATATAATTAACAAATATGGCATAGGATACTAGTGTAAGTTGGCGATCTACCGTGAAGGAATATTGCATTTCTTCCGACGGAGAATGAGATGAAACATTATTTTGAATTTGTTATCATAGGGGCGTCTTACCCCACAGCTGGGGTAAGACGCCCCAGGGGCATCTTACCCCGAACTTAAGGGGGCATCTTACCCCACGGCTGCCGCGTTAGTTTTTGTTCCGACACATGACTTTCTTATATTATCGCTTACTTATTTGCCGCGTGTATGCGCAGAATAAGCATTACAATAAGATACTAGCGCGTTGCGTGGGTTCTTGACACATTCATGTAGTAACACGTGAAAGATTTGTCCAACAATTTCTTATAAGAAAGTGTACAAAACGATAAATGCTTGCAATACTCACACACAAGCACATCCTGAAACAGGTTGTTAGTGTAAACCAGTCCTCCAGAGGGCGGCACATTATTTAAACATGGAATCCACTTGATAGAGACAGCCTGTATCTAAGCACAGCGAAAGGGCGTCTTACCCCAGGGGGCATCTTACCCCACTCTACCCTAACTGCATTCACATCTCTAAGTCTATGAGTATAACATTTTTACATTTAATTTCATTCTCATTAAACTAAGCTTATAGTAATTTTAGTATTTCATAACTTGTATAAGGGGGGCCTACCTACTATCTAAATTAAGTCAAGCTTACCTCCGCTCGTACAATGTGGTAACAATGTTTTTACGAATACTGCCACATCGCTTACCCAGCCTGACGTCAGCTGGTTGTAAGCTTCTGCAGTGATTTTTCCGCGCCTTCATGTCTTCCATGGTGTAGAAGGACTACGTCTGGGTAAGCATGCTTCATTCTTTAACCATGCCGAATTCGGCAAAGACTGTACGACCACACACGCCGTGGTATAATGATGGCTTACGATCACACAAGTGTGTTAGACGACAACTGGAAAGAACATGGAGAAAATCTGGACTGGAATCTGACAGGCTTGCCTACTGCCTCCAGCGCCAGCTCGTCACTTCGTCTGTGCACCGTACAAAACTTGAATACCACACGAATCAAATTGCTGATGCATCTCGTGACCAGAAGCAGCTGTTCAAGATTGTTGCCAAGCTCCTACACACTGATAATGACACACCACTACCGCCATGTGACTCGTCTGACACTGGCAATGCGGTTCTCGGATTTCGAAAATTTGGTCTGAACTGAATCAGAATGTCATCAATGTAAATTCCTCTGCTGAGGATGCACCGCAGACGCGTTTGCTGACTGCATTTGAGGCAGCCACTGAGGTTGAAATTGGAATGTTGTTGAAGTTATCGCCAGTGAAATCTTGTGAACTTGATCCCATTCTGACATGGAGACTGTGCACACGATGTTGTACCTGTGCTCATGACAATTGTTAACCTGTTTCTGAGAACGGGGGTAATGCCTTCGCACTTGAAGAAAGCGCACATCAGGCATTAGTAGTCGTGCCGTGCAAACCGATTAATCAAAAAGATCAAAGGAACATCAAAAGATTTTTGACCCCGACTCATTTTTTCCTAAGACTTAGCACATTACTTATAAAAAAGGGACATCAAAGGAAATCGGCACTTTTTCCTAAAACTTGGCAGATACTAATAAAAAGTCTAATTACCCTGACCTTTGACAGCCATACTTATAAAAACATTTGATTGACAGCTGTCAACCCACCCTCTGGAGTTGCCCTCTAGCGGCCGTGAGTATTGTACGCGTGCTCTCCGGCCGAGTGCCCGGCCGTGCCCTCTAGCGGCTGTGAGTATTGTATGCGTGCTCGGAAGTGCCCAGGGCCTAATATTTTCTGTTAGAGTGACGTTTCTGCTAGTTGTACTTACGTGGATTGCGAGGTATCGGTAAAGCCAGTACATAACCACAAAATGATGCGCATAACCATGTGTAGCCGTTAAATAGTGCGTGTATTCACTGTATACCCGTTACATAACCAGCAAAGGCAGTACATAACCACGAAATGATGTGTATAACCATGTGTAATCACTGAATTAAGGAAATCGGCACTTTTTCCTAAAACTTGGCAGATACTAATAAAAAGTCAAATTACCCTGACCTTTGACAGCCCTCAGGAGCTGCCCTCTGGCGGCCGTGAGTATTGTACGCGTGCTCTCCGCCCGAGTGCCCGGCCGTGACCTCTAGCGGTTAGCGGCATATGCGCCAAGTACATCAAAGAGGCGTTGTCGGGCTATGGTGCAAAACGACGAAGTCGGCAAATTACGAAAAAGAGATCGGCAGCCGAATGGGACGCCGTTAGGATCGCGTGCATGAAGAGCCTGCTGATGAGCAAGTTCGGAGGGTCGACGTATTTGAAAGACGCCCTGTTGGCTACAGGGAAAGCCGAATTAGTGGAGCGGGTGCCGTAGCGCGAGGGCTTCTGGGGTATGGGTCCCGGAGGCGGTAAGGGGCGAAATAGACTCGGTAAATTATGGATGGAGGTGCGCGAAGAGTATAGACGCCGCCCTCTAGCGAGTGTGTAGATACTAGTGCGGTGTATATAAGGCGGACGAGAGGCAGTGTAGACAATAGCGGAGTATGACGCCCCCTATACATTTCGGCGGGACTGCGTCATCGTTCCTATCGAGCTGGTATCCGTGTCGAGTCGCAGCGTACGGTCGGGACTTCAGCTCCGTAGAGCACGCCTATCAATTTAGAAAAGCGATATTTCACGAAGACGTCAAAGGCGCCGAGTATATCCAAGAGTCGTGGTCGGGTTATATCGCGAAACGCCGAAGTTTCAGAATCGAGAAAAAGAGAACGGGCGTTGAATGGGAAGCCGTTAGGGTCGAGTGCATGAAGAGCCTGCTGATGAGCAAGTTCGGAGGGTCAAAGCGGTTGAAAGATGCCCTAATGGCTACAAGAAACGCCAGATTGGTGGAGCGGGTGCCATCGTACGAAGCCTTCTGGGGTGAAACCGGTCACGGGGGTGAAGTGGGGCGAAACATGCTCGGACAATTATTGATGGAGGTGCGCGAAGAGTATAGAAGAAACGAATAAAAAGTCATCGTTCGTTTCTGCGCGTGCCAGTCGTGAATATGAGCGCGTCGTTGAAGCATCCCTTTACGTGTATAGTGGCCGGCCCTACGGGGTGCGGTAAGACTACCTTCGTCGCTCGCCTAATACAGCAAGCTACCACTATGATTGACCCGCCGCCTGGGAAATTCCTGTGGTGCTACGGCCAGTGGCAAGCCGCCTACGCCTCTATGTCATCCGAAATAGAATTCGTAGACGGACTACCGGATCCGAAGAGTTTAGACGCTGAAACGAGGACGCTTTTAGTACTCGATGATCTCATGGAGGAAACCGATAGCCGGGTCACGACCCTATTTACTAAAAAAAGCCATCACTGTAACACGTCCGTCGTACAACTGCTGCAGAATATTCTGCCAAGAGAGAAAGAAAACCGCACAATTAGTCTGAACGCCCAATACATGGTGCTATTTAAAAGCCCCCGGGAAGCCGGACAAGTAGGTCACCTAGCGAAACAGATGTATCCGGGCAATGTCAACTACATGATCGAGTCCTTCAAAGACGCCACGTCAGCAGCGTACGGTTATCTCCTCGTAGACCTGAAACAGGAAACGGAGGAAGACATGCGCCTGCGCACGTGTATTTTTCCAGACGATCGCCTTCAGTACGTCTACGTCAGGAGGTGACTATAAAAAGGAGGGGATGTCGCTGCGCGCGTCATTCGGTGTAAGGATGACGGACCGCGTGAAGAGACACATCCTAGCCTTACAGATGCTGAGTAGATATAAGAGGTACATCGAGCTGCGAAAAGCCGTACTCGCCCACGCGAACTCCGACCTCATCTGTAACCTGTGCGATTGCACGTACAACATTCTGAAAGGAAACGTGAAACTATCGACGAAGCAGAAAAGAGTACTGCTAAAATACAGAAACCACTTGCATAAGCTGGCGGATAAAAGAGTGTCCGTCAGACGGTGGCGGGCCATCCTGCAAACGGGAGCGGGAGGTCTTCTGACGGCGTTGCTAGCGCCGTTAGCGAACACCGTCTTTCTCCCCCCGCTCAGACAGGTTATCGGGTGAAGATGCAGCACGCGAAGAAGATGGCGTTGGTCGACCCGCGGTTGGTGGAGAGCCTGCTCCCTCTCATCGATCGGCCGCCGAGCACGACCCGATCACGCGCGATGAGTAGTCTGGACAGCGATGTAAAGGATGTTCTAGACCGGTCGGATTTATCCGAACATGATAAGGTGGCGTCGTACAATCAACTGCTGAGCCGATACAACGCGCTAGAGGCAGCTCGAGCGGCGGAACCAGTACGCGTGTCGGTGGTGAACAACGAGACGGCGGCACCGGTTGAGGAGAAGGCGGCGCCCTTGAACGATATAGAACACGAGATCGTGGACAGCGTGCCAAAAACGCTGAAAGAAAAAGCCAGCCGCCTTATCGCAAAAATGAAAACCGATCCGTTGTGTCGATGGAACGCCCGCGGCGAGTTCGTGTACGACGGCCAAACGATCGCAGGCAGCAACATGGTCGATCTCGTGAACGATCATATGCGATAGAAAAAGAAGATGGCGCCACCCGTAGGGTGGAAAGCTTTCGGGGAGCGTATGAAGGGTCTGAACATTCCTATGGAATTCGTTGGTAACCCCCGGTATCGAGCGCAGCAGCGGCTAGAAGGGGCGGCGGCGACGCCGAGTAAACGTCTCGGGGCGGCGTGGGTGCAGCGACAGCGGCGGATACCTGCTGAAAAAGAGGCGACGCCGGGTGGAAAACGTAGTCGGCGTAGCAGAGTCTTGGAGGCGGCGTGGGAGACGTATTAAAGCGGATGAGGCGTCGCCGTCCGAGTCACTCGCCGCAATGACCCCTCAAAGAAGAAGGTCGGTAACCGTCATCCTCGTCATCGCCGTAGCGGCTGTCGCTTTTTATACGTGTATATTAGTCGTCGTCAATCGCGATCGTTTATTCTCGTCATGGTGTCCGGGAGGCCTCGTCGTCGTGGCGCGAAATGAAAGCGCCATCGAACTCAAAGAGACGACGACGACCGCCTGAAGCGCGTCTATTACGATCCGAAACAGGCGGGCAGTTACGGCGGCGTCGAAGCGTTGCACAGGGGGGCCGTCGTAGTTCGCAAACCGATCGTCAAGCGGTGGCTAGCGGCGCAGGATACGTATACCCTACACAAACCGGTTAAACGACATTTCAAACGACGCTGCGTTATCGTAGGCGGTCGAAACCAGCAGTGGCAAGCGGATTTGGTCGACGTAGCTACACTGAAAAAGCACGATGACGGCATAACGTTCCTATTGACGGTTATCGACGTCTTCTCGAAGCGGGCTTGGTGCGTCCCGTTGAAGAGTAAATCCGGTCCGGCGCTCGTTGCGGCCTTCGAGACCCTGCTGCAGGAGAAACGGCCGCCGAACGCGCTGCAAACCGATAAGGGGACGGAGTTTTTCAACAGACCCCTACAGAAACTCTTGAAGGACTACGGCGTCCACCATTTCGTGACGCATAACGAGGAGACTAAAGCGAGTGTCGTGGAACGGTTCAATCGGACGTTGAAGACGCGCATGTGGAGGTATTTTACGAAACATCAGACGCTGCGATACGTAGAGCCGTTGCCGCATCTCGTGCGGTCGTACAACAACGCCTACCATCGAAGTATCGGTAGGACACAGGCGAGCGTTAACGGCGCGAATCAGGAGAGTGTATGGCAACGGTTGTACGGCGGCGGCGGCGGTGTCGGCAAACCGAAACTGCGAGAGGGAGACCGCGTACGCATCAGCAAGGCGAAGGGTCGGTTCAAAAAAGGGTACATAGCTAACTGGAGCGAAGAGCTCTTCACCGTCGCAGAGGCGCACCCGTCCGATCCGCCCGTGTATCGACTGGAGGACGACGCCGGGGCGCCGCTAGAAGGCACCTTCTACGAATCGGAACTGCAACGCGTAGTCGTCCCGAAGGACAAACTGTATCGCGTGGAAGCCGTTCTACAGCGGCGTCGTCGTAAGGGGGTGCAGCGGAGGTGCTCGTGAAATGGAGCGGTTATCCAGCTTCATTCAAAAGCTGGATCGCCGCCAAGGCGCTCGTGGACTATAAAGGGTAGGGGGAGGACGTCGGACGGCAGTAGTCATGTCGTGGACGCGAGGTAGGTTGAGACGATTTTAAAGGAGGGCACTGCACAACGAGAGCGCAGTGGCGCTACGATGACCGAAGAGGAGGCAGCCGTCGCCGCACACACCTCCGAGATCGACGTAACAACAACCGCAGACTTCGTCGACGCTACCGAGTCTACCACCCCCTCCGTCCGCTAACACGTTCCATGGCGTTTCTGCTGGAACGAATACCCTAAGGCCGAAATCATCTTCCTGTGCTAGATCGACGTCCTGTACACGGTTATCGTCGTTAGTATATACAATATGACGAGAGGTCAGGGAGACTCCAGCCTGTAGACGGCGCTGTTGAGTAGCTGTCTCGGTTACCTACTACCGAGTCCGTCTATGAGCCGGCGCGATGGCGGCATCGTCTGACTTTTACCTGAACCTACCGAGCAACGCGTCTATGAAGGCGCACCCCGAAAACACGTTGACTCACTACACCACGAAGCTGCCAAAACGCGTCGACCTGTCGGGTCAATGGGAATGCAGAATAGTAGCGCTACAGTTCCCGCACAAGTGGTACAACGTGACAGCCGCGGACGCGTACTTCTACCTGACTTGTGAGATGGCCGAAAGTGGACCGTTTAACATCGACGGCGAGGCGGCTTTCCGAAAGGGCAATATTCCGCACGGTTTCTACAACAGCGCTTACGAGTTGATAAAAAAAATCAACGAGGCGCTGACGAAACTGAGCACCGATAACGTCAAGGTCCGCCTGGAGTACAGCGACATCACCAACCGGATGACGTTATATCTATCGGCGGGTGTCGCATTTCATTTTCCCCCTAGGAGCCGTCTGAAGAACGTACTAGGCTTCGAATCGGACGTCGTCGCGAGCCCCTTCAGCAGCGCCGACGACCTCGGCGCGTATACCGAAGAGAACGAGGGCCAGAATACCGTGGACATAAACGCGGGAATCGACACCCTGTACGTGTACACCGATATCGTGGAACCGCGCATCGTCGGTGACGTGTTCGCCCCGCTCCTTCGAGTCGTCTCCGTCTTCGGGACGAACGGGCTCACTATCTCGGAGACTTTCGTCCGCGTCCAATACGTACCTCTTCTGCGGCGCCAATTAGATTCGATCGAGATCGATATAAGGGACGACATCGGTCAACCGATACCATTCGAGGGAGGAAAACTCGTGACGACACTTCACATCAGACGCTGCAAATCGAAACTGTGTTGACGATGAGGCGTAAAGCGTACGAAGACTACTACGTTCGACAGGTCGGCGGCGCTCTGCCGGTCTTCGTCGGCGGTCGAGGGCAGCGCGGTCACGGTCTGGGCAACCTCTTCGGGAGCCTGTTTCAAAGCGCCATGCCGCTTATCAAGAGAGACGCCGTGGCGTTGGGGAAGCGCGCCCTTAATACGGGCGTACGCATGGCGCAGGACGTCGTCGCCGGCCGAAATTTGAAACAGTCGGTAAAACGACGCGCGAAAGAGGCCGGCGCCGATCTTCTCGACGGTTTGCTGAATAAGCAGCAGCCGACGAAAAAACGACGAAGTATAAAACCACCGGGTAAGACGGCGACGGCCAGTAAGAAGAGACGGCGACGCCCGGGACGGACGTTATCGAGCGACGTATTCATCACCGGCTAGAAGAATGGCGTTCGTGTATCGGCAGTCGTGCAAGGGTGTGAAGAGCGAACTGAACCTGTTCGCCGTACCGGCGACGCAGACAAGCATCGAGAGCGGTCAGTGGATCGATTACCAGCCGCTGACGTCCCTCGACGCCGGCGGAACTACCGAGTTCCTCGTCCCGGGCTCGGGAGACGACTATACGGACCTGTCGAACGTTAGACTGTACGTCCGCTTCAAACTGCTCCAGGGGGACGGTACCGATCTCGCGAACGATTCAGTCGTCGCTCCCGTCCAAAATTTTCTGCATTCGATGTTCAGTCAAGTCGACGTATCGCTGAACGGCACGCTCGTGAGGTCGTCGACCAATACGTATCCGGGCCTACCTCGAAACCCTGCTGAGCTACGGCGGCGACGCGTAAAACACGCAGCTCCAGGGCGCTCTGTGGTACAAAGACACCGCCGGCGACATGGAGACGACCACGGATCGCAACGCCGGGTACGAGCGGCGGCGCAGACTTACGCGGAACAGCCGTGAGGTGGATATGATGGGACGCCTCCACGTCGACGTGCTCATGCAAGACCGGTACCTACTGAACGGCGTCGACATGAAGGTACGACTGGTGCGCGCGAAGGACGCCTTCGCGCTCGTAGGCGCGCAAGTCGATCCAGGGTGGCAAATCGCGCTGTTGGAGACCTACCAGCAAGTGCGAAAGGCTAAGCTGAACCCGTCCGTCCAGCTCGGTCACATTAAGGCGTTGGCTCGCGGGACGGCCAAGTACCCGATACGCCGAGTCGACTGCAAGGTGTTCTCGATACCGCAGGGGACGATGTCTCACACACACAAGAACGTCTACCTGGGCGTCCTCCCGAAACGCGTGTTCTTGACCATGATCGACAACGACTCCTTCAACGGGACCTACCCTAAAAACCCGTTCAACGCGAAGCACAACAACATAAACTTCGTCGCGCTCTACGTCGACGGACGTCAGGTACCGAGCAAGCCACTGCAGCCGAAATTCGCGCGGGGACGCTACATCCGAAGCTACGTGAACCTCTTCGGGGCAACGGGAAAGGCGTACGAAGACGAGGGAAACGACCTAACGCGTGACGACTTCGACAGCTACACCATCTTCGGTTTCGACCTGACGCCTGACTGCTGCGACGGCGACCATATCAAACTCGTGCATAGGGGAAGCCTGCGCGCTGAGGTACACTTCGCAGTCGCCCTGCCCCAAATGGTGAACATCGTCATGCACGGGGAGTTCGAGTCGGTGGTGGAGGTCGACAAGGACTGGAACGTCGTGCTCGATCAGTAGCAGCAGCATGGACACGTTTCAACTGATGCGCCGCCTACGGGTCGACCCGTTCACTAAACGCATCGTCGACGGCGTCACGCCGAAAGATGGGCTACCGAAAAGACGGTTCACCGCGCTCCCGGCGGCCTTCGTGTGCAACAACGACGACGCCGGCGAACCGGGGGAGCACTGGATAGCCCTCTACGTGGACGTCGACGGACGAGGTGACTACTTCGATTCGTACGGCCTGCCGCCCCTGCACGACGACTTTCGCGCCTTCCTTCGCCGTAACTGCGGCGACGCGTGGGCGTACAACGACAAGAGACTGCAGAGCGGGGTGTCTAACGTATGCGGACAATATTGCGTCGCCTACCTGCTCTTGCGATGCAGCGGTATGCCGCTAAAGAGATTCCAGTCCCTATTCGGACCCGATAGGGTGGCAAACGACTGTCTCGTATTCGACTGGCTAAAACCGTATTGACATATGTATCGCTTATATCGCTTACTACAGCAAATACAAAAAAAAACGATGAAAACGCACATGTTGTTTCGTACCGTGTTTTATTAGTAGTATCTCTACCTACCACTAGGAGGCGCATTATAGGCGCCCTAGTCCCTAGAGGGCCCTACCCCTAGGCGCCCTAGTCCCTATCCCTAGGGGGGTCCGCCTTATACGAATATGGGCGCCGTGGAGACGCCGTCGTCGAGCACGCGGCGCTTAGCGTAGAAGTAGCTCAACGCCGCGCGCTCTTGAACGTACGTCAGCACAGATGACTCTCGTACTTGAAAGCCGCGGTTCCAGCCGACGCCGCTCCGTCGGTCGCGCAGCACGGCTAGGAAAGCGTCCTTGTCGATAGCGTTCTGTCGCTTACTCTGTCCCTTCGTGCTGTACTTGTCGGTGGCGGCACCGAAACAGTAGTACGTTTTACTGCACAGCGCGATGATTCCGTCGCCGGACCATTCCTCTTTGAAGAGGCCCGTCGTCCGCTTGTCGTACTTGCGACGCCGCGCGCAACAGTCGGCGGGCGCGTCCCACGCGCGTCCGGCGAGACGGCATCGCACGTACGCGTCCGCGTGCGCGTCGCAGCCCTCGGCCGGAAACCAGGCGCCGCAGTGACGGAAGTAGCGCTCGCAAAGGGCCGCCGTCACCGCTTCGTCGACGTCGCATCCCGCGAGGGCTATGTACGCTGATTCGGTGTCCATCGCGCAGTACACGAACAGGAGACGCGGATTGTAGACGGCGATAATGTCATAATAGAATTCCAGCATCCTCAGTTTCGCGTACTGATAGACGAAGTTGCCGATCTGAATAGGCAGCGCGTATCGGACGGTGCGCTTGTTCAGCGCCACCTCGTAGAGGTCGTCGGGAACGACGACGTCGAACTGCTGGAAGCGCCGGTTGTTGACGAGCAGGGAGGCGCCGGCCGTCTTGCAGTATTTTATCTCACGGTGCAGATCGACGCTCGTTATAGTCTTCCCGTAGGAGCTGTTCCCGAGAAGCTTAAAGGTGTCGGCGATGATAGATTTGTCGGGGTCGGCGTTGCCTTCGCGTCGTGCGGTGGACACCGCATCGCTGAAGCGGCGAAAGCACGCAATCGGCACGTACTCGACCACCTGGTAGACGCGGTCGACGACGAGACCGTGCGCCAGATACCACCGTAGTAGTGGCGTCGCGAGTAGGATCCGGGTGCCGAAAAAACTACCCACGAGCGTCCGCTGAGGTCGGGTCAGGAGGTCGGGCGCCTCCGCGTAGCGTCGCATGAAGGGGCTGAGACCGTCGCGACCGATGTCGACGTTCTTAAAGACGGGCTGCATTTCGACGAAGGCGCAGCTCGTCCGGGACGACGATATCGCACTCCACCAGGCCGAACAGAGCGCCGTCGCGTACGGCCGCCAAGATCGTCGAGCGCGTAGTTGCGCCGACAGCCCACCGGGACTCGTCGGGCGGCGACGGCGGTGCCGGCGGTCGTACCTCGCGCCACCGACATTCCCACATTTCGACGACGGTGACGAAACGGCGAAGGTAGGTCGTCACGGCGTTCGTCGCTGCGTACATTTCGGTCATCGGCTTACTGTTCACGTCGTTCGTCGGCCTCCCCGTGCACGGGCAGCCGTGGAAGTAGCAGCCGTGGAACTGGTACGCCGTTCGCGGCTCACAACACCAACCGTCGACCCGGTAATTTCCGATGCGCTTCTCGCGCCCGTTAAGCTGGTGCCGTATACGCACCCCCGTCCGTTCCGCCTCACACGTCAGCCACTGCACGGCCATAGGGCCGTAGCGGTGCACGCGTTCCGGTCGAAAGGCGTTCTCCTCGCGGCGGCGCGTATACCAGCCCGTCTGCATCTCTTGTATTATCGCCCACAGATAGAGGGCGTTCGCGTCGAAGCCGACGATCGAGCGACAAGGCCGCGCCGCGTCGCGACGAAGAACGGTCACGCCGGCCTCGTGATGACGCGTGAAGATGATCGAGGGACCGCCGACGATCTGCGATTGTAGGAGGCGGTGCAGGTCCTTATTCGGCTCGTTGAAGAGGGTGAAGTTGATCGACGCCGCGAGATCGTTGAAGAGGTAGAGGAGGGTTAGGCCCGGTACGCTGATGGCGTCCTTGAACATGTCGATGCGGCGTTGGCGGTAGAACGCGAACTGTTTGGCGACGGCCTCGAGAAACGGCACCACGTTCCTATTGTTATACCACACCAGGAAGTCGCGCATCGTCGTCATCCGTTCGTCGCGCCACGCCGTCACGCAAACCTCGTACGCCGCGACGGAGATGCCCTCCCGTTTCAGGTGGCTGTAGAACGCCTCCCGCGGCGGCAGTTCGGTGTCGTCCATTTTTCGAAACGCGTCGATTAATTCGTAGGGAAAGTAGCGCTTCGTCGCCGCGCTGCCGTACGCCTTCAGAAACCGCTCGTATCTGACGTCCGGGGCCAGGTAGTTACTGATGTCGAGAAATTTCAGCTTCGTCGTCGCCAAACACATGTAGTTGTTCTTGATGGTGAACGCCGACGACGTGCGCTGACCGTCGGTCATAAGGAGGGGTGTCAAGTACTTCTTGACGACGTTCAAATCGCATTTGCCCGAATTAAAACCGAGGACGGGAAGCTGGCGCAGATAGGTCCACAGACGCTCGGCGAGTGTGGCGTACGACTTGTCCGCCTCTGTCGCGGGGGCGGCGCGCCGCCAGTCGGCGTCGAGCGCGTCGAAGGTTTCGAAGGCCGAGTCGTACAACGGCCGCAGTGCCGCGCACGCCGCTTCGCTCACGGCCTCCAAGGCGTCGATCAGGCGCCTCGCGAGATCGGCCGAATCGCCGGACGTGACGAAACACTGCGCCGCCTCGTGGCCGGGGACGTTCGACGCGATGCTCACGCTGAGCAGTTCGTGGCGGGCTAGCCACCGGCATTTGTCGGTGTCCGGCGACAGGTCGCTATCGACGAAGTAACTTTCGAAATCGAAGGTCGCCCGGTACGGATAGTAGCGCAGGTCATCGTCCACGTAGAAGCCCTCGTCCTCTAGTCGCTGAAATACGGACGGTGTCGTGTGGTAGACGCCGCCGGGAAAGACGTGGCGAACGCCGCCGTCGCACGTCGCCTCGTGACGTCGTAATTCGTGCGAGGTCCGCCACAGGGAGTTGGCGCACTTGCCGCATACGTACGTCTTCGTGTACTTGGAGACGTCGCGTATATACGAAAAGTGTGCACCGTAGACGTTGACGTTCAGGGTCGTGGGATGCGCGCCGAGAGACCGACGGACCAGTTCGGCGGTGTCGGCCTCGGTCAGTCGATAGACGACCACGTTGAAGCCGAAGATCGCCTCCACCCGGTCGAGCGCGTTCAGGGGGACGCCGGCGGCGAACGGAGTCGTGCCGGTGGCCCTACAATAGTCGTCGTATAGACGTTTGGCGGGGGCCGTCAAACGGGCGATGTCGGCATCGCTGCCCGTAGCTAGTCGTCGATTGTGAAGGGCCTGACAACGGTATAGGCATAGATTGTCCGCGTATGGATCGCCGCGTCGATCTTTCACTAACGCGACGACGGCTTTGCTGGTGCGCAGGTAGGCGGGGAGTTGCACGCCGGCGCAACCGATAGGGTGATTTATGAGGGCGTTCAGAAAGTAGGTGGCGTTCGTCACCAATTCGGCGACCCACTCCGTGTCGGGGCGCTGCGCTATCACGTACTGGAGAACGTCGCGCGTACGGACGGCCACGAGGAAACGCTCGAACGAGCGGGCGTCGGTAACGAGGACGGGCACTTCCAGGAGGCGGCCGCAGCAGTTACAGGACGAGTGAAAATACCGGTAGCGACCCGACACCTTGTGGCGAAGAATAAACGCGTAGCTTACGTTGATCTTAAACGCGTTCGATTGCGCCTCGAACATTCGCCTTAGGCGGGGCTCGAGCTCCCTTGTGTCCAAACAGGCGGACAATTGGTAATTATAACGGGACTGTATGGCGCCGCGCGATACCGACGTCAGTATGCTAGACCAGTGCGCCTCCACGACACGCCGTAGACCGGTCGATAGCTCGTTGTCGTCTTGTTGTTCGCTAGGTTTCGCCGCCGGCGGGACGTCAGGCGGCGGCGCTCCGCAGGTCTGCAGATGAACCCGCATACTGCGCCGCGAGTAAGACTTGCCGCATTTCGGGCACGCGCGACCGTTCGCCTTTTCTGTGCCGCACGTTTGCGACGCCCGCGTGTGTTTCAGGAAATTATAGCGAGTGGCGAAATAGCGGCCGCATTTCGGGCACTGCGAGCGACTACAAGAGTGCTCTGCCAGATCCTCTCTACCGCATACGGGACAACCGGCATTTTTTCGCTTTCCAGCGCAAACGCTCTATTAACTACGGACGTGGTGCTGCCGCTTATAAAGAACAATGGTGGTGGTGGTGTTGGCGCGGGACGTTCTGATTGGGGAAGCGATGGTTTGTTTGTCAGGCTGCCGATGGGCGTTCGTATGTGTATGCGGGAATTCAACGTTTTTTTAAGCGAGCGAGAAAACAGAAAGAATACGTTTTCAACGTTTTCTTAAGCGACGACATCGTAGATACAGCATAGCATAGCGACATTTCAACCGTTTAAGCAGGCGTTTCTTCACGCTCCTAATTATTGTCCAGCATAGTGTTCGTTTAAGTAGGTGACATTATAGCGCGAGAAAACAGAAAGAATACGTTTTCAACGTTTTATTAACTTCGTAGATACGGTATAGCGTAGCGATATTTCAAACGTTTAAGCTGGCGTTTCTTCACGCTCCCTAATTATTGTCCAGCATAGTGTTCGTCTAAGTAGGTGACACAACCTTTATAGCATAGCGTTCGTTTAAGCGCTTTCTAATAAATGTTCAACAGCGTCTAATGGCACACATCAGCAAGACCGCTCCTGTGCAGCACGTACGAGTGAACGGCCGCCTCCAGCATGGCGTTGTCGATAGGGTCTTGCCAATCAGTGGCGAATAGCCAGTCGGACACGAACTGGACGATCGCGATCTCGGCGGCCCGATCCGGCCCGGTCAAATTCACGTGGCCGTGCACGAGCATGACGAACCTCGAGAAGGCTGGTATCAACGAACGACTGAGATACGTCTCCGGGACGGGCTGATAGTAGCGCTTCACTATGTCGGCCACGTGATCGTACACGCGCGGATAGCGTCGGCTCGGCCTTCCCGCACGGTAGCCGGCCATACGCACGTACGGGCACCCTTCGTTTGGCGCGCACTCACCGCAGGCCAGGCGCGCACGCTCCAGTATCGCTTCGCCGATCCATTCCGCGAACGCCTCCATCAGGTACTTCTCCTGTAACCCGATGGACGACAGGACCGGCCGGGGAGGTTGCGTGTTCACGTACGGCGTCGGCATCTCCGCGACGAGGGGGACGAAATAGTCACTACGTCGGAGGGGGGATACAAACTCGCGTACGTCGGTGGTCCCTCGCCTTGGGGACCGCGGGGGCCGCCCGGAATGCTTCGGCATAGGCGTGCGCGGTCTCGTCCGACATCGTCAGCACAGTCTCTAATACGGCGTCGAGCGAGTGATCGCGCGCCTCCGGATCGTCCTAC
This sequence comes from Paraescarpia echinospica, assembly GCA_020002185.1. Classification (NCBI taxonomy): domain Eukaryota; kingdom Metazoa; phylum Annelida; class Polychaeta; order Sabellida; family Siboglinidae; genus Paraescarpia; species Paraescarpia echinospica. The sequence goes on along the minus strand of CM034539.1, from coordinate 7,730,228 downwards.
AGCTTAAAGCTTTTTATCATTAGCGGAAGCAGCACGATTTACTCCTTCGGCCTGGCACGCTTCTGGGCGCATCTCAGAGCACGGTAGTCGGCCGCCGCGCCTGTCTTGGCTCGCTTCCCTATTCGATTTCGATTTTATCGCGTCGAGCACACGATGCACATCCTACAGGAAAGAAAAGGCGTTATTAGTCAAATGCACTTAATCTTCGGACGTCTTTTTCAGGGTACGGACAGTGTACAATGGCATTCCTCCCCACGGCGTCTTACGCACGTTGATCTCTATGACCGTATCGACAAGCGCCAGCACCGTGTCACGCAATTCCTCCTGTTCCAGCGTGGCTAGGTAGGCGGCTTCGTACGTGACGAGTTCCGACATAGCCTTGTCGAATACACTCACCCACAGTTTATCCTCGCTTCTCGGCCCATCCTTTATCAGCACGCGCATCGCGAAATAATGTTTTGTAACGTCCTGAATGCCGTGCGACAGGCACAACATAGATCCGTCTCTGGTTGGGTGTACTTTGCGGCGGCATCGTGAGCACCCATCGTACGTGCATTTATTGCGCCAAGAAATCGCCTCGATAGTAACAGGCGCCTCCAATTTATAAAGACCGTCTCCGGCTTCATACAACGCCCTCACACTCACCGTACAGGGCAGAAATACCACCGCGCCTCTGTTAGTCGTTGTCTTCGCTGCCTCAACGATCGGCCCTCTTCCCGCAGAAGTCCCCGGCGTATCCACCGGCTTCGGCTCTGTCTCCTGCGCGCGCCCCGCAGCCGATATCGGCGCCGCTGCGCCGGTCGACGGTCCCTGTGCAGCGGGAATGGCGCGCCCCGTGCTGGTCGACAGCGCCGCCGCCCCCTGTGCAGCGGGAATGGCGTGCCCCACGAGTCTCAGTGTAAACGACTGTTTTCTCGCTTTCTTCCGTGGGCCGCCCTCTTCCGACATCGTGATCTGAAGAACTCGAAACAAAGCAAGGACAACGAGTGACTACAGAAGCGTTTTCAGCCTGCCCATTTATACGAGTCTAGCGAAGTGCGCGCGTGCGCCCGACCACAGACATCGCACAACAGCCGAGTCTGCCAAGGTTATTGACAATAGAAAAAAGCTATCGGTCATGTCGGTGCATTCGCCGCAAGTTACTTCTTTAGAGCGAAATTTTCTAATACAACAACACCACACGATTCCCGAATCCCGGTTTGTCTTATAAAACGCTTACTTTCACACATTTAGACTTTCATTAAACGATGTTGAGACATTACGCAAAACGGTCGGTAACGGCTTACGTAAGCTTACGTAACGCTGTCTACGTGACGCTCATCGCGCGGCCGTCGAGGAGCCAACAGCGCTCGCTGTCGTAAACAACATTCCATTCGCAGCAGCTGATTATGGAGGCGCGCGAAACTGTCTGCGCCGCACGACAAAGTGACCGACAAGAACCTCGCAACTTCACCAGGTACGTCACGACCTTTTAAACAAAACAAAAACAACATTCACTCAACGATATACGAAAAAAATTCCTTTTTATTTAATAGTGTTTTTTTTATTCACAGTTCGCCTACGAAACCCCCAGGGTTCGACTAGTTTTAAACAAACAACACCATTTATTTAATTTCTTTTTCTATTCGCAGTTCGCCTATGAAACCCCCACGATTCTGGTGTCGAGGTTATACACTTCGCACTAGGTAACAACCGTTTCCCAAGCTCTCTACCACGGCGGCCGACCCCACACGTCCCCATACGCCACCGCCATTACAAGATCGACTGACAAAGCGGCCTACGGCGATCGTGCACCCCGCGCCACGAGCGCCGAAGACCCCCGAAAAGAGTTGGTGGGAGCGACCAGCTGCTGACGATGAACTATTTGCCACACCAATTCCTCCTAACGCTCCGCCACCCGTGGATTCGGACGGGTACCGGCCTCATTTCGAACCTCGATTATTTACGGACATCCGCTGTTACCTGACAATTTTGACAACCACTGGGACTAGCTCACTGTGTTGTTATTTTTCCGGGTTAGTGGTGTAATAAAATCACTTACATAACCGTTCGTTTGCTTTTCCTATGCGTGTTTCCAATGCGCTATGCGGCGCCAACTAGGCAGCGATAAAACAGCCCTGTTTACGAAACGACGTAAATCCTACGCGTTTAGCCACTGCGTAAACGCGCTACGCGGGGCGAACTAGGCAACGATAAAACAGCCCTGTCTACGATATGCTACACGACGTAAATAGAAACCGGCCTCTACGATGTAAATAGAAACCAGCCTCTAGGCGTCACGACTCACGGATAGATAGGAATGCGGCCGGCGCCGGAACAGCAGCGGGCGCTTAAGTAGCACAGACTTCGGAGCCACACCAGTATCATATTTCATCAACACGGGCCTATGGTTTTGTAACCGTGGAGCGCCTACTATGGATACACGCGCAATTCAGTGACTACACATGGTTATACACATCATTTCGTGGTTATGTACTGCCTTTACTGGTTATGTAACGGGTATACAGTGAATACACGCACTGTTTAACGGCTACACATGGTTATGCGAATCATTTTGTGGTTATGTACTGGCTTTACCGATACCTCCCAATCCACGTAAGTACAACTAGCAGAAACGTCACTCTAACAGAAAATATTAGACCCTGGGCACTTCCGAGCACGCATGCAATACTCACAGCCGCTAGAGGGCACGGCCGGGCACTCGGCCGGAGAGCACGCGTACAATACTCACGGCCGCTAGAGGGCAGCTCCAGAGGGTGGGTTGACAGCTGTCAATCAAATGTTTTTAATAAGGAAGGCTGTCAAAGGTCAGGGTAATTAGACTTTTTATTAGTATCTGCCAAGTTTTAGGAAAAAGTGCCGATTTCCTTTGATGTCCCTTTTTTATAAGTAATGTACTAAGTTTTAGAAAAAAATGAGTCGGGGTCAAAAATCCTTTGATGTTCCTTTGATCTTTTTGATTAATCGGTTTGCACGGGGCCCTACGCGACACTACTACTACTTCAGGCTAGTACTCAAGAAACCGAGTCTAAACAAAACTGTCTTGAATACCTACCGACCTGTGTCAAATCTACCCTATCTATCGAAAACAATAGAACATGTCGTTGCTGCGAGATTATCAGCTCACATGTCAGAGCACAATCTCTGTGAGCCCTATCAGTGAGCGTACAAGCCGAATCACAGCGTTGAGACGGCCCTTGTCTGGGTGCAGAATCACATCCTGCACGCAATGGTCAATCAGAATGTTGTCATCATGGTTCTCCTTGATCTGTCGGCTGCGTTTGACACCGTCGACCATGAAGTGATGTTGCATAGACTCTCACATGATATCGCAGTGAGTAGTAATATAGGTAGTCCACGAGTTACGAGATGATTATGAGTGGAGGAAGAGGTGACGTCATATATAGGTCAAGGTCAAATCTATAGGTCAAAAGTCAATTAGTAATATAGGTGGTCCACGAGTGACGGGATGATTATGAGTGGAGGAAGAGGAATGACGTCATAGGTCAAGGTCAAATATACATATGTCAAGGTCAAAGGTCAAGTGACGCCACCTGGTGGATATATCGTGACATAAAACAGCGCCCCTGGCGGACAAATGGTGAAATACATGAGTACTGTCTAAATTCGTGTCTCTTAGTTTTGACAAATAGCGTCACCTGGCGGAATTTTTGTTAACTAAATATGGGAGTACTGCCTAAATTAGTGTATCTTAGTTTTCACAAAGAGCGCCACTTGGCGGTATTTTATGAACTAAATATGTGGACCAAAGTTCAGTACTGCCTAAATTCGTCTCTTGTTTTTGTCAAATGGTGCCCACTGACAGATAGATCATGAATTACAAATACCATCCCTGGCGGATAAGTCATCAACTAAATATCTAGGCCAAAGTTCTAGGCGTATAGTTTGAGAGCTATTTTGAGAGCTCCTTACTTTGAAAGGTAGTTTGAGAGCTACTGTGAGATTCTTGTGAGACAACTACCACCTCCCTCCCGGGCAGGCTTTCCGTGCCCAGTATGTAGCTTGGGCTTTAGTCGCCGAGATAACTGGAAGCGCCATGTCGCCCGCGGCAGTTGCGGCCGCCCTAAAAGAACAAGGGAGGAGGCCGAACTGGATGCACTTGTGGTGAGTTAAACTTTATATTGCGTTACTATACACTTTCGCCTAAAATGGCGTCCCTGTATATTATTTACTTCCACTAAAATGGCATTCCTGTATATGTTTTCTTCCGTTAAAATGGCGTCCCTGTATACTGTTTACTTCCGTCAAAATGGCGCCGAAGTGTATGTTTACTTCCGTTAAAATGGCGCCCCGGAATATGATTTACTTCCGTTGAAATGGCGTCCCTGTCTATGTTTACTTCCGCTAAAATGGCGTCCCAGTATATTGTTTACTTCCGTCAAAATGGCGTCCGTTTGTAGGTTTACTTCCAATAAAACGGCGGCTCCTACGTACTTCCTGTCAACATACCTGCTCCCATCCTATTCCTATCGAGGCATTGCCTCCACATACTTGTCATCTTTCTACAAAAAAAGTGACAGCACCGGCGGACCCGACAGCCACCGGGACACCACTGGCTACGACGACTCTGCCTCCGTCACCGACCAACCGAGTAAATGTGTTGCCGCATTTCGCGTGCTGTATGTGCGGTAGCACATTCACACAAAAAATAATTGGCAGCGTCATATCAAGAAGAACTATTGCCAGAGGAAGATACAGAAGTAGCAGCGGCAGGAAGCGCACGTTAAAGAAATAATGGTAAATCTATCATGTTGTTTAAATGTTTTCAGATGCTGCTACAAATGTAACCTCTTTATGTTTTGTATATCATGATTAAAAGCCTCTTCTGCCGCTGACGGTGTCCACACAACCTCTGCGCCACGAAAACGCCGCCGATCATCATCATCACCGACCAGGTCGTCAGGACCTTCGTCACTGGCTTCGTCACCGACATCTTCACCATCACCAAAAAGGCCGTCACCCCGTCACTCATCCCCACCCTCTCCGTTACTCCAACAAGATCCACTTGTATCACCTCCTGTGGAATATTTTGTTCCAGATAATTTGTTAAATTTTTATAGGAGTCAGTGGTCGGCAATTCGCACACGATACCGTAGGGGCCCCGTCCAGAGAACCTACAACATTCGTTTAACAGATACTGACACAGCCTCGTTACACCCAACAATGTGGAAAAATTTTCATGAACAGACTATCGCCTTCAACATTAATTTAAGCTTCGAATTTATTTTATTTAACCAGAAAACAAAAGAACATCGTTATTTTCATTCTTCTAAATATGGTAGGTTTCTGGACGCACCCCCTTTAATTACTATTGCAGATGAGTTTCAATCGTTTTTAAATTCCTTTAAAGAGAAAGATATTTTAAGTTGGGTGATTATGCAAAGCCCCAATTCTCAGTGAATATGTCATTTGGTAACCAACGTTACTTTCTTTATAAACATCATACCTGATCATCCTATATATACTGGCAATGTAGTGCTTCCCGACTATGTTCTCGCAAATAAAGGTTTAAATTCGTTGGTCTATGACCGGTCCCGACACAACTGTCCTCTTTAGCACGATCATCTTTGTTTCTTCCATCTTCCTAAGTCGGGGAGCTGATATTCATAGTCTTGATCCTCATGTTGCTGCTTTATATAACATGTACCAAGAGGCCATAAACGATGCCCCATCTATTAAACATTTCATTTAAAGTGATCTTTATGACATTGAGAAGCTTTTTCATATCAATATAGTTTTTTTATGAATTACTAGATCATCACAACGACGAGAACTTGGTAGCGTATCATTTACCGAGACGTTCAACTTGTACATTCCCCGTTACTTTAAATTTGAATCTTTTCGAAACTAATTTTTCTTATATTCACGATATCAAAACATACACACGTTCTTTCAAATGTGACAAACTTTGGCATACAGAATGGTCCTTAAAAAATACCAACAAGGTTGCGAAGTCAAGGTCAAGAGAATTTTTCCTGGTGGTATTTATCATGATCAGGAAACCGTTTTTTCATAAACTTGATAATTGGATATACACGTCGAACAAAAATACCGGTATTATCCGTTTCGGGCCACATTTGATTTTGAATCTTATTTTGATACTACCAACTTACCGGTAAATACTCCAAAGGTCGAATGGTTGGCTCGACACGAAATACTTAGCATTAGTGTGTCATCCAATGTTCCCGTGTACAAGGAACCACGCTGTTTTATTAGCGAGGGTGAGCCGAGCCAACTAGTCGACCGTTTTCTAAATTATCTTTATGAAATTAGCGACACCTCTTCCGAAATATTGAAAAAACGTTATAATTTTTTTTTGATGAACTAAACAAACAATTAAAAGATATTCAATCACCAGAGGCTAGAACGCTTGAACTTTCCTTAGACGAAATTCTAGATGACGGGTCACCTTTACCTATTATCTCCGAAGAAAAAATTTCAAAATTAATTGGTACGCTTCACGGATTTCTCGAAGAATTACCCGTCATTGGCTTTAATTCTGGAAAAAACGATTTGAACGTCATTAAAAATATATATCACCATCACACTTCCTGACAACCGACGTAAGTGACGAGACGGACGATACAACAGAGAAAAAATCTAAATACTCAATTTTCATACTAATGCGTCATACTAATTTTATGTGTTTAAAAACACCGACTTTGGAATTTTTGGACATTATAAATTATTTGGCCCCCGGCTTTAGTTACGATGAATTACTGAAAGCTTACGGATGTACACATACTAAAGGATACTTTCCCTACGAGTGGGTGACCTCGTTAAGTAAACTCGACTGTGAATCCCTTCCTCCAAAGGAAGCTTTTCACAGCGATTTGAAAAACGAAGATATTTCTGACAAAAATTACGCGTACTGCGATCAAATTTGGCGCGATCACGATATGAAAACTATTTGTGATTTTCTTATTTGGTACAACAATGGAGATGTAATTCCTTTCCTAGAAGCTATAAAAAAACAGTTTTCTTTTTACAAATTGCGCCACATTGACATACATGTTTAAAGATGGTGTTAGCGTTCCCGGTCTAACCATGAAATTTATGTTTGACACATTACCACGTGACATTTATTTCAGTCTGTTTAATCAAAAGGATTCGGGTTTACACGATATGTTAAAAAAAGCCACCCTAGGGGCCCTTCCATAATATATCACCGCCATCACGAAGGCGACGTTACACGGCTTCGAGAATCGGAAATGGGCGACTCAGTTCGCCCCTGTAATTCTATTGTCGCCTATGATGCGAATGCCTTATACCTTTGGGCCCTTTCACAAGATATGCCTACGGGATGTTATACGCGTCGTAGCCGAGAAAATAATTTTAGACCTAAAACATCACGTATTTATGGAAAGATGGCGCTTGAATGGCTAGAATGGGTAGCTGACGAGAAAAGCACATTCATAAGACATCAGTTTAACGGAGAATAAAAACGCATTGGGGATCGTAAACTTCCCGTTGACGATGGTGTGTCCAGACTCGCACCATTTATCAATTTCACTGTTGCTATTTTCACGGTTGTCTTTGTAACATGGAGCACACCAACTCTATCAAAGGGAAGTCTATGGCCGATGTCCTTTCAGAAACTAAAAAGAATACTACGTATCTGCGTATATATGCCGAGGTCGTCGAAATGTGGGAATGTTAGTGGAAAGAAATTCGGAAAAATTCCGAAGTAAGACATTTTCTAAATTCAAAATTTCCTCACCATAACCTGAAGTGGGAAATGACCCAAGATAAAGTTTTGCAAAATGTAGTTGAAGGTCGCCTATTTGGCATGGAAAAGTACGATTTTTTTGTTCCAGATCATCTTAAAGATTAGTTTGGTGAAATGCAACCTATTTTCAAAAACATTGACATTACCCATGACGATATCGGCACCTACATGCAAGCTTACGCTGAAAAGCACAACATATTATCTACTCCTCGGCGTACACTGGTGGCTTCGTACTTTGTTAAACAAATTCTTTTAGGTACACCTTTGTTAAAATGGTATTTGAAGCAGGAACTGGTCGTATCTCACGTTTATCAAGTTTTAGAATACGAACCTAGTCCGTGTTTCAAGTATTTCGCCAATGCCGTCTCGAATGCACGCCGGACAAGGCCATTATTGGCGATACAATTAAACTTCTTGGGAATAGTGGCTATGGAGGATGTATAACTAATAAGGATCTCCACATAAATATTATATTTTGTAATAGTAAAAGGACGAGCCGAGGAATTAAAAGCCATCGTTTTCGCCAGCTAGACCCAATTACGGAATCCGTTTACCAATTAACAAGAAATCCAGTAAATACGATCTCCCTCTTCAAATTGGTTTTATGGTTTACCAGTATGCAAAATTGAGAATGGTGGAATTTTATTATGATTTCATAGATTATTACGTAGAGCGCCCTCTCTTCCAATATTGTGAAATGGACACGAATTCCGCATATTTAAGTCTAGCTTTTTCTTGTTTAGACGATTGTGTTACCACTGATAAACGATAAGAATACTTTACAAACTTGTCCCGATGGTTTCCTGCTGTTTGTTGTGACGCGCACGCGTTCGATTATGTGACTTATCGTTTGGAAGGGAAATAATGGGTGCCTTCGCAATCGTGCTGTATTGCGCGTGCGCGTCACGACAAAAGGACACCTGGCCTATTCAAGGTCGAATACGAAGGTAGAGGTTTTATCGGCTTGTGTAGCAAAACATATTATTGTTTTGGTGATACGGATAAATTCAGCACAAAAGGTCTAAATAAGAGACAACGAAATTGACAAAGACACATTTTTTAAAGTGCTTAAAACCAAAGAGAGTGGCGTTGGGAAAAATCGAGGGTTTCGGGTGAAGAATGCTTCAGTTTTTACTTATATTCAAGAACGTTTTACTCTAACTTATTTTTATTCCAAACGACCGGTACAAGCCGATGGAATCTCTACCTCCCCGTGTCTGGTATAATAGACACGCCAGTAAATCTTCTCGTGAGCTACCCTCCCCGTGTATCATTCGGTATTGGTGTAACATTAAGTCTTAGTGCAACCGTGATCAGGTATGATGTTTATCGACCACTGACTCCTACCTGTCAGTTATTAAAGAGTGTACATTTCACATTTACTGTTCGGTACACTCGAGAGATAGCCGTGTAATATCCGGTCTTAATATAGCCGTGATGAACTATTGTGTTTATGGACTCCTATATTATAAATTGTTGAAGAGTGTATTGATACACACACGTCATTGTTGCATCATCTTCATCACCATGATGTGCTTTCTATTTTAAGTAGGACACTGGTGAAAATAAAAGAAGTATATTGTATACATCAATCGCTGCAAAAGTCGTGTCATAAATAAAATAAATCAGCACAGAGTGTAACATACCGTCTAACAGTGACTGTGTATCATATGAAGTCGATTTGTATATAGTTGTTAAGGTTTACAAGATTTTATAATAGTGACACTTTCTATTGGGTGTCTGACAACAAGAATATATGTGATATAATTCACAGGGATACTTTCTCTTGGGTGTTTGAATAAAACATTTCATGAACGCATATATGGTGTCGACTTTTTTATTGCTTAATTAAGGTAATACAAAAACGTGCATGCCAACATTACATGCAAACATTACATGGAACTCTTAACAAAATCGAAAACACGAGTCATTGTTCACTAAATCGTTCCCGAAAGTGTTCACAAACGTCTTCGTGGGTACGCCTCGACTTCGGTGCAGCAAGTACACGACACAGTATTGTCCACACACGTTAGACAGCGGGTTCTGAAGCGTTCTCTTGTTGAAAGTCCAAGTCACGCAGTTTGTCTGTAGAAAATCCACGAATTCGACGTGTTGAGGTGGCAAACCGTAGGAGTCAAAGTATTCTCCACATCCGTCTTTTGCAATAAACATGCAGATCCAATGTTTAAAGATTTAACAAGATTGCCATCCAGAGAATTAACTCTAGATGGCAGGTGGACAAGGAAGCCCTTTGGCTTATCGAGAGTCCAACCCTTTTATCTACATATATCCAGCCCTTCTGATGTATGTGTCGATTTTATTTTTAAACATTCACACTACTAGCACCCACACAATCATCAGATAATCTGTTCCATTCAATCACAGTCCTTTGTGAAAATGAGAACTTTCTTACGTCTAATCTACACTGCTCCTTTACTAATGTAACTTCATGTCCTCTAGTCTTTCTTAACTGAAAAAAAACATATTTCTATCAATATTTTCATAACCATTCAATATTTTAAACACTTCTATCTGATCTCCTCTCAATCTTCTGGTCTCTAGTGTTGTTAAACCACATTCTTTTAGGCGTTTTTCATAACTAAGATCCCTCAGATTTGGTATCATTTTAGTCGCTCTCCTCTGTACTCTTTCTAACATATATATGTCCTTCTTGCGGTATGGCCTCCACGCTTGTATACAATATTCTAAATGAGGCCTAACTATTGTTTTGTACAGTGGTATTATTAGTTCTTTTTCTTTATATGCTATATTTCGCCTAATCATTCCAAGGATTTGATTTCCTTTTGAAGCTGCAATTCCACACTGCTCTGAAACCTTCATGTCAGCACTAATTGTCAGCCCTAAGTCTTTTTCTTTTACAGTAGTACTTAGTACAGTTCCCCCCATTGTATATTCTACATATTCGTTCCCATGTCCTGTGTGAAGGCATTTACACTTCCCAAAATTGAACAACATTTGCCACTTTTCAGACCATTTGATCAACCTGTCAAGATCATCTTGTAAATGTTGCCTATCTCCGACACTTTTAATCCTTCTAAACACTTTTGTATCATGTGCAAATTTCAACACCTTGCTTGCTATATCATCGTCCAAATCGTTTATATATATTAAGAATAATATAGGTCCCAGTACTGATCCCTGTGGAACCCCACTCAAAACTGATTTCCAGTTTGAAGCCTCCCCATCAACAACTACCCGTTGTCTTCTGTCAATCAGCCATTTTTCTATCCAGTTAATTATACCATTTCCTATGCCATGGGCCTTTAGTTTAAGCAGTAATCTTTGATGTGGCACTTTGTCGAAAGCTTTTTGAAAATCTAAGTAGATGATATCTACTGGTAATCAATCATCTACCCACTTAGTGATATCTTCCAAAAAACATAACATATTTGTTAAGCATGACCTCGCTTTTAAAAACCCATGTTGAGATGGGTTTATCAAGTTATGTTTAACAAGAAAATCCACCATGTGATCTTTAATTAGTCTTTCTAATAATTTACAAATCACCGATGTTAAACTAACTGGTCTATAATTATTTGACTTGTTTCTTAAACCTTTTTTAAATAACGGTATAATGTTTGCTTCTTTCCATTCTAAAGGAACCACTCAATCTTCTAATGACAAGTTGAAAGCTGTTGCAAGCGGTATGCTAATTTGTTCTACGATTTCCAATAGTAGTTTGGGTGGAATACCATCCACTCCAGGTGATTTATTATCCTTCATAGCCCTAATTTTCTTAGCTACCATTTCTGGGGTTACAATTAACTGTCTTAAATAGTCTGATTCTGCCCCCTTGAACTTAGCCTCTGGTACTGGCAGTGAACTAGTGTCTTCTCTGGTAAACACTGAACTAAAATACTCATTCAGGTTTTCTGCCATTAAAAATCCTTCTGTTATTATATTTCCAGCACTATCTTCTAGAGGACCGACCTTATCCTGAACTTTCTGTTTGCTTCGAACATACGCATAAAAACTCTTGCTGTCATGTTTTATATTACAAGCTAATTTATGTTCATAGCTTCTCTTTGAATTTCTAATTTCAGCTGTAGCTTGGTTTAGTGCTTCTTTATAAATATTGTAGTCTTCGTCATTTCCAGTACGTCTTTGTAACTTCCACATCATTTGTTTATACTTAATTTTTCTAATGGCTTCTTTCGATAAGTATTTCTTTCTGGTCCGTTTCCCTTGTTTTTTGAAGGGAACACATTTATCTACGATGCACTCTATTTCATTCTTTAAGATATTCCAGCATTCTGTTGCTGTCTTATTCTTCAGTGTGTTATTCCAGTCTATCTTTGCTAAATATTTCCTCATTTCCTTATATTTTCCTTTGTGGAAATTTCTCCTGAACTGCTTTTTATTATTTCTTTCTGATTTTACTTTGATGGTAAAATGTATCTGGTTGTGATCACTACTTCCCAGAGGCTCACATAATTTAACATTGTCAACTAATTCATTCTGTGAGGACAAAACTAAGTCTAACACATTCTCTCCCCTGGTTGGTTCTAGCACATGTTGAGAAAGGAAACTATCTTGTACTAAAACTAAAAACTTATGGTCCTCACTACCCATATTCTGTAGAGATTTCCATTTTATATGTCCATGGTTAAAATCCCCCATAATAACACAGTCCCGTTTGCTCACTTCCCTTATAGCGTTTTGTATTTTTTCATTCTCTTCTATGCTTATGTTTGGGCTTCGATAAACTAATCCAACCGTTAACGTTGAGTTTCCTGTAACTATGTTACACCAAACAGCTTCTTCGCAATCTGCTTCTCTGTCTAATTTTATTTCATAAGCCTGGATAGATTCTTTAATATATAAAATAACTCCACCTCCCCTTCTTCCTATTCTATCTTTCCTAAACATTACATATCCTGTCAGTCCCAATTCGGCATCTGATATATCGGTGGTTGCCCATGATTCGGTTATACCTATTATGTGAGGGTCAATATCTTCTACCATAATGTTTAGTTCATTTCTTTTGTTTACTATACTCCTTGCATTTAAACAAATACATTTATACCCAGCTTCAGAACAGTTTTCCAGACTGTTCTTTGCTGAATTATTTTTGCTGTCTTGATCTATGCTTCCAGTTTCAGGTTTCTCTGTGAGTCCCCCCTGCGAATTTAGTTTAAATAGATGCAACCTGTCCCACTGTCAACAGATCGCAGCAGATTCTCTGAGAATACTGCTGCCCCCTTTCCACTTAGATGAACGCCATCTCTCATGTACATATCTTCTCTCCCAACAAAGTACCCCCATAAATCTATGAATCCCACGCCCTCTTCCTCACACATCTGCTCAACTAGTGCGTTGATCGCCACCCTCTTACAGTTTCTGTATCTTGCCCCCCTTCCTCCCATTACTGGCAAAATTCCTGAGAGAATAACCTGTTCCATTCTTGTCTTCTTTAGCTTCCTCACTAGATGTCTGTACTTCTGAACTATCCCAGTTGTTCCCTCCTTGTCTGCATTGTTTGTTCTTACGTGTACTAGTATAGACCCTCCCTTGCCATGCCCCAATACCTTCTCTACCCTTTCGGTCACATGCTCTATTCTAGCCCCCGGTAGACATACAACAACGTCCTTCCCCTCGCATATAGTCTTGTCTGTTTTTCTCAGAATTGAATCGCCCATAAACACTCTCTCTTTTCTCCTTGCCCCCTCAGTAACTGCCTCGGAGTAGCTCCTCCGGTTTGCATATGTCTGGTTGTTGTCTTTTCCTCTTGCCGTCTTCTCTCCTGTCACATTCTCTTCCATTCCCGTCTTTCCTGTCGCGTTTTCTCTTGTCCCATTTCCTCCTGTCATCTTCTCTTCTAGCACATTTACTCTCACTTCCTTTCGTCCCTTCATCTTTCCTCCCATCACATTTTCTTCTCTCCTCTCCCGTCCCTTTTCCCCGGCTACCTCCTTCACTACGGTCACTTTCTCCCCTGTCACCTTCACGCCTGTCATGTTTTCTGTTTTTTGCTGAACACTGTCTTCTTCCATCAGTCTTCTGTCTCACAGTCTTACCAACTGCTTCTGTGGTATCTACCTCTTCACCACCTGTATCGCTGTCGCGTCTCTCCTCGTTCTCTACAGTCTGACTACCTGTTGATCTATCCCCACTGACCCGTTTTCTTTTCCTCTGCCGAACACTTTTCCTCTGTCCCTCTGTCTTCTCAATTTCTTGTTCCTTCACACCGGTCACCTTCCCTCCTCTCAGTCTCCTTTCTTCGGTCTCCGTGTCACAACTCTGCTCCTTCTGTGTCATAGAATTCTCAACTTTCTCCGCGTCATCCCTCTCTGCTCCATCTATTTCTATGTTGAGTCTCGCCTCCATCTCCTTCACTATATCCGTCAACTTACACACCTCCTTCATCAGACATTCCACCCTCAAATACCCCATGCACCGAAAGGTGAATCCGTCATCTTTGGTCTCTGCCCATGATTTTGAACAGCCAGACAACGCAAAATCCACCAAGCTCTGGCAGTCGTTGCAAACTAAGTGTCGTTTTGCCCTGAGTTGCCGCTTGCAAGGTACCATATCAGAATTTATTTATGTTCAAAATAGTTTTTATATAGTCTTTGAAAATACGTTTTTGTGTACAACTTACACCAGATTGTTTAGGTTATAGTTAGTTATATTTGTTAACACACAGTGACAAACCGTGCCTTACCTAGTTACGATGTCGATGACAATGTATTCAAGTTAGGCTTAGATACAAGGTAGTCTTTACAAAGACTGTTTCCTGTGTACTAATATACACTTTAAAAGGTTGTTATTTCAGGTTTTAATTACTCATCTAACCACATCGATTATCTCAAATAACGCTATTCTATTGTCGTTCACGTTACGTTAACTTCGCAAGTGACCTACTTTGTAAACAACGTTCCGATTACATTAACGTCCCCAATTATCGCTCGCAAATCGCCTACTTTTACGATGCCTTTGTCTGCGCCTATGTGGCTGCACCTACAGACACTATTATAACGATAACTGTTTATATATATGTATATAAATAAGTCGATGTCTATAACCATACTTTATTGCCGACTTTGTTTCGTTTACACCTTGCGACAACACACATCATGGCGACAACACACACAAAACCACGTTGGCTTTTGTGTAGCCACTGGCACGCTGATATACACCTTATTCGCCAGGTGGCGTTTCAGTTTATCACTTTAATTGTGATATCGTCACATCCCCCTCTTTTTACAGTCAGATGTTTAACTTTTCACTTCATTTCAAAGTCTTTGAACTTTGCTGGAAGTTTCAATGGACGCCTTGGTCGTGCAACAGTCGCCCGCACACTGCATGGTGAACTTATAACCCTCGGCGGCATATTGCGTGGTGAATGTACCACCGTGGATGGTACATTACGTTGTGGAGACGTTTCGACTGAAGGTTCGCTGCTTGGAGGAGACGTGACGTTGTCTTGACCTCTCTGTTGTGCGTTCTGGTTGTCTACGCACGTGTTGTCTGAACACATTGGTCTTTTCATCGTATTGTCAGGTTATTCTTGTTGAGAGTACCGAGTATCATCCTTATACTGCTCTGGTGTGGCACGTAGCTGTCGTCTATTCCTTCGGTATGTCGAGCCTTCACTCTCAATGATGTAAGATCTGACGCCCGATGGTTTCTGAATGCGTGCTAGTGTCCATGTTCGTGAGTAATTTGAGGCGTTTGGCTTCTTGAACCGCACAACATCTCCTGGGTGTAGTATGATGAGATTCTTGCTCGTACGATTGTATAACCTGGCTTATTTCTCCTTTCTACGTTTGAGTTGTTCAGGAGCATCACGTTGTGCTGCAGGATCGGTCTGCAGCAGTACTGGCAGCATTGGTAGCAGTGTTCTGGTTCGACGTGCGAACATCCGTTGAGCTGGCGATGTGTGCATAGCTTCTGTAGGTGTGTTTCGATAGTCCAGAAACGCCAAATACACATCCGCCTTGTCATCAATTGCTTTCCGCATGATTTGCTTTGCCGTCTTGACTGCGTTTTCCACCTTTCCGTTTGCCTGGGGGTAACGAGGTGACGATGTGATATGTTCAAATTTCCAACGCTCTGAGAACAACTTGAACTCCTCACACGCAAACTGTGGCCCATTGTCAGAAATCACTTTGTCTGGTGCACAGAATCTCGCAAAGTGAATACGCAGTTTGGTGATAACCTGTGTTGCACTGGTCATTGACAGCTTGTCAACTTCGAAGAAGTTCGAGAAGTAGTCCACCGTTATGAGGTAGTCCTGTCCATGAAGGTGGAACAGGTCAACTCCAACTCGTGACCATGGACGTGACGGTATCTCATGTGACAACGGCTCTCTACATTGTTCTGGTTTGTACGCGTTGCACGTACTGCAGGCACTGATGACATCTTTCACTTCTTGGTTCATGCTTGGCCAATACATCACTTCACGTGCTCTTCTAAGACATCCTTCGACTCCTAAGTGCGAGGAGTGGAGTTTCTTTATGAGCATGGCTCGCATGTCACGGGGTATGACGATTCTCTGTCCCTTGAATAGTGCGCCATCCTGTGTGCTGAGCTCGTCACGGCAATTGAAATACGGTCGCGCGAGTGGATCGACTGCTTCACGTCGATCCGGCCATCCCTGAAGTGTGTAGCGAACTGCAGTTTTCACTTCGTCGTCTTTACGTGACTTGCACATGACTTCGTGTATTCCGTTGGTCGACAGATGAACATCTTCTGTCATGTCCATTTGTTGCAGTTCAATGTCGAACACATGATCCCCTGGGTCATGTGCGTGGCTTTATGGAAGGTATGCCCGAGATAGTGCATCTGCGATATGCATTTCGTTTCCTTTCGTATACACGACATCTATGCTGTACTTCTGCAGACGGAGCAGCATTCTCTGCAGTCTCTTCGGTGCATCGATCATCGATTTCTTTGTGATCGTCTGAAGTGGCTTATGATCCGATTGCACGGTGATGGGTCTTCCGTACATATACTGGTCAAATCGTTCACATGCAAAGACAATCACTAAGAGCTCTTTTTCGATTTGGGCATAGTTCTGTTCTGTGTTTGTGAGTGCTCGAGAGGCGTAGCACCCAAACCACTCTGGGATGCATCACATTGGATTGTGATTGCTTGCTTTACATCATAGTATGCGAGCACTGGTGCTGCTGTGATCAGTTCTCTGATCTTGTTCAAAGCATCTTGATGTTGCTCAAGCCAACACCACTCCACATCTTTCCGATCTAGTTGTCTCAGTGGTTCACAGACTTGTGACAGATGTGGCAAGAATTTCGCAAGATAGCCAACCATGCCGAGAATTCGCTTCAGTGCTGTGACATCCGTTGGAGTAGGCATCTTCATGATGGCCTCAACCTTGGGTTCGTCTACCTTGAGTCCCTCATCAGTGAGAAGATGACCAATGAATGGTACTGATTTGTTTCGCAGTTGAACTTTGTCTGGATTCAACACCAGGTGGCACGTTCTCGCTCGATTCAGTAGTGCTCTGAGATTGGCATCATGGTCTCGCTTGTTCGATTGTGTCTCCGAACCCAATGCACAGGAAGTCATCTGCTACGACTTCTACTCCTTCGAGTCCTTCGGCTAGTTCGTGCGCTCGACGTTGTCACTCCTCTGGTGCTGAATTTATGCCAAATGGCATTCGCAGACACCGGTAACGACCCTATGGTGTGTTGAACGTCGTGAGGTAGCTGGAATCATCGTCAAGTTTGACTTGCCAGAAGCCTGTCTTGGCGTCCAATACCGAAAACACTTTGGCATTAGTGAGTCGTGTTGCGATATCTTCCAGTGTAGGAAGCGGGTAGTGAATTGCCCTATTCAGGTCTGGAGGGTCCAGACAAATCCGTAGTTTGTTTGTGTTCTTCTTCCTCACTGCTATCATGCTCGAGACCCATTGTGTTGGGTCTGTGACAGGAGCGATGATTTGGTCCTCTACCATTCGTGTGAGTTCCTTTTTCACGACTTCTCGTACCGCACAAGGAACTCTGCGGGGCGGATGGATAACAGGTTTGACACTTGGATCAATCTGTATTCTATAGTTGCCATCGAGGCAACCAAGTCCCTCGAATACATCCCGGTATTCTCTGAGTACAGTGTCCTGTAACACTTGTGATCGCTTACTCATCACAGAAATGTGCACCGTGTCTGCTTTCGATGGACATGTTTTACCAGTCGTTGGTAGTGTTTGTGTTGTCTCCATCGTTGTCTGTTGGCTGTCACCACCTCTGTCACGGTTCCGACTGTATGTTCTCATGGTCACTGTATTTATTGCATCACAGTCGTTTATCTGAATTAAGTCAAGGTCCAGACATGAATGCAAACTCAGAAGTGGAACCACATTGGCACGCACAACAACGAAACGCATCTGTCTCTGTGTTCCCTTGCGGTGAACTTGCAAACGCGCCAGTCCTATCGGTTTCACTACCGACTTGTTGTGCATGACGAGTCTAATGTTCGTGTTCTCCAACTTGCTGCATGAGTGATCTGTTGTTGCACATACGTAGTCCTGATATGGCAGGATGTCCACTGATGACCCTGTGTCCATGTGAAACGACACATTTGTTTTGCCATTTATTGTCAGTGTTACGTGTGCTTTCGTCTTACGTTCACTGCCCACTGTGTGTATGATCGCTTGTTCGACCAACTGATGAGTAGCTGCACTTCTGCACATCTTAGCGAAGTGATTTAGTTTTCCGCACACATGGCAAGTGGCGCCACGTGCAGGACACTTGTCCTACCCTTTTGCATGTATACCACCACACCTGCTACATCCTGATCGTCCCTCACCAGAAAGTTGTGCATACCTGTTACTGGTGGGTGTGTACTTGCTAGTACTCGAACGTCTAGATCTGTTGTACTTTCTTGCAGGATTGCCATAATTTGCATTGTATGGGCTTGCAGCTGGTGGCTTGACTGGCACCGCCTTGTGTCGAACTAAGTGAGTGGTCATTTCAGTACTTATTTCTTGTGCACGTGTGTGTGTCACTTGTAATGTTTTCAACATGGCAACGCAAGTTTCCAGATTTAGGTCTTCCTTTGGAAGTAACTTTTCTCTTGTTTTATCGTCCTTTATACCTATGACCAACCTGTCTCGAATCAGTCTCTCTCTCAAAGTCCCAAAATTACAAGTGGCTGACAGCTTGTATAGCGCTGTTATATAGGCTTCCACCGTCTCACCTGCATTTTGCGATCTGTTGAAGAATTTGTATGATTCATAGTTTTCGTTGGTCTTGGCAATGCAATTGTCATCAAATTTCTGTATGACGACATCGATCTTATTCTTGTCTTCGTCCTCTTGCCACTGGAATGTTTCATATAGATCTACTCCTTCCGTACCTAATACGTTCAGAAACGCAGCAACTCTGACCTCGTCGTCTTCTTTCGCTATTTTCGTCGCTGTCTCATAGTATCTCCATTCTCTCTTGAAGATCCGCCATGATTCTCCTCTGTTTTCCAAGGAGAGCTGATTCGGCACTTTTGCCGTAAATCTTGCACTCATCTTGCACGCGTCTTCTTCGGTTTCTTCTGTGGCTTATACTATCCCAGTACTGACACCATATAACGATAACTGTTTATATATATGTATATAAGTAAGTCGATGTATATAACCATACTTTATTGCCGACTTTGTTTCGTTTACACCTTGCAACAACACACATCATGGCGACAACACACACAAAACCACGTTGGCTTTTGTGTAGACACTGGCACGCTGATATACACCTTATTCGCCAGGTGGCGTTTCAGTTTATCACTTTAATTGTGATATCGTCACAACTATCCGGATATATTGCGGATTTTACAAGTTCTAGCCAATCTACAGCACTCAAGTTTATATATATATATTATGAATACACCAAGAGGACACTGGACTAAGTGTTTTTTCAAGTGTTTGTGACTTTTTACTATTTTAACCGACTTACATTTTACATTTGCGATTGCACCTGTGTGACATTGACAAGCTGATGATCAGTCATGTGTAACCCGGACAAAGTGAACATTGTTTACACGCCCATGAACCAAGACTGCCTGTACCGGTTACGGCCCAGCGGTCACAGTCACATTCGGCTCAACAATGCTGCCTGGAGAGCTGCTTGTGAAGCGGGGGTGGCACTCCATCGGCCTACCCATCGAGGTTGTCGTGGGGGTGCACGCAAACAACGATCGATACATGTACTCGTGTCAGCGCGACCAACAGCATCCGTTAAGCCTGTACCTCGAGCACGCTACCTAAAGTGTATCAGCACAAGGACACCATCGCCATCACTGAAACTTGTTTTACTGAACACTAGATCTATCTGCAACAAAGTATCTGTTGTGAGCGAGACGTTACTAGACGCTGATGCCGACATCTCCTTCTTCACATAGACCTGGCTGCGAGATGAGCATGAAGACATCGTCAACGATTTAACACTGCCGGGGTTCGAGTTTAAGAAACTCAACCGATCGCTGAAACGGGGCGGTGGTCTGGGTGTTCTGCACAGAAGTTCGCTGAAACTGCTTGTACGTAGACCTGCCGTGACACCGATCCACTTCGAGCTTTTACAACTGTCGTGTGACAAGCCATCGTACTACTTTGTATTGATATACAGGCCACCATCTTCCAATATATCCGGCTTTCTGGACGAATTCGAAGATCTCGTAACATCACTTGTGACCATTCCAGGACGACTGTTGATATTGGGCGATTTCAATTTTCACTTCAACGACGCATTATCGCCGGGAGTAAGTCGAATAACGAACATTCTGGCTTCGACAGGACTAGTCCAGCATGTGACTGGTCCTACGCACCGTTCCGGCCACACGCTGGACGCCGTTATTTCCCGGAAAGAAGACACCATCCTCACATCTCCCGCTGCTGTCCTACCTAACACGTTTTCGGATCACCACACAATAACATTTTCTATTGAAGGAGACGCGCCACGTCTACCAACCAACAAGTGGCGAGGGCGTGACTACCGTCATGTAGACCTGGATATCTGCAAAGCTGACCTTCACGCCGCACTAACCTCACACGATGACAATAACAGCGATAGCGTCGACAATCTCCTACAACAGTACCAACATTCCGTTTCTGTCACACTCGACATTCATGCTCCAGTTGTGTCGCGAACTCGACGATCAAAGAAAAGCCAGCCATGGTTTGATGACGAAACCTTGAGTTTAAGGCGTAAGCGACGAGCACTTGAGAGAAAATGGCGCCTAACCGGACTTGAAATCGACAAGCAGATCTACTTGTCGCAAATAAACAACGTTAAACATCATGTTCGAAACGCGAAAATCGCCTACTACCGTGTAGCACTGAACAACGCTGACGCAAAAACAACATTCCAAGTGTTACATTCACTAACCAAATGCAGTGACCGGAAATTACCTGATCGCGAGAACGATGAATCAATGTGTCATGCCTTTGCCGAGTTCTTTGAAGAAAAGATTTAAAAAGTCGTCAATGTTACGCGTGCGAAAGTGACAACAGAATCTATCGTGATGCCACTCCTGCCTGCTGCTCCACCTGTATTGCAAAGTCTAAACAATCTCTGTTCAACTGATGCTGAAGAGCTGCAAACGATCATCATGTCCAGACCAACGAAATGCTGTCCACTCGATGTGCTACCTACATGGCTACTTAAAACTACATCAACCGTTACGCTACCCACACTCGTCAACATTGTAAATGCGTCACTAAACACAGGAGTGTTTCCTGGTGAACTGAAAACTGCCCTAGTGACACCGTTACTGAAAAAAGCCTCACTTGACCAGAACGAACTGGAGAACTATCGTCCCATCTCCAACCTCGCTTTCATAGGAAAGTTGATCGAGCAAGTCGTCCTCAAACGCCTGAATCTGCACATGGCAACGAATAAGCTGCATGATGAAATGCAGTCGGCATATAGACAACATCATTCTACAGAAACAGCTCTGATGAAAGTACAACACGACATCGTGCGCAACCTTGACACGGGACGTTGTGTCGTGCTGGTTCTTCTTGACACGAGTGCAGCATTCGATACGATCAACATTGACGAATTGTTGAAAACTCTGGTTTCACGTTTCAACATCGGCGGTATGACACTTGACTGGTTTAGATCATACTTGACCGGCAGATCTCAGTGTGTCACGATTGATTCGTCTTCTTCGAACGCAATCCCCATCTACCACGGTGTACCTCAGGGTTCAGTACTTGGACCAGTGATGTTCAACGCATATACGACACCCATTGCCGACATATGCAAGAAACATAATGTGCTTTACCACCGATTCGCTGATGATATCCAGCTGTATGTCAGCTATAACCCTATGGTGTCCGACGAACTGGAAAACGCTAAACAGCTGCTCATCCAGTGCATCGCCGAGATTAGAGCCTGGATGCTGATTCATCAACTTAAACTCAACAATGATAAAACTGAGTTTATCGTGCTGCAGTCACCGCACAATCTACGTGTTTACGGCAGCCCCAGCTTGGAACTACCTGGACTTACCTTGCAATCAACAGATGCAGCGAGAAATCTAGGCTGTTACTTCGACCGACACATGCAGTTAGACCGCCTCGTCTCCAGCTACTGTTCTTCGGCCTACTACCATCTACGCCTGATCGGCAGAATTCGTCACCTGCTGACGCGAGACGCGTGCCATGCTGCAGTACGCTGTCTTGTGCTAAGTCGCATCGACTACTACTACAATGCTCTACTCGGTGGATTGAACAATGGACAGACCAACCGACTTCAACGAGCACAGAACTCAGCCGCTCGCCTCATCAACCGCGTCAGACGGCGAGATCGTATCACACCAATTCTGCAATCACTGCGTTGGCTGCCGATCAGAATGAGAATTACTTTCAAGATATGTACTTACATATTTAAGATCCTGCATGGCTTAGCCCCGAACTACCTCAACTGTGCGATAGTTCGCAACGCGCCCACACGTGCATTGCGATCGGCGAGTGACGCAACGCTTCTCGCGGTGACGGTGTCTAAGAGAACTATCGGACAGGGCAGCTTTGCAGTGACAGGCTCACATATGTGGAATAGCTTGCCAAAGTGTGTGCGATCGGTTGGAACATTGGCGGCTTTCCGGAAACAACTTAAAACCCATATATTTCGCATGCACTACATGCCTTGATGCAAGCATTGCTGCAACATCTAAATGACACTGGTTTCTATTTTATAATATTTATTGGTTTTTAATTTAATTGTTTGAATTGTATTTTTACACTCTAATTTATTTATTTTTATTTATGTATTTTTTTTATCTTAGCTTATTTATTTAATTAATTTATATTTTAACATTTAGCCAACACGTCATTTTAGTATGTGAAGCGCTTTGATTAGTATTTACCTACTTAAAAAGCGCTATATTAAAAAACGGAATTATTATTATTATTATTTTAATCTACCCTAGATTACTCCCTCTAGCTAACTTTTAACAAAACCTATTGCTTCCTATATATCTATAATTACGTTATGTATGCTATACACTCAATAATATCACTTATCTTGTTGACCCGGTTCATCGCTCGAATGAGTGTTGCACACGAAAGCTGCCTGATAGGTCGTCATAGTAGTAGTGGGTAACCCGTCTTTAGGTAGTACGCCTCGAACAACGGTACTAGTGTAAGCATCCGCCGCAAGGAGTCTTTCTATCTGTGCCGTATCCATCAGTAATCGTAGACGACGTTTCTGTTGCGGTCAATCTCCAAAACCGTCTCCAATTCTCCGTAGACAACGACGTTGATCGTTTGGTCGAGAGGTTGATTAAAGTGCATCTCGACTCCTAGGTTGCCTTTATGTACCAAATTGAAATGGGGACCATCACAACAATCTGGTGTGATGTCAAACGCAAACAGGGCGTATCCTTTGCCAAACTCGTCCCGACTGATGTTGTTTCCCTCGTCTTGAAACATATTTCCCGTTCCAGCAAATAGCTTTCTGTAACTTCTCACGTAGGCACCATCGTCGAAATTTGGCTGGAGTGGTTTCGCCGGAACTTATTGCCCGTCGACGTACAATGCAAGAAAGTTCAAGTTGTTTTGCTTTACGTGGAACGGATTCTTGGCAAATGTTCCATTGTAAGCGTCGTTGTCTACACAACACAAGACTACTCTCTTGGGTAAGACACCCAAATAAACGTTTTCGTGAGTGTGCGACATGGCACCTCGCGGTATGGAAAATACTTTGCAATCGACTCTTCGCAACGGATACTTGGCCGTTCCCTTTTGTAGCGCTTTGATGTGATCCATCTGTACGGCAGGATTCAGTTTAGCTTTTCGTGCAAACAAAATTGCTTCGACTATGCGCACCTTGTAATCGGCATTGTCACCACCAGCAGCCACGAGTGCAAAAGCATTCTTGCTCTGTACTAGTCGAATTTTCACTTCGACGCCGTTCAATAGATAGCGGTCTTGGAAGAAGAGGTCGACGTGTAGACGACCCATCATGTCGACGATTCGACTACGGGTAATATAGGTCTTTCTTTTTTGAAGACCCTTATTTGCATCGTCGGTGGCATCCATGTGTCCAGCCGTGTCTTTGTACCACAAGGCACTAGTCAGTTAACTCTTGTTTTGCTTCTGCTCCATGACTAAGTAACGTTTCTATGTACGCACGATAAGGATAGGTATTCGTGGAAGGTGTGACGAGGGTACCGTTCAAAGACACGTCGACTTGACTAAACAGAGAATGCATCCAGTTGTTTACTGGTCCAACAGGTGCAACTGGAACGATGTCGTCCCCGTTTCCTTTGAATACACGTGCTCGCACCAACAGGTAAGTATTGGCCACGTCCATGTAATCGTCTCCCGATCCGGGCAATAAGAATTCGATAGGACCACCCGTACCTATCGAGGCGACTGGTCGATGCTCGACCCATTGTGTGTGTTCGATACTCGTTTGTGTCGTCGGTAAACTAAACAGGTCCAATTCGTTTTGACTCCCTCACACGACAACTGGTGGACAAAAGCCATGATTAGACGAATATGTCGTCTCGATGCGTCTTCTGTCGTCTGCGTCTCTTAGCGACACTGGCTAGGGATCTCGTCGGCTTGCGCTTTATATTGCGAGGGGCGTTGCGTATGCCAGGAGGCCCACTGCTTCCCAACACTCTACTGATCATATCCTTTCCGGTTTCTTTCACACGCCTCTTTTCAGATTCTTTAATGCTATGTCCAGACAACACATCGCCGGCCACACCCTAGCCTGTCTTTAACGCTCCTTTTCCCAAAGCGAGTGCGCCTCTTTTTATGAGTGGCATAGCACTTCGAATGAGGCCACCGAACAAACTACCTAGACCGTGACCTCGTTGCACTCTTGCCCCAACAAACACGGGCATCCGTCGCCGACTTGTCTGACGTAATAGTATTCGTATGAATGATTACGACTCATGTTTCAAAAAATGACGGTTTGCGTCGTCGAAAATAAAACGTCGCCGTCACTCTACCTCGCTCGAATGGTACGCGACGTCCCGTGTCGTCTCTTATATCGATCTCAATAGTCGTAAATTCGTTGTGCAAGACGGGAACGTATTGCACAATGTCAAAACTTGTTGACACCACGTCTCCGTGTTTTCTTCTATGGGTACAACCCTCAAAAGAGGGACGACGCTATCCCCGACCACACGTGATTCCACAACGGCTGTGTAGACGTACAGCGAGTAAAAACCCTGCGCCATGTCTACCACAGATTCGGCTTTTTTAACGTAATAATAATCTGGTCCTTCTTCTTCTGGTGTGGTGTAAACATCCTGGCTTAAGCCTAGCATACGCTGACGTTTCAACGAATACACTGATAATGAGATGTCTTCTACCATGTGTATAGTCACTTTTTGTGTGGTGTCTCTGTAGCTCAGTTTTATTTGCTTTTCTTTTATCGGTGACTTTATGATTCTGTTGATTGCACGAGTGAGCGCTTGGGGACTACCGTAGTGGCCTGCCTCGATATTCACCACATAAGTCGTACCATCAACAATCACGGCAAAATAAACGTCCTCTTCTCTCACGTTGTACCAACTGTGCGGGTATTGAATTTCTACGAGTCCGCACTCCCACTGACCGACTAAACTGATGCGTTGCGGCAGAGCCGTGACGTAGTGGGTCAACGTGTTGTCGGGATTTAACTTCATAGACGCGTTGCTGGGCAATGTTAAGTAAAAATCAGACGACATGTTCACTGCATTTCATCGACGGATTAGGTAACAGGTATCCCAGGCAACTGCTCAACAAAGATTAGAGTTTCCGTCTACTTTAGTCAGGTTGTAGATACTGCCAATATAACAGTGTACAGTATGACGATTTGGCAGAAGAAGACGATTTCCGATTTCGGGCACGTATTTCCAAACAACACCCAACGTCTGCTGTTTCTTCCGGTATCTTCGAGCTCTGTGTTTTCGAATCGAACGTTCGTCGTATCTTCCATGACACGAATGACGGCTCGACTGGTGTGTACTAGCCTTTATACGCGACGAGCGACGATTTATCCAACCAACTGTTAAACGAGTCGGGATACCCTACCCACTTGACCAGGACCTGTGCCTGTCTTCCCCGTTTGCGCTGCTGCAACACCTTCTCGATACGATAGAGTTTATCTTTGGCCACAATCACTTTCTGTAGTTCTTGTTCGTAAAATGTTCCCTCTATCGGCGAACCTTGATCATCGATCAAACGATAAACAGGCGGGTCGGAACGATGAACTGCTTTGACGGTAAATATCTCGTCGCTCCAGTTGGATAAGTAACCTTTTTTGAATTGTCTCTTGACTTTGTTGATACGTACGCGATCGCCCACTTTTAAAACCGGTTTGACTTTTCTGTGTCTTTCATTTCCGTGCAACCTTTGCCAAACCTCTTCTTGATTGATCACGTGCACTTCAGACGGCGCCATTCCAATACTTCTTCGTTGTGTGTCGTAAAATGGTGGATACCTTTCTCTTTCAGAAAGTCTTGCAGTTGCCTATTCAACAATTATTTTCCTTTATCCGTTTGCAGTGACTGTGGTCCATCATTGTCCTTTAACAACCGACGAAACGCCGTCGTGAGTGAAGGCTCTGATTTGTTCTTCAAAGGAACAAACCACGCTTTCTTAGAGAACACGTCTATCACGGTCAAAATGAAAGTGTGACCGTCGTTGTACCGTTTCAAACGTGACATGTCTACCAGATCGGCTTGCCGTTGTTGATTTATACCACCCACTACAACACGTCTACGCCTGAAACGACATGTCACCGGTTTGTGTAGTGTGTAAGTGTCTTGTTCCGACTACCACCTTTTTACCTTTTGCGACGAGGCACGTGAAGCACGACGCAGGGCATCGACGTAACTCCGTAACTTCCGGTTAGTTTGGTGTCGTAGTAAATACTTTTCAACGCATAGTGTGAACGCTTCGTCTTCTTACCTACACGAGGAGACATGCCGTAATAATGCTGGTGTCGTGTCGTGCAAGACTGTTAATACGGTTCCCAATGCAAGTGTTGCAACGGTGTGGCCGAATGAACTGCATGCCGTGACGACATCGATCACTGTCAATCGGACTGCTTTTTTCCTTTAATATATCGTTGTCCTCTGACGCTGTCTGCATGTAAGTCCAAAGATCGGGATTACCCACTAAATCCATGGGCGTGTTCACATCCTTGAGACTACGAGCGAAGGTTTTCCATCCCACCGGTTCAAAAGACTTCTGCTTTCTCAACACGTCATTGATGAGGTCCACGATGTTACTTCCCGGAAACGTCACATTTCTGTACATCATCTCGCCACTTACGGCACTTTTCATTTTATTGATGAGTCGTCGTGCTTTCTGTTTCATAGCTTTCGGCACGCTGTCGACGATTTCGTTTTCCATCATTTCATTTTCAGTAGGCAGTTGAAGTTTGTTTTCGACTTTGCTGGGAAATTTATCGATAGCTACACGCAGCGGTTCCTGCATACGCTTGTCGGAAAGACCGCTCCACCGACTCAACACCTGGTTATTTAACACGACATTTTTCCTCTCGTCCATATCGCTTTGTTCTAATATGTAACGCATTTCGTCATCGAGTCGTTGCAAAACACGCCGATAGGATTGGTCGAAGGAGGTTGCAGTTGAACGTTATCCAAAATACGTGGATCGACCAGGGCCATCTTCTTTGTGTGCTCCATAGTCGTGTAGTTACGACTGCAACAACTTTTTCACCAACGGGGCTAGAAGGGACGTATTTAAGGTAGCTAATAGGGCCGCAAGGAAATCACCTTTCTGTACAATACGTTTCTTCTTATGAAGACCAGTTTTCCTGATGACCAAGGTTCTGAGGTCCTTCTTGTACCGATGCAGTTTAGTCTTGTGACCTTTCTTTAGTGGTACGTTCCCTTTTAATATGTTCTGTGCACACTCGCATAGACTGTGTATCAGATCGGTTTTTCTAAGCAGGATCCGCTTTAGCAAGGAGACAAAGGCACAACGCGTTTCTCTTCACTCGCGCCGACATGACGAATGACGAGTGTCACGGCGTGTTTCTATTTATATCTTCGGAAGGTAGGCGTACTGAAATTTGTTTGGTTCCTTAACGATATTAGTACGCAGGCACAAGTGTTCCGGTGTGGCGTGTTTGAGGTCGACGAACAAATATCCGTGTGACCCCTTGTGTGTTGTCGCGAGGGTTCTTGAAGAGTACCATGTACTATGCGTTTATACTTATAGTGCGACTCTCTTTCCCTTTGGGAAATAAATTTTGCACTAAATATATCACGGGCGTGTTGCAATGACTCTACTTCGTAAACAGTTTGGTGACCCTCTCGTCCGTTTCCGACATGAGATCATCGATAACTACCAAGTTTCTCGTTTTAGGATCGAAATATGACACATCCGGAAGTCCTTCGACAAATTCTATGTTCGGATCTATCGTAGAGAGCGTGGAATACAATGCCTGCCATTCACCGTAACACCACGTGATCTTTTCGGGCGGTGAGTTTATGAGTGTGGCAGAATGACGTAGTAGAGACAACAAACGTCGTTTTACCACAGCGCGGCGACGATACAGGTAAACGGATGAACTAACCTCGTGTCCATACTTTACGCAACTGATGAAAGCGACTAAGATGCACGGTACTTATACTATTTATACTACGAAAAATTACACAATATAAGGTTTGAACATTTTTTTCGTGTACAACACAAACGTATTTACAGGTCATCACCAATAAGTTCAATAACCAGAGAGAGAACATTGTTTCGCTACTGTTCTGATGCAGAGTCTTGTAAACAACTCTTGATAGTACACAATTGTTCGTATGTGATGTCGGATAGTTTAAAACCTGCCTCTAGTTTAACAGTCAACCAGTCTTTAATCACTGGAGTTGAATTAATGTCACCAAAGGTCTCATAAAAGCACAAGGCAGATTTATTTACAGATCATCCTCCATTATTGCCTGAACAATTTGCTTTAATTTGTCTCGCCACTCCTCGCCACTCAACTCCCGATGGTACACAAGTGATCGGACGTCAGGTCGGATAGCTTCAAACCTGCGTCTAACAAAACACTCAACTAGTCTTTCATCACTGCAGTTGAATTAATGGCCTCAACAGCCTCATCAAAGTTCATGTAAATTAGAATGTCAACAGGTAACACATAATCGTGATGAAATTGACTAGGATCGTCTATCTCGCAAGCGAGACATTGTCGTCTTGAGAGTTCAACGACGGCACATGCTATGTGACGTGCAATCGTCTTCTTCATTTCGGTCGCAGGAAACTCAAGCGTAAAGTTCGGACCAGTGGTGGCAGGAGCGGAAGTTGTGACATTGGTTGCGTGAGTAGAAATTGTGACATCGTCAGTAGCGGAAGTTGTCACATCGGCCGTGTCGGCGGAAGTTGTCACATCGGCAGGGATGGTAGCAGAGAGAGGCTGAAACAGGGTACGGAGCCTAGTGTATCACCTCCACGTGAGTGACGTTGTAGTTTGTGTAAGTATCTCGTCGAGTTTTTTTATGGTGAGAGACACGAATTCCCGTCTGTGAGTTCAGTTTGTAAGTCTGCATCGTTTCGTCCATAACAGCAAACGTCTCGGCATTCACGTCTAGGAGAAGAGCCATACACTTGTCGAATAAAGTCAGCCATATAGATCGACCCGTCGCTGTCTCGACAAAGCACATGCGCACCACGAAATGCATGTCAGAGGCAACGTAACCATGTCGTTCGCATTGCAAATGTCCCCTATCGTCGACAATCATACGCTTCTGGCATTATCTGCACCCGATATAGAAGGGAGTATGCTGGCGTACTTTGTCGATAAGGAGACCTCTGATCTTGATAACGGCGTCGGCGCTTGACGTTGCTTCTAGAGTTGCCACGTCCACGACGTCTGGTTCCGACGGCCCGGAAGGACGGTTGATCACCGGTATGATGGGTCGGCTCGTCGCTCCTCCTCGTCGCGCGAGTCTGCTGCATTGCGAGGTCGGTAATAGGGTGTCTTCAACAATACGAATGACGGTCCGATTGACAAAACACCGCGCTTATATAGTTAGTGAATGTGCCGAAAAGTAACGTGGGCGTGCCGAATGAGCACGTACCTCGGAGTAGAAAATACACATCCACGGAGTAAAGAGTAGAACATTCAAAAGCACGGACCGCAGAGTAGAAAGTACAAAAACACGGACCGCAGAGTAGAAAGTAGCTCTCAAAGTACCTTTCAAAGTAAAGAGCTCTCAAACTACCTCTCAAAGTAAGGAGCTCTCAAACTATACGCCTAGAACTTTTGCTTAGATGTTTAGTTCATGACTTATCCGCCAGGGATGGTATTTGTAGTTCATGATATATCCATCATTTGACTAAAACAAGAGACACGAATTTAGGCAGTGCTGAACTTTGGTCCACATATTTAGTTTTAAAAATCCGCTAGGTGGCTCTATTTGTCAAAACTAAGAGACGAATTTAGCACCTGCAGCGACAGAACAAGTCATATATGCGTTTGTTACCAGCAGACTTGACGTTAGCAATGCATTACTCCAACTACTGCCTGTGAAACAACTAGAACGGCTGCAGAGAGTACAGAACTGGGAGGCCCGCCTTGTCGACGGCGCCAGGAAGTTCTGTCATGTCACACCAGTAGTATGCTCGCGATTTTGGAGGGGTATTCTGAGGAGTTTAAGCGATATTAGGGAGGTTTCGAAAGCCTCCCCCTGAGCAAAGTGAGTAGTCACGTGACCTGCGCCACCTAGCGGAAAGAAGTGTACCTAAGCACTCGTAGTGCCACCTAGCGACTCGGACTTTAAAACATGTGATGTATGTATGTATGTATGAAGAATTAGTACTAAGGGAATAACTATTAAAAACCACAGTTTGAAAGTTGATTAGGTTGTTAATGATAACGAGGAGTGTAGAGAGGTATTAGTTGTGTATGAATGCACGTGTATGTGAGGGGAGTGTATGAATGTGCGTGTATGAAAGAACTAACGAAACACAAGAGTATACGAGTGCACACGTATTTTATTGACGAATGATACAAGCGTATAATATGAAACCGTGTTTTATTAAGCGAAGTACACGAACATCAAGACTTGTGGGTGAGTGAACACCACGACAGAGGTCGTGAGCTTAGGGGTCAATACGACCACGCCAGTGGCTCGTGGGATGACGATGATGGTACGACTTACGGGTGAGTGAACACCGCGACAGAGGTCGTGAGCTTACGGGTGTGTGACCACCGCGCCATAGGCTCGAATCGTTAATGACGATGATGATGATGATATCTGTTCGTTAATGAAACACGGTTATTGCAGTTGTTTAAGCCAATCGAATACGCGGCAATCGTTTGCTACCAGATCAGTGCCGAAACCTTTTACGAAATCCTTCATGACAAGTCCACGACATCGAAACATGAGATAACCAACACAGTATCGTCCACAAACGTTAGACACGGGACTCTGCAGTCTCTTAGTATTATAAGTCCACGTTACACAATGTTTATTCAAGAAACGTCGAAACTCGACGTGTCGTGGCGGCAAGCCGTAAGAGCAGAAGTATTCACCGCAACCGTTGGTGTCTACGTAGATCGCTATCCAATGTTCTCCGGGTTTACCCGTGTCGTGCGTGTTGCACACGAAGGCGACGGGGTAAGCGTCTATCTGGAGTTCGTTGAGTACGTCTTTGGGTACGATCCCGCGCATGACGACACGGGCGTGCGTATCGCGGGTGAGTAGACGGACGAGCTGCATGGTTTCCATCAGTTGTCGTAGATGACGTTACGATTCCTGTCGATCTCCAGCACCTTCTCGAACTCGGCGTAGGCGACGACGTTCACAGTGGTTGTCAGTGCGTCGCGGAAATGAATCTCGACGCGCAAGTTGCCCTTTTGTACCAGATGGAAGCAGCAGTCGTCGCACGCATCGGGGGTGAGGTCCACGCCGAAGAAGGTGTAGCCGTGTCGAAAGTCGTAGCGAGTCAAGCCGTTCCCTTCGTCCTGCCACGCCTTACCCGTCGAGATGAACAGGTTATGGTAACATCTGACAAAGAGGTTGTTGTCGAAGTCGGGCTGGAAAGGTTTGACGGGTATCTGTCGTCCGTCGACGTACACGACGAAGAAGTTGATGTGGTTGTTTTTAGCGTGAAAGGGATTTTTGTTGTAGCATCCGTTGTAGGCGTCGTTATCGATGCAGCACAGCACGAGACGTTTCGGAATAGTACCAAGAAAGAGGTTCTCGCGCGTGTACGAATGGGTACCTGTGGGAAAAGAGTAGACCTTGCATTCGACAGGTCGCAGCGGATACTTGGCGGTGGCCTTTTCGAGGGCTTTGATGTGTGCCATCTGCACACCCGGATTCAGGGTGACTTTCTTGACGAACAGTGTAGCGTTGACGATCTGTATCTTGTAGGCGGGGTTGGCTCCACCAGCAATGAGAGCGAACGCATCCTTGCTGCGTACGAAACGCATCTTGAGCTCGACGCCGTTGATGAGGAGTTTATCCTGAAGCAAGAGGTCGACGTGGACACGACCTATCATGTCGACCACACGACTCTGGGCGATCATGTGACGTCTGGCAACGAACCCCGCGTTGGCTGTCGGATCGGCACCATCAACGACGACGGCGTCCATATGACCGGCCGTGTCCTTGTACCGCATCTGACTCGTCAGTTGCGTCTCCTTGGCATCGTCACCGTAACTGAGCAGCGTCTCTATGTAGGCACGGTACGGGTACGTGTTGGTCGAGGGAGTCACGAGCGTTCCGTTCAGGTAGAAATCGACCTGACCGAACAGCGAATGGAGCCAGTTATTCACGGGAGCGACGGGATCGGCGGGATCGAGATCACTTCCGTCGGCACGCGTCACCTTCGCTCGAACGTGTAGTTTCGTGTCGGCGAGATCCAAGTAATCGTCTCCCGAACCGGGTACGACGAATTCGATCGGTCCACCCGAGTCGAGAGAGGACACCGGCTGGTGATGGACCGTGCGACTGTCGATGATGGCGGTCTGAGTCAGAGGTACGGTGAAGAGATCGAGTTCGCTCTTGAGTCCCTCACACGATAGTTTATGAACGAACGCCATCGTCGAATATATCGGGTTCACGACGTACCTTCGGTTTCTGCTGTTTCCTCCGACGTCTCGCTGGTGTACTGACTCGTTTCGCAGGGTGTGTGCGTCTTATACGCTTACGTGGTCGCACGCCAGGGGTCAAGAGATCACTCATCATATCTCTACCGGCAGTGGTGACGCGACGTTTGGCGGCCGTTCTGATGTTCTGTCCCGACAGGACGTCGTCGGCTATGCGTGCGCCGGTCGACAGAGCTCTCTTTCCCAACGCCACGGCTCCTCTCTTGACGAGTGGCATGACGCTACGCAGTAGACTTCCGAATAGACTTCCCAGGCCGTGTCCCCGTTGGTGTCGGGCACCCACGAAATAAGGAATCGCGCCTCCCGCTTGACGATCGTAGTAGTCGGTGTAATTCATCTCTCTCTCTCTCTCTAGAACAGTGCCGTCCGTTGCCGTTGGAAATGAAGTGTCACCGTCACCTTACCAACCTCGAATGGCACGCGATTTCCGGTGTCGTCTCTTATATCTATCTCGATCGTGCCAAATTCTTTGTAGAGCACGGGTACGTAGTGAATCTTGTCGAAGGTCTTCGATACGATGTCGCCATGGCGACCGCTCACCGGGATGATGCGCAGCAGCGGCACGAGACTGTCACCAACAACTCGTGGTTCCACGACATCCGTATAGATGTAGAGTGAGTCGAGCCCTCGTTCCATGGTGATCACGGTGTCGGCTTCCGTGATCAATACCTTGAACTCGGGTGCATCGGGATCCTTCAGGAGATACTCCAGCGTAGTGGTACGAAAGCCGAGAACGGCGGTCAGTATAGCAGCACGGAAGACGGTATTCGGTGCCATGTGCACCGATACCTTATGCGTAATGATGTTGTAGCTCAGTTTCACTCGTCCCTCTCCCACCACACGACGTAGAGAGGCGTTAATGGAGAGGATCAGTGACCACGGATCTTTATAGTATCCGGTTCCGATTCGGATAGTCTTCGTGTGCAGGGACCGTGGGTGCTCTTCGTCTATCGGTAGTGTCACAGCGAACCCCGCGTCGTCGTCTACGATGTTGTACCAACTGTGTGGGTACTGTACCTCCACCAGACCGCATTCCCATTGTCCCCGTAGTAGGATACGTTTCGGTAGCGTCGTGATGTAGTGGGTCAGCGTGTTGTCGGGGTGCGTGTGCATGGAAGCATTGCTGGGCAACGTGAGATAGAAATCACTCGGTTCCATGTTGTTGTTGTTTCAACGTCGGACTGGGTAGCAGGTAACCCAACGAACTGCTCAACAGGGCCGTCCACAGAGTCGGATCGTGGTGGCCAAACGTCAGGTTGTAGATGCTGACCAAGATGACCGTGTACAAGACGACGACCTGACACAGAAAGACGATCTCCTCTTTGGGGCACGCGGTACCGAATATGTGCCACGGAGTCCTCTCTTTCTTTAGTGGTGGTGGCGGTAGAGTGTCGACGTCGTCTTCTTCTTCTTCTTCTTCTTCTTCGTCGCTAACGGTGATGCGTGATGTTGTCTCGTCTGCCATACGTGGACGACTGACATCGCGACGGACGCACAATTAGTCTTTATAACCCGACGAGACCCTTGGCATCGATCCAGCTGTTGAACTTCGAAGGATATCCGACCCATTTCACCAACACCTCCCGTCGCCTGCCTACCTTGCGGCGCTGTACTATCGATTCCACACGGTACAGTTTATCGACCGGAACCGTCACCTTCTGCATCTCCGGTTCGTAGAAGGTACCGTCCAGTATCTCGCCGAGATCGTCCGTTAGACGATAGACGGGTGGATCGGACGGATGGACTTCGCGTATCGTGAATAGTTCCTCTGTCCAATTCATCGTGTAACCTTTATCGAATCGTCTCTTGACCTTGCTGATACGTATGCGATCCCCCACGTGGTACTTGGGTACACCCTTACCGTGATGACCACCGTACAGACGCTGCCACACCTCTTCCTGATTAGTCGCATCCACCTGTGACGGAGACATCCCGATACTGCGGTGAGGTGTGTCGTTGTACGTGCGCACCAGATCCGGAAGGATATCGATGTACCGCCACGCTTCTTTGTGTGTCAGGTATCGCCACATCCGCGACATTAGGGTGCGATTGAAGCGTTCCACGATGCTCGCCTTGATCTCTGCGTTGAAGGTGGAGAAGTGGTGGATACCGCATCTGTCCAATACACCCCGAACGCTACGGTTATAGAATTCCAGACCTCTATCGGTCTGCAACGACAGCGGTTGAATGTCGGTGAAGAGACCGTTCAGCGCCTTCGACACAGACGTCGCCGACTTGTTCTTCAGTGGAACGCATCGGGCGACTTTCGAGAAGACGTCGATCACCGTGAGCAGGAACGTTGTACCGTCGTTTTCTTTTTTCAGACTGGACACGTCAACGAGATCGGCCTGCCACTGTTGATCCCGTCCTCCAACGATCGTGCGCCGATGCTTGAAACGAACTCTGACCGGTTTATGTAGTGTATAGGCGTTCTGTTCCGATAGCCATTGTTCGACGATTTTTCTCGGTACGCGTGGTATGGCGGTTCGGCGCAAAGACGCGATTCCTCCGTAACTACCCACCTTGGCGGGGTTGAAGTAGACGTCCTCCAGCTGTTTACGACGGCGCCCCATGATGACGTACGTATGATATAATCGATGGTAATCCCGCACACGATGGGAAGTCCGCCGTAAGCAACACCGGTAAACAGACGTGTTAGACTGTCCCGTAGATCACACATTATGTCGGTGAATCGAGATGATGCGTCTCTTTTATTCGAGACGCTCCCATGTCTTACTAGTCGACGCCGGTGGTGTAGGTAGAGTAGACGGGCTCATTCGAGATCGTCTCCGCGAGAGGGGTGTCCACTGCAGCGTTCGACGTGCTCTACCGAGCGATCGTGTGGCCGCCGCTTCTATGGTACGCTTCCTTTGTTCCTGTCGAATGGCCAGTCTCCTGGCCTTGTTACCCACCAACTCCATGGGCAGATTCATGTCGCCGAGTTGATGTGCAAACACCTGCCACCCCGTTGGAGAACCGATGGTCTTGCGATGACGCAACAAATCGTTCACGAGGTCCACCACGTTACTTCCGGGTACCGCTACGCCTTTGTTCATGAGCTCTCCGCGCGCATTCCACGCGACGTCTCGTTTCAGACGTTCCATCAGTCGTCTGGCTTTGGCCTGGAGCCGTTTGGGAACACTGTCGATGACTTCCGCTTCCACCACCACCTCCGGAGGGATCGGATCCGTATTAGCTCCCGCCACCACCGCCGCCGCCGTGACCACCGGGGACGTGTCCTTGTTGACCGTTATCACGCGCATCGGTTCGCGCGTGCGTCGATCGGACAACGCGTTGTAGCGTTGCAACACTTGATTATACATGACGACCTTGTCACCGTCGGTGAGATCTTGTCTGTCGAGTATGACTTTCATCTCGTCGTCGAGTACCTGTACTTTGCATCCTAGGGTATCCGTCGGTGCCGGTGCGCGTAGACTGTCCAACAGTCGCGGATCTACCAAGGCCATCTTCCGTGCGTGTTCCATCGTCGTCTACTTGAGTAGCACCTGTTTTAGCAAGGGTAGCAAGACCGCACCTGCCAAAGGTGCCAGCAGTGCCGACAGGAAACCACCGGTCTGTCCTCTTCCTCCCAGGTTGTTACCCCGTAGCAAGATGCGACGTCTCCTCGCTGCAGGTTCGTCTCTCTGTGCCAAAGCACGCAGGTTTGTTTTGTATACGTTCAGAGCACGTCTCTGCGCGTCGGTCAAGGGCAAGTTCTTCTTTAATATGTTGTAGGCACACTCGGCTAGTGCACACAACAGATCGGCGTCGGCGTTTCTGATGATGGCTCGTCTCAATTTCGTGCTCTTGTATCTGTTTAGCGTCTGTACGCAGAGGATGTGTTTCTTCACGAGTTCGGACATGCTGTTGTCTTCACGAGCATGCTGCGACTGAAGGAACGAGGTGCTGCGCGGACGTCTTATACCTTGGGTTGGTACACGTACTGGACACTGTCGTCCGGAAGGACACCCGTACGCAGACGCATATCATCGAGCGTGCCCTGTTTCAGATCGACGAGGAGATAACCGTACGGAAGTGACGTGGCGTCTCGGAACGCTTCCTGTACAAACTTCAGGCGACCCGGATACATCTGTCGTGCCAAGTGTCCGATCTGTGATGCGTCGCGAGGATTCTTGAAGATCACCATGTAGTGTGCGTTCAGACTGATCGTACGACGCTCCTTGTTCTTCGGAAACAGGTTCTGCACGAGATACAGTACGGACGTGTTCTGGTGATGACTCTTTTTTTGTGAACAAGGTCGTGACCCGTTCGTCCGTTTCTGCCATCAGATCATCGATGACCACGAGGTTACGCGTCGATGCATCGAACGCACCGCTCGGTAAGCCTTCCTCGAATCGTACCAGGCCGTTGTCAACGTAGGCACTCTGCCATACACCGTAACACCACGTGATCTTCTCTGGAGGTGGATCGATCATCGTTGCGGCGTGACGTAGCAGACGCATCACGAACGTGGTCTTACCGCATCCCGTCGGTCCCGCAACGATACAGGTGAAGGGGTGTTTCCATCGCGTGTCCATCTAGTAGTCACCGGTGGTGTTCGACAATGTCGTGTTGACCACTGTGCTGTTAGTTGCGACGACGACCCCTCCACCACACCAACGAAGGAAGGGATCGCGGAACAAGACGTACAAGACGTACAAATACAGACCGAGTATTCCCACTAGTGCTACAGCTACAAGCGTTCCCGTCCGTGACATGCTACGTTATGACTATCGATTGTGTAGCATCTGGCTAAATAGTGTTATCTTTTTTTTTTTTTTTTCGTGTGTGTCCGCCTACTAACCGCGTGACAGCTAGAGGCGCCTATAACCCCAACTGACGTAGGGGCGCATTTCCTCATCGTGTCAGCAGTGGTTCGGCATTACACGTCCACCGGCCCCGTAGTGATTCCGTCTTCGTTGACCACGCGCTTGGCATAGAAGTAGGTCAACGCCGCACATTCCTGGATGTACGTCAGCACGGACGAGTGATTGACCCGGAACCCACGGTTCTTCCCACTTCCGCTACAACGATTGGTCAACACGTCCAGGAACGACTGCTTGTCGATGGTGTTGAGTCGTTTGTTCAGACCGTTGGTGCTGTATTTATCGACCGTACCCGAACCATAGTAGGTCTTGCTGCACAGACCCAGGAAACAGTCACCGGACCATTCGACCTTGAAGAGACCCGGTGTTCTCTTGTCGTACGCCTTGCGCTCCTTGCAACACGTCTCGGTGCCGTTCCACGGACGACCGGCCAGGCGACAGCGCACGTAGTCGTTCTGATGATCGTCGCAACATTCGGACGGTAGCCATTCGGAGCGGTGACGATAGTAGTGGTCGCGCAGTGCCGGGGTCACGAGGTCGTCGACGGACTCACCGGCCAGAGCCAAATAGGCGCTGTCCGTATCGGTTTCGCAGTACTCGAACAGCGGACGATCCACGTACCTGACCATGAAGTCGTAGTAGAACTCCAACATACGCAGTTTGGCCCACTGCAACACGAAGAATCCCACGTGTGTGGGCAGTGCGTATTTGACGGTGCGTTTGTGCATTTCGATCTCGTATGCATCGGCAGCGACGACGTCGAGTTGACGGAAGCGACGATTGTTGATCGCGGTCGATGCACTCTTCTCCGTGCAGTAGGTGACCTCGCGGTGCTTATCGACGTTGGTGATAAATTTCCCGTAGGACGAATTGCCCATAAGTTTGTTGGTATCCGCGATCATGGCCTTGTCGGGATGGGCGTCTCCTTCGCGACGTGCGGTGGACACCGCCACGCCGAATCGTCGGAAGCAGGCGACCGGTGTGTACTCGATGACCTGGTAGACGTGCGTCACCTCGAGTCCGTGTGCGAGGTACCATCGCAAGAGAGGTGTGGCGAGCAAGATCTTATCCCCTCGATAACTCCCGACGAGCATGCGTCGCAGAGTTGCCATGATGTTGTGTTCTTCGGCGTAGCGACGCATGAACGGTCCGAGATCATCGCGGGTCAGGTGAATGTTCTTGAAGATGGGCTGCATCTCGGCAAAGTGTGCGCGCAGGTCCTCCGGTACACGTATGTCGCACTGAATCATACCGAACACGCTACCGTTGCACAAACCTGTCAGGATCTGTTGTGACGTCATTTTCCAGCGCACGTGTCGACGACGTTGGCGAACGTCCAGAAACTTTTGTACGCACGGATCGCGTCTCGTGACTTTCCACTCGCATTCCCACAATTCGACGACCCTCACAAAGTGTCGAAGATAGGCTGTGTTCTTTCGTGTTTCGGCGAGCAGTTGCATCATGGGTTTCCCATTGACCTCGTTGAACTCGCGTCCGGTGCACGGACACCCGTGGTAGTAGCATCCGTGAAACTAATAGGCCGTCTTCGTTTCACTGCACCAACCGTCCACCAACAGTTTACCGATGAGCTTCTCTCGACCGTTGGACTGATGACGTATGGCGAGTCCCGTGTTTTCGGACTCCCACGTAAGCCATTCGACAGCCATCTGACCTGTGGGCTGTGCCACTTCGGGTCGGAACTCCTTCTCTTCCCGTCGCCGCGTGTACCATCCAGTCGGCATCTCTTGTGATATCGACCACAGATACAATGCATTCGCATCGTAGACCACAATGGACTGACACGTTCGAGCCGCATCACCGTAGTCGTTACGACGTATCTTCGTGACCCCCTTCTCGTGATGTCTGGTGAAGATGAGTGACGGCCCTCCGACGATGTTCTCTCTGATGAGCTGGTGGACGTCCTTGTTCGTCTCGTTGAAGAGCGTAAAGAACGTCCTCTCCGGTACGTAGGTGAACAGGTAGGACAAGGTCAAACCAGGTATACTGATCCCTTGTTTGAACATGTCGAGACCGCGGTGTTGGTAGAAGTCGAACTGTTTGGCGATGGCCTCCAAGAACGGTACGACGTCTCTGTTGTTATACCAGACGAGAAAGTCTCGCAAAGTCTCCATGTCGTTGTCTCGCCACACCTTCCGACATCGTGTGTAGTCGTCGTCGGATATACCTTCGTTCTTCAGACAACTGAAGAAGGCCTCTTTGGGAGGTAGAACGGTGTCGTCGAGTCTCTCCAAGCTGTCCATGTATTCGTACGGGAAGTGACCTTTCGTGACTGTACAACCGTACGCTTTCAGGTACTTGTCGTACGAGAATCCCGGGGCAATGTAATGAGTCATGTCGAGGAATTTGAGGTTGTCCGTCGATAGACACATAAACGTGTTGCCACGTTTGATCACGTGAAACGTCTCCTCCTCCTCCTTCTCTCCGTCCTCTGTTGCTTTCTTTTCGGACAGGAAGTAGGGTACCAGGAACTGTTTGACGACGTTCAGATCGTACCTGCCCGAGTTGAAACCGATGACGGGCAACTGATGAAGCCAACCGTACAATTGCCCCATGAGAGTTTTGTAGGGATTGGTCGGTTGTCGCTGTGACTCGTTGTCCCCTGCCTCCTCCACGGCGGACGCTTCCTGTTCGTTCCACTTTCTGATAGCCTCTGTGAGTTCGTGTAGGATACCCTCGTACCTGTCTACGATGACTTCGTAGGCTGCTTCGCACATGTTCTGAAGGATGGTCATCATGTCGGATACCAACTTGTTGCTGTCACCATCCGTGATGAGACATTGCACCTGTTCGAATCCGGGTACGTTACTCGCCAGGGACACACTCAACGGTACGTGACGAGCCACCCAATGGACCTTGGCACTGTCCGACGGAAGGTGCGGTGTATCGAACCAGGACTCGAAGTCGAAGGTGGCGCGATACGGATAGTAGCGCAACCATTCGGCAACGTGAATGTTTTCGTCGTCCAATCGCTGGAAGACTGTCGGCGACGGATGGTAGACGCCACCGGAATAGATCTTTCGCACACCTCCCGTACACCCACACTCGTGTCGTTCTAGTTCGAATACGCGGCTCCATAGTGCATCGCCACACTTCCTACATCGATACGAATGACAATACATGTTCACGTCTTGTATGTAGGAAAAGTGTGTCTCGTGAAGATTGATGTACATCGTTTCAGGATAGTGACACAAGGAACGGCGTACGAGTTCAGCAGTCACCTTTCCACCTTCTTCCGGTTCGACGAGTGTGTAGACGCACACATTGGTCTCAAAGGTGGTCTCGACGCGATAGAGATCGTCCATCGTCACCCCGTCAAAGTCTTTCATTGCCACCCCGTCACGGTCGTACTTCGCGTAGAGTACCCGCACAGCGGGTTCCAGGTGGTATCGGTCGCATCCACGATGCAGAGCCAGACATCGGAAGAGACACAGATTGTCGGTGTACTTTGTCTTGTTGACGGAGTCTCTTTCCAATCCGATGACGGCTTTGATTCGTTTGATGTACCTCGGCAGTGTGATGTCCACACATCCTATCGGATGATGTACGATGTGATTGACGAAAAAGGTAACATTCGTGACCACCTCACATACCCATTGACTGTCCGGACGCTGATTGATGACCCACTGCAGCACGTCTGTTTCTCGGATACGTTCCAGAAACGCATCAAAGTCTGCAGTGTTTGTGATCAGACACGGTTCGTCAAGGTAACGACCACAACAGTTACAGGACGAATGATAATACCTGTACCTGTTCGTGGTCTTGTTTCTTAACACAAACCCGTAACTAAGATTAATCTTAAACGCGTGCGTCTGTTCGCGGAACATGCGTTTCAGTGACGGTTCTAGGGCACTCGTGTCCGGTGTCGACACTCTGTAATTGTACCTGGATTGCACAGGTCCTCTAGCCGTGTGGGTTCGGATGGTCGACCAGTGATCTCGGACGACGTCTTGTAGTTCCCTCGATAGAGTATCGGCGAAGGGAAGTCGGGGTGGTGGTTGTATCGGGTCGTCGTCGTCGTCGTAGTCGTCAGCAACACTCACACGGGGTCGCTCTGTGCGTCTCGCTCGTTTGCATAGGGGTGGGTCGTTCGCTTCCATACATACCGACTTCGCGACACTCACACGTGGTCGCTCTGTGCGTCTCGCTCGTTTGCGTAGGGGTGGGTCGTTCGCTTCCATACATTCCGACTTCATATGACGTAACAGGTTGTCACGTCTCGTGTACTCACTTGCACATCTCTCACAACGATGCAGTGTAGCACTAGATGGCGCCACTCGTGACGATGATTTACTGTAGGCATGATCGTCGTGTGTTGTTGTTGATGATGAATGTGTTTGGTCTATATGACGTTGTATGTCGGCGTGTGTATCGAGCACGAGACCGCAGTGACGACACGTGTGCTGTTTCATCGTACCTACAACTGAAGGATGGGAGATCCTTGCACGTGTCTATATATCCTACACTGTGTGACGTCATAAGAGGTGTGACTTGTATGAGTGTGCGTGTATGTATTCACCGATCACAACGAGCTATGAAGGTAACAAGAACAACAGACACCAGAATCCTGGATTACATACCATCTTTATTCATGGAATTATACAATCAAAGCGAGTATATGAAAGCTCAAAGCGAGTATATGAAAGCAAGCCCTACAGTGACAGACAAGCGGCGCCTATAACCCCAGCTATAGCGTAGGGGCGCATTTCCTCTTGTCGTCACTGCAGGCGCTTCTCAAGGTTATTTGCTATGTATGCGACGTGTTCG
Source organism: Paraescarpia echinospica (assembly GCA_020002185.1). NCBI lineage: Eukaryota > Metazoa > Annelida > Polychaeta > Sabellida > Siboglinidae > Paraescarpia > Paraescarpia echinospica. The sequence goes on along the minus strand of CM034539.1, from coordinate 7,687,299 downwards.
TCGCGCACAACATTTCGAGCGATCTCCTCGCACATCGTACGCACGGCCTCGTGTAGACTGCATGGCTGCGTTGCAAATAGAGTCCCCGCTAGGGACTCTATATTGAGTTCAAGATGTCGAACGCTGTTGAATGGGGCCGAATAAGCCCACGGGATCGATGTATCCGTTTTGGACCATACGATATGACCGTTGTACGCCAGGTCGAGCGTTGACGCGTCCCTCCTGAGTGCCTCATATTCAGAGGCGGTCATGGTGACGTCGTAGTCGTCGTCGTTCGTGCATGTCATGTCCAGGGTGAACGATGTGGACACTTCGGTAGAGGTTGAGGGTGACGCATCTTCACATGTCATCTCCAATAGTGGAGATGAGTTGTGCTGCTGCTGCTCGTGCTGTTGGATCAGTAGCGCCTGTCGCAGCGGCATGGGTGTGTGGTGACGGCGACGTTTTTGTGGCGCCCACTCTATCGGGTTCTGGGCGTATGACTGGCGAATCAGCTCCAGACCGCTAGAGGGAGCATCGGTGGCCTGTTAGCAACACAACAACAACAACATTAGCAGGGTGTTTTTACGTCCGCCATTGGTATACCACGTGTACGCAGGATGGCTTGTACACGTGATACGATGTCACGTGACCACTCCGGTGTGCTCGCCATAAACCTGTAATGCTGCACTGCATATCTCAAATTGTCGTGGATCAAGTCACTACGCACCAGGTAGATGACGTTTGACTCACCTTCGAACAGGCGCCACAGTTCGTTGCTTATAAAACGAACGATAGCACCGAGTGCTACTCCACACAGCTCGGTGTACCAGATCTGCCTGTCGTCCTCCCCGTCGTCTTGTTCGTCCCAGGGCAGTGACTCCTTCGGTGTGAGTGGTTCGTCTTCCTTCGCATCCGACACGGTTATACCGCGGGCATGGAGACTCGCTTTCACCCGTACTATGACATTACGAGCAAACCACGGTGTGCGCGATACGCATACCAGCTCGGTTACTACCATATCAAAGCTATTATATATACGTATGGGATCTACTTTGTACATGTCTTCATGAACGTTCGCATAGTGACGACTCAGTGATTCGGCCGCCTGGCGAGAGCAAGCAGCGGTTATAGTGGCCATAAATAGACCGTCATCTATCATTTGGTCTGCACGCCTCTGAATGGCATTCACCTTCTCTACCGCTTCCTGTAATTCATTACGTCTCCTATCCTCGGCATGGTCAATATCAGTGGCCCAATCAGTATCAATATCACCATCATTAGCAATCTCCTCATCATCATCATCACTAGACCACGCACACGACCCCACATAGATGACACTTGCCTTATCATCATCATTATCATCGCTGTCTTCGAACAGGCGACGTTTCACCCCGCGCACGCTAGGTGTTGACCAAGGAGGAGGAGTCTACAACACACGACAGAAGCAAGTGTCAAATACATCATTCATCGCTGGCAGGTGGCGCCACATCATTCATTCGACTGGAATATTTCCAGTACGTCATTGTCAGGTGCCGCCACCTCCGACTGGAATATTTCCAGTAAGTCACTGTCAGGTACCGCCTTGTCCGACTGGATTATTTCCAGTGCAATCAAGGTGTAGTTTCGATAGCCCTCCTTTGTCTCCTTTCTAATTGTCACCATAGCCCGTTTGCCGCGTAGGACATTCAGTGCCTCGTAGCGTTCTTGGCCGGGTTTAAGCGCCATATAGTCGCTTGCTGTCATTCCCCCACGGCCCCCTGAACTATACGATCAAATCCTGTGGTCCACGCTTCATTCCCCTTGTGATCGGCAAAAAGTAGACCCATAGCATACTTGTAAACGGGGTTACCCGTCTGACGGCCGTGTACAGCACATGTACTGACACTATGACGGTTCCCCTTCGCCATTTCAAGACGAAGGACTTTCCGATTACATATACGGCATGCCGGGTAGCATACATATTTATCTGTCAGAGCACATGTTACTAGTGTCAGTGGGCGAACAAATGCGTACGTTCCGTCACTTACTTGTTCGAGTTCTGAGAGCAGCATTTCCTCGGATTTGATATTGGGCGTCGCCATCTTGTTGAGTAATGAAGTCGAGAGCGGCAGAGCAGTGAAGTAGTCGAGAGCGGCAGCGGCGAGTCGGAGAGAGAATGTTTGTCCTGTTGGATTTACCCTGGGTTTATATACATAATCATTCCCTCCAGGCATCGATCACGTGTACCGTAGACAATGACATCACGCGCCCCTGGGTGTTCGCGTCTTATCAGGCGCGTGACTTTATCTCTCTCTCTCTCCCGTACTCTGTCACCGTGTGGCTGACTGTCTGTTTTTTGTGTAATGGACGCCTTAGCACTGCCTAACGAAGTCTCTCACCTGCATAAGAATCACACCGAGTATATTCTTACCTGCTTCGTTACGCTTTGAACTCTTACCCCAATACCCTTCCGCACTGGGTACATTCTCAATAAGTCGTGCGTCACCTGTAGCCAGCAAGCGTTGCCGTAGTTTAGAGGCGCGAAACTTCACGGCTACTATAGCGCGCATCACGGCTCGACGTTGTGATAGCCATGTAGCAGTTCGATCCGGTGTCCACCGAATGTTTTTACTCCAGTATTTCGCCTGTATTCCACTGCGTGCAGTCTGAATCTTTCTCGCTGTGTTCTCATCGTGAAAATGTCTGGCTTTTTTAAACTGATAGGCTGCTTCTGCACAAGAAAAGTCTTTGCCCCATATGTGTATATTACATGGATGGAAATTAGATAGGAAGTGACCAGCACCCCTGAATTGTATATCCAAGCTCTTGACCGCCATATGTTTCATCGCTGACCACTCACAGAGTTCTTTTCTCCCGTCTGTATTGTTAGCGTTCTGATAAGACGCATTGTCCTAGTCGCACTTCGAACATCATGCGCTTATCGCAGGGTCCTATGACTGATATCGGTTTACTACAGTGAAATTTTCCATAACGTCACATGGCTGGCTACATACCCAGGCATCGGTCACGTGCCATCCCTAGATGATGATGTCATACGTCCCTGGGTCTTCAGCTTTTCATACATCGGTATTTTTCCACGCTAGCATCGGTCACGTGACATCCCTAGATGATGATGTCATACGTCCCTGGGTCTTCAGCTTTTCATACACCGGTATTTTCCATTGCTACAGTGTGTCTTACAAGTTGCCTTCCTATCTGCATGCATATGCTATATATACTAGCTCGTTTGTTACATTCTTCACATCATCTCATTCGCAACTATGTCGTCGACACCTTGGGACCAACTGTGCGCTGAATGGCGTGATCTCGAAATGTAAGTACTTTTATTATTATTATTATTATTATTATTATTAATATCATTCTTTGTTTCATTCGATAGATATATACAACATACTATAATCATCACAGTGTTCTTCACGTAAACTACCTTTGACGTCTCACCTCTATTATTCCTTATGTTTACGATCGTTATGTGTCACGGTTATCTATATTACCTTTCAGGTCTGGCTGTATCACCGATGCTGCTGGCTGTATCACCGATGCTGCTGCTGGCTTATTATGGCGTGATCTCGAACTGTAAGTACTTTTATTCTTTGTTTCATTCGATAGATATCCTATACATATCATACTATAATCATCACAGTGTTCTTCACGTAAACTACCTGTGACGTCTCACCTCTATTATTCCTTATGCTTACGTTCGTTATGTGTCACGGTTATCTATATTACCTTTCAGGTCTGCCTGTATCACCGATGGTGCTCCTACCTGGAGTCTGACAGGAAGTGTCAGTGACTCCAGTATTGAGGATGATGAGGAGTGCACGTGAGTGTTCAATGATTACAACAATATTTTACTACCTTATTTATGTGTTCTCTTACCTCGTTTCTCATCTCTCCAATGTATACACAGTCTTTCTTTCTTTATGCTGATCTCACTTGATCTCTTGTCGTTTCGACTAGGTATGCGGTGTTTGATTACCGATTACGTCAGCAGACGTCTCCATTACGTATTGTATCATAGTCCGTTGATCTAGCTTGCCCTTTTATCGTATGTCGATTCCCTATGCGGTGTCTGGTTACATCACTGGCTTATTCCACCCGGCTGTACTTTGCATAATATAAAAAAACATTTCATATATGTTTCAGAGAGGAGGAGTACCGTGATAACCATACATTCCTATTCTGCCACGTGCTCCGTGAACTTCTAGCGACACGGCCTCCCTTTGACGCCGACCCTGTTCCTTCCCTGGTGGAGGAAGACTGGGATGCCGAGATCGAAGACTGGGATGCCGAGATCGATCGTTAATTCTGTATCATTCGTTAATAAAATACATGTGTACTCGTATATACTCTTGTGTTTCGTTAGTTCTTTCACACACGCACATCCTCTCTCTCCTCTCATACACGTACATTCATACACAACTAATACCTCTCTACACTCCTCGTTATCATTAACAACCTAATCATCTTTCAAACTGTGGTTGTTACTAGTTATTCCCTTAGTACTAATTCTTCATACATACATACATACATCACATGTTTTAAAGACCGAGTATGTTTTCTAATCAACTTTCAAACTGTGGTTTTTAATAGTTATTCCCTTAGTACTAATTCTTCATACATACATACATCACATGTTTTAAAGTCCGAGTCGCTAGGTGGCACTACGAGTGCTTAGGTACACTTCTTTCCGCTAGGTGGCGCAGGTCACGTGACTACTCACTTTGCTCAGGGGGGAGGCTTTCGAAACCTCCCTAATATCGCTTAAACTCCTCAGAATACCCCTCCAAAATCGCGAGCATACTACTCACACCTCTATTGATCAAGCTGCACTGGCTGCCGATAGCAGTTAGAGTAAAGTATAACATACTTCTACTCACGCACCGAGCACTGACTGGCTGTGCACCACAGTATCTCACCAACTGTTTGAACAGACATCAGCCAACTCGACTGTTGCGCTCCAGTGAACACAATCATTTAAGTGGCAGCCCCATCACTATGGAACTTGCTGCCGCAAAAGCTGACTGCAACAACAATGACAAACACTGATTTTAAATCAAACCTTAAGAGTTATCTGTTTTCCCGAACATTCTGTACGGCGCCGTGAGCAACAATTGTTGGAACCGCGCAATATAAATGTCACGATTTGATTTGAAAGAATAAGGATCAACGTTATCTACGATTCGTATCTTGTCTAAATACCTCTGTTTTGTCAACACATCTAAGACTAATGTGTCGACGTACGGTGCCGCGCTTACCTTTATCCGGGCGTTAAATAATATCCAGGTGACGTTTCTGCGCGTGCGCGTATCTAGGGAAATGTATTTAGCACCAGCTACGACTGTCGCGTTTTCATTTATCCGGGCGTTATGTATGTTTATATATATATATATAATAACATATATGTCTATATATACAGCTGCATATATACTGTAATGTATGTGACAGACAATTGTGCAAATACTATACACAGCTTATACACAGAGTGCGCGATGAGCTGAGCACGCACGATGGATGCGCGATACGTTCAATCTGAAGATCGATGCCTGGCCACTGTTGACAGTTGGTTTCGTTTACCGATACCTAGTTAGTGCTTTGTGACTTTCGTTGGACTGAAAGCCGATTCGTGTTTTGTGTACAATCTTTCTACTGTGTGCGCTTAGTAAATATGTGTTTGTCAAAACGTGCTTCGGTCTTTATAAGCTTATAAATAACAGAAGAACCCACGTTAAACATGGTGCCCCGGGTGTATGTGATTACACTATAGACGAAGCAGCGATGGACAAACTGTTGGCTCCGGATCCTCTGACAGAAGGTGGAAATTTGCCGGGAACAGTGGAAGCGGTTCAAACGAACATTCCAGCAATTTCTCGTGGCGACAGGTAGAGTAGACAAAGCTGATCCTGTCAAGATTGCATTGCTTCTGAGAACAATAGGTCAGCGAGGCAATGACATATATGAGTCGTTCACGTGGGAGATAGAAGTAGACAAAGACAAATATGACAAAGTGGTTGAGAAATACGATCAATTCTGCGCCCCACGTGTGAATGTAGTGGCCTTGACACATAAACTGCTGACGCTGAAGCAAGGCCAAATGACTATCGATGAATACGTCACAGCATTACACAATGTAGCGAGAGACTGCAAGCTTGGTAACAAAGAACAGTATGACAGAATGATGATACAAGCATTGTTACTCGGTGTTGAAAGCGACAGGGTTCGTAGATGTCTGTTTGAACGTCAAGAGTTCTCGTTAGACGAAGCTGTAGCTACTTGTCGAGCGATGGAAGCCGCGAGGGACGATCTCAAAACGTTGTATAAAAACCAGATGGAGTCGGTTCATGCTATAAAATCTGCGTCGCGCCGATATGCTAACAACTTCAAGTCTAAAAGTGGTGCTCGCATGAAGCCAAATGCTGAGAACTGTAGTAAGTGTGGTGAACACCACCCTCACAGAAAATGTAAAGCATACGGGAAGGAATGCTTCAAGTGCAAAAAGGTGAATCATTTCGCAAAATGTTGCAGTAGTAAGACCGTGAGAAACGAGAAGGCAAACCTAGTGAGGACTTCCAAGCAAGAATGGAACTATTCGTCTGATGAATCGACGAACTGCATACACGTATCGACATGTGACCGGAAGATGATCGCGACAGTACCAGTAGCGAACGGCAAGGTTCAGAGAAACCTTGAATTTCAGCTAGATACGGCGGCAACATGCAACATGTTGACCCGCCGAGATTATGCCAAGATGGGCAAGCCGCGACTGACCGCATCAACACAAGCAATAACGATGTATGATGACTCCAAAGTTACGCCAGACGGTTGGTGTACCATGACAGTAACAGACAAAAAGAATGACAAACATTCACTGAACTTTTTGGTGATGGAGACGAAACAACATAGTCTACTATCACTAAAAGCGTGCATTGATCTCAATGTCATCACAGTGAATGACTCTGTTCACATGGTGGCAGACGAGCCACTCGAGAACATTCTTGCGGAGTATGAAAACGTGTTCAAGGGTATTGGATGTTTGCCGGGTGAATATGACCTTGAGCTAGACGAGTCCATTACACCAGTACAAGTGAGACCGAGGAAGATCCCTCTTTCCATGAAAGAAGAGGTCAAAACCAAGTTAGATACACTAACAAAGCAGTGTATCATCGAGAAGGTAGAATCGCCAACTCCATGGATCAGTCACTTACAACCAGTAAGGAAGACGAACGGAACCGTCCGTCTATGCCTTGATCCTCAAAACCTGAATCTAGCGCTCAAAAGAAATCACTACCAGATGCCAGACATCGATGATGTACTGCCCCAGTTGGCGGAAGCCAAAATGTTCAGTTTATGTGACGCCAAGGATGGATTCCTACAAGTGAAATTGTCAGAGAAAACAAGTCATCTAACCACATTCTGGACCCCCTACGGCAGATACAGATGGAAGAGAATGCCATTTGGTATCTCGACCGCACCAGAAGAGGTCCAGAGGAGACTCGCGAGTGCCTTGGAAGGACTTAAAGGTGTATCAGTTGTGGCGGACGACATACTGATATACGGGAAAGATCGAGCAGAGCACGATGACAATTTGATAAAATTCCTCAAACGAGCTAGTGAATGTGGACTGAAGCTGAACAAGAAGTGCAGATTTTACATGACAGAACTACCGTACATCGGACACATCCTTACATCAGAAGGTGTGAAACCGGACCCCAAGAAGGTGTGTGCAATCAAAGACATGGAAGCGCCCCGAAACTCGGAGGAAGTGAGACGTTTCCTAGGACATGTGAACTACATGGCCAAGTTCCTGTCGAACTTATCAGCCGAGAGTGAGCCATTGCGTAGACTGTTGAATCTACCCGACAAAGAGTTCTGCTGGGGAGTAGGCCAGAGATATGCGTATGAGACTTTGAAACAAATGCACACGTCAGAGTCACTTCTGCAGTATTACGACAGCCGTAAGCCGATCGTAATCCAGACAGACGCCAGTACAGCCGGACTTGGTGCAGTGTTAATGCAGGAAGATAAACCGGTTGCCTACGCATCGAGGTCTTTGAGCAAGAGTGAGTCGAACTATGCGCCAATAGAATTGGAGTGCCAAGGGATCATATTTGCCATGAACAAGTTCGACCAATACATCTTTGGCCACCCGAATGTGACTATTCACACGGACCACCGTCCACTGGAATCGATCATGAACAAGTCACTGCTTGCAGCTCCCAAGAGAATACAAGCGATGATGCTAGCCCTACAGAGGTACGCATTCACAGTGACATGGAGACCAGGTAAAGAACAGATCATTGCTGATTTGTTGTCGGGTCACACTCGTAACTGCGAAAAGCCTGAAGAACCAGCCGCACGAGAACACGTGTTTCAACTACAACAGCACGAGTCTCAGTGTCGACAATTCGAGACGATCGATCAAGTCAGAGACTGTCCAGTGACAGGCACGCTGTATGTCAAGATACAGAAGGAGACGGAACGTGACAAATTCCTACAAGAGTTATCGGACGTCATCAAGAATGGCTGGCCGAAAGACGTAGCCGACGTGCCAGAATAAGTAAGGCCATGGTGGACATTTCGAGACGAACTAGCGATTCTCGATGGTGTTGTCTACAAGGGACCAAGATTGGTAATCCCAACCAGTATTCGTGGTGAGATGCTGAAACGTCTGCATGTCACCAAGGGGTAGAAGCAACCCTACGTCGAGCGAGACAGACCATGTTTTGGCATGGGATGGCAGTAGATGTGAAACAACAAAGTGCTAACTGTCAGGCATGCAGAAGAGATGCTCCAGAGCAGACGAAAGAGACCCTGCATAGCCACGCCATACCAAATCAACCATGGAGGAAAGTGGGAATGGACATATTTACCCACAAGTCGATCAACTACTTATTGATCACAGACTACTTCTCAGACTACTTCGAATTTGAGAAACTGAATGATATGTCAGCAAGGGAAGTGATCGAGATCTGCAAGAGATGCTTTGCGAGACTGGGAATACCGGAAATTGTGCACTCAGACAATGGGCCTCAATTCTCCGCACGTGAATTTGCTGTCTTCAGCAATGAGTGGGATTTCCTGCACACAACCAGCTCACCATATCACTCCCAGTCGAATGGGAAAGCAGAGTCAAGTGTTAAGCTGGCGAAGAGACTATTGAAACGAGCTGCAGATCCGCAACTTGCGCTGTTAGAATACAGAAACACGATCACAGCGGGTATGACAACAAGCCCAATACAGAGACTGTTACATAGATCCACAAGATCTATCATACCGCAGCTGGACTGTGGTCGAACCGATGACAAACAGAGCCATACTGAGAAAGAGAGGAAACTCCGAAGGACCCAGTACCACTATAACAAACATGCACGAGACTTACTTCCGATCAAAGAAGGTACCCCGGTACTAGTGAGAGACTTCACATCTCACAAACGAAAGTGGAAAGACGCACAGGTGTATAAACAACTAACCGATCGTTCGTATAGTGTTATTTCCCAAGGGCAAGTGTTACGTAGAAACCGTAAACACCTGATACCACAAGACACAACGACAGAAGTCGACAATCCGATCACTACGGATGATCCGCTGAATCAAGACGATACCACAGTGCGATCCGTTCCTGTCGATCATCAGGAAATGAAAACCGACAGCAGGGTGCGATCAACCGATGATAACGTTACTCAGACTGTAACAACCAGAAGTGGCCGTCTGATTAAGCCACCTGCATGGCACAAGGACTATGCCCTCTGATGCGAACATTCGTTCTTAAGACGAACGGGGATGTTGACAGTTGGTTTCGTTTACCGATACCTAGTTAGTGCTTTGTGACTTTCGTTGGACTGAAAGCCGATTCGTGTTTTGTGTACAATATTGCTACTGTGTGCGCTTAGTAAATATATGTTTGTCAAAACGTGCTTTTGTCTTTATAAGCTTAGAAATAACAGAAGAACACACGTTAAACAGCCACCAGATGTATGACCGCGCTAACGCCTTCATCTTCACCACGCCGCTGTGGCTGCTGTGCAAGAGTTGGAGCATCGTGGCTTGCCCAGGCTCTGGCACAATTATTCGGGTGCCCCGCATCACGCATCCATCGTGCGTGCTCAGCTCATCGCGCACTCTGTGGTATTGCTGTGTTGTTAGGTCGCCCTCAGGCCAGCAGCCTGAGTAGTATATAGGATAGGTGGGGGCTCGCCCCACCCCCTTTTAGGCCTAGCTCTATGAATAAAAAACGTCCTTATCTTTTTCGGGAACATACTTATAAAAAAAAGATCAAAGGGTTTTGGTGACACTAAACGTTTTCGGGAACATACTTATAAAAAACGTGATTGATGACCTGTCACTTTTGATTGATTACCCTTCCCTTGAGGTGCCACCACCTAGCGGTTATTTCAGTGACTAATTGCTTACGTATAATTAATTAATTAGAGGTGCCACCACCTAGCGGTTATTTCAGTGACTAATTGCATACGTATAATTATAATTATTAATTAATTAATTAATTAATTAATTAATTAATTAATTAGCCATGTAATTATATATATATATATATATATATATAGCGCGTGCTTATGTAAGCCTTTATATAACCACAATGGTTATAGCTAAAACCACTGTGGTTATAACGGCGCTCTAAACCCATTGTGTGAAAATAACCCCGCTGTACCCTATGTAGCAGCAGGGGCGCTCGCAGCAGTAGCAGCAGCCGTGGACTATGATCTGGCGGCCTAGTTTCTAAATATAACCATGCGGCTAGCTGGTTCTGTAACGGCGTTAATTTCAGCCGTACAGCTAGCGCTGTCAAACTGAAACGACTCGTATGCATGAGTTTAGCATTTAAAAGCTGTACGCAGCGGCCTGTTAAGGCAAGATGGTTATATGCGGTAGATATACGAATGGAAGCGTGTAAGTAATAGATTATGTTTTATTAATAGAAGTCACGGTGGCGTGAGAACTGCCCAGGCGGCCAGGCCTGCGTAATGTTTGCTCGAGAGGCTCCCCCCAATTGGCTCAGGTGTAGTAGCCGAGCGGCACGTGAGTTGCCCTCGTCAAAATGCCGTTGTAACAGTGTTGAGCGACCGGCTGGCAATAATGGCGCGTTAAAGCCGCGTCGCTCGTATAGTTCGCTAGCGGGGACTGGTGTATACCACAAGCCATTCGCCCCGCGTACGCCGAATGACGCGGTGAGGCCGAAGGCATCGTCATCATCGGAGTCGCTGTCGGCAATGAATGAAGCGGTGAGGTAGTCGTCGTCTGAAGGGCCCGGGAAGTCGAGGTAGTCGTCGTCTGAAGGTCCCGGGAAGTCGACTGGGCTGAAGGGGGGTATCGGTGTGCGTGCTACTGGGAGTACGCGACAGACAGACTTGTAGCTGGCGTTTCCCCGTGTCGGTAGATTGATATTGGGTCCACGTCGAGGCAGGTGGATTCTGTGAAATATGAATAACGCATTTGACTAATGAGGACCTTCCCAATCATGAAAAGTAATTAATAAAGAATTAATAATACAGATAGGATAAATAACGCTGTACTAAATAATTAATATAAAAAGTAATTAATAAAGAATAAAAAGAATTACAGATAGGATAAATAACGATGTAATAAATAATAAGAAATAAGTTATAAAAGTAATTAATAAAGAATGAAAACTTACCGCTGTACTAAATAATAAGAAAATAAATAAAAAGTAAAATACAAACGTACCGCTGTTCTTTCGCGGCGGGAGGCTCTTTCGTAGACGACGTCAAGGAAGCCATGATGATATGAAAATGAGCAACGACCGTTGCATTATTTCCTAAAGTATGCGTTAAGCGCGCATGCGCGAAAATGACGTAAAAAAAAAAACATTGAATGGCAGAGATCGAAATAGCAATAAACGAAAATATAAATGCATGAAATGATGCGTTGTATAATATTAGTTAGGGATCGGGACTTTTGTGGTGTATAAATAATAGAGATTCGATGTAACATTTGTGAATGCACTAATGCGAAAGCTGATTTTTTTCCTGAAGCAGAAACCGAATGATGACGCAAAACAGCTGTGGCGCGTGATGTTATGAGTTAAGTGCGCATGCGCGAAAGAGCCGAAAAAACACCGAATGCAAAGAGTTCGAAATAGCAATAAACGGAAATTTAAATACATTAAATGAAGCGTTGTATAAGCTTAGCGAGGGCTAGGGCATCTTGTGGTGCCTTAATAATAGAGAAATTCGATGTAAAAGTCACATTTGACAATGAATGTACTAAGGCGACCGCTAATTTTTTTCCTGAAGCGGATAACTAGAAACCGAATGGTGATGCAAACCAGCTGTGGCGCGCGTGACGTTAATCGGGGGATCGCATATCGCGATCGGAATGTGAAGCTAGAACAATGCCATTTCAAAAAACGATACACGAACTATAAAAGCATGAATTGAAGCGTTGTCTAGGATCAGTGGGAACTAGGGATCTGTGTAGTGCCATTATATTATAGAAATTCGATGTAAATAACGTTTGTGAACGAAAAGCACTACACGACCGTTCATTTTTTTCCGAAAGCAAAGACATCCGAGACTAGTCAGTTATGCGTTAGCGCGCATGCGCGAAATGTTGTAATAGAACCGTAGACTAGGGCGTTATTCGTAAGTGCGCATGCGCCATATGCTGTGAGATTATAAAGGGATTGAAAAATTGCTATTAGTGTATAACGTAAACGATCTAACTATTTCAGCTACATCAGACGTCCTTCCCGCAGCAACAATGGCCGACGCTACCGAGATGACACCGACGAAAAAACTTAAGGCGATGCGCAAGCAGGCGACGTCCAAGGCGACTGGCGGCCAGCAGGCAGCATCGACGTCAGCCGGAGCAGCTGGCGCACCGCCCGCTGCTAAGCGCCCCTTGGTGGTTCTCGCTCCATCGCTGGGTCGTAAGCGAAGCGCCGACAAGGCGGCGTTGGAGCCGGCGCGGAGTGCCTCGCTCGAACGCGAGAGCGCCGAATCGACGCGCGCTACATTGGTGAGTGTGAGGGAGCTGGCGTGCGCTGAGAATGGCGTCTATAAGCTTAAGACGCCAGTTCGTATTGAAGCTGTGTCTTATAAAGATAAGTGCACGTACCGGGGATGTACCAGGTGCTGGCGCAAGTTGCTTCGGCAAGTCAAGGATGCCATGAAGATATGTCGAACCCACGGTTCGCAGGGCGAAGGGAAGAATTTCTTTGCGTTGCGTGTTATGTTGAAAGATGGTGAAGACGATGAAGATGAGCTTTGGCTAACGCTGTTTGACAAGCAAGTGGCTAATCTAGTTGAGTACAGGGCCGACTACTTGGATGAATTAAGTGAGGAGGAACTGCGTGATACCGTGCTGGAATTAACTGGCACGAAGGTGGAGCTAAGTGTGCGTAAGACGTCGTGGCAAGGCGAGCCGTCTTATACGGTGCGTACGCTGAAGAGATACGAAGACGCCTACATCGATGATGATGATGATGATGACTAATGTGTTTCTTGTGTTGTTTGTGTAGGAGTGCCCGCTGCTGGTATCGTTGTTGACGGGTAAACCGACGAGTGACGAGGCTGCGCGCCTACGGGCCAAGATAGCGGAAAATTATATAATGGCATTGTGCGCCTGGTACGAAGCGACGAACTTATTTAACGCATGACAATTTTCTTCTGTAGGAGGTCCGTCGCGTGTTGTTGGACATGTTAGCGAACAACGAGCGGATGCGTGCAAGGTATGCGGAGGTTGCCTTGTTCGTACAAACACTGCTGGATCGGGAAGTGGCGGATAGTGAGACGAAAGATGCTGTGCTGCTGGCCTGTGTTGCTGAAAAAAGGGCGGACTAATCATAATAATAATAATGTGTATTTGTAGAGGGCGGAGGGATATGAAAAAGCCGTTGCGGTAGCCGCCTTCGAGAGACTACTACTGAACTACGACAATGCGGTGCGTGACTTGTATGAGGCGGTGTTCGTACAAACACCGATGGACGAAAACTAGAAAGCACAGCGAGATGCGGCCTAATTATAATGTGTGTATTGACGGTGGTCGTAAAGCTTAGTAGGACGTGTTTTATGCTGTAGGGGAGCGTGCGTAGCGATAACGAGTTGGACGTTATCATCGAGGAGGCGCTTGGCGTCCCACATATCGAACCGCCGATGTACGACATGTACACGCTGTCGCCAACACCACCGGAAGTGATACAACGTCAAGTCGTCGCGACGGGTCGGGGTCAGTTGGCCTGCCGCTATGAGCGCCACGCGATGTCCCTCTTCGCCGAACAACTCGGTGAGCCGGTTCTGGAGAGGGCGCGCGATCGATGCGGCGCGTGCGAGATCAATGAAGGCTGCCAGTACGTTCATATGGCCGGCTATCGCGCGGGTAGGCCGACTCGTGTGTACACACAGTGCTACGACAACGATTCCGACATCGTCACGCGGCACTTCAACGTCGCGTTGGAGACGTGTCTACATCAATCGTTGATATCGACCTTCACGCGTCTCGTGCATCTACTGCACGTTAAGGCGAGCGGTCAGCAGCAACCGGGACGTGCGGGGGAAATCTATCTAGTCCAGTTCGTGTCGGACTGGCTGCTGGGAACGGACTGGAACGATTTCGTCAACCGCCAACGCCTGGAATCGGCCGTTCACGTGTACGTTCAGTGCCGAAGCGGTCTCTAAGCCGCATAAACATTACTGCTAGAAACATTTGCTTTGTTGATTTACTTTAAAAAACATTAAGCGCTTGTTTTAATAAAAATCGCGCTTTTGCTAATAGGAAGAAAAGCTTGTACGGTACGCTTAATAAAACGTTGAAAATGTACGTTCCGTTTCCGAGTTACTTAACAAAACACCACACACACACACACACACACACACACACACACACACACACACACACACACACACACACAACAATAGGATCGACCCACCACCACCACCCCACGTTACTTAACGCACTACTGCGCATGTCCACCCCCACGTTACTTAACACACGATAGCAATGCGCATGTCCGTACAACAGCCACCACCACCACCACAGCACCCTGTTATAAATAGTGGTGCTCGAAAAAGTAGCAGCCAAAAGTATGCCTCCGCCTCCTACTAGATGGCAATGTCCGAAATGCGGTACTTATTTCGCGAAGCAGTCAACGTTAGAGAGACACGCGAAGAGTTCGAAACGATGCGGCGATAACGCGCTATGCGTAAAAAGACGAGAGTGTCCGAAATGCGGCGCAACGTACAGTACGCGCGCCGTTATGCTACGACACATGAGGGATACGTGCGGTCGTCGGGAGGTGTCGCCACCTCCCGATGGTCCCAATCCACCGGTCGACAACGACGCTCTACAGCGCGTCGTGGACGAACATCGACGTAGCATAGAGACGTCGATAGCGCGCGATACCGTACAGTCCCGCTACAACTATCGAATGATCGTGTCTGAGGGCTATGTTTCGCGAACAAAAGAACGCGTTTAAAATTAACGTCAGCTATGGTTTCGTGTTACGCCACAAGGTGTCGGGTCGTTACCGGTATTTCCACTCGTCCTGTAACTGCTGCGGTCGCCTCCTCGAAACGCCCGCCCTCGTTACCGATAGCCGTTCCTTCGAACGCTTCCTCGACGTCGTGCGCACGACCGACGTACTACATTACGTCATCGCGCAGAGCCCCGACTCGGGGTGGGTGGTCGAGCTCGTAACGAACGCCACCTACTTCGTGAACGCCATCCTAAACCATCCTATCGGATGCGTTGGCACGGCGCTCCCCGCCTACGTGCGCAACAACAGGCGCTTAGTGACGTTGACGCACGATCGTCGAGGCACGCCCTACGACGATCATCTATGCCTCTTCCGGTGCATCGGTCTCCACCTGCAAGGCGGTCGACAACGCGGAACGCGGAACAGCCCCAGAATAAATTCGACCCGTTTAACGAGAGTCGCTAAACGACTGCACGCGCGCTACGCTTCGACGACGTCGAACGGCGTGCGCCTGAACGAACTGGAACGCGTGGAGACGGTTTTCGGCATCAACTTCGCCGTCCATCGACTGACGGAAGCGGGCACCGCCGAACTAGTCCGTCGGTCGCTCGAAAAGCACCCCACGACCCTGAACGTCAACCTGTACGAGACGCACTTCTCGTACATAATCGACCTGCCCGCGTACGCGAAAACGTACAAGTGCTCGAAATGCGGCAACTGCCTCTGGCGGTACCCGTCGACCTTACGACGTCACGAAGCGACGTGCGAAGGTGGCGTTCGTCACGTGTTTCCCGGCGGCGTCTACCGACCGACGCCGTCCGTGTTTCAACGGCTCGACGACGAAGGCATCGACGTCGGCGGCGACGACCTGCGCTACTACCCGTACCGCGCGACCTTCGATTTTGAATGTTATTTTGCCGCCAACGATCTTCCGCCGGATACCGACAAATGCCGGTGGCTAGCGCGACACGAACTGCTCAGCGTGAGCGTCGCGTCGAACGTGCCCGGACACGAAGCGGCGCGCTGTTACGTCACGACCGGTGATTCGGCCGAACTAGCGCGCCGCCTCATCGACGACCTAGAAGCCGTGAGCGCGGCGGCGTGCGCGGCTCTTCGCCCCCGCTATGACGCGGTCTTCGACGCGCTCGACGACGACAGGCGGCGAAGACCGTGCGACGACGACGACGCGTCACCGTACGCCGCACTCGCCGACCGCCTGTGGACGCACCTTCGTCAAATGCCCGTACTGGGCTTCAACAGCGGTAAGTACGATTTGAATGTCGTCAAACAAAATATTTGACCCCCCTGCTCATAACCGACGACGCGCAGCACACATCGTCGGCGTTCACCATTAAACGACAGAACAATGACATGTGCCTGACGACGTCGACGTTGAAATTCCTCGACATAACTAATTACCTCGCGCCCGGTGTCAGCTACGAGGGCTATCTGAAAGCGTTCGGCTGCTCGGCGATGAAGGGTTACTTTCCGTACGAGTATATCGACGCGTTGACGCGTCTGGACGAAACCGTCCTGCCGCCGCGCGAGACTTTCTACAGCCACCTGAAACGCGAGGGAATCTCCGCGGAGGAGTACGAGATTTGTGCGACGGCATGGCGTGACGAACGCATGACGACGATGCGCGATTTTCTAATCTGGTATAATAACCGAGATGTGGCGCCGTTTCTCGAGGCCCTCGAGCGGCAGTTCGCCTTCTATCGCCGCCAGCGCATCGACATGTTCAAGGACGCCACCAGCGTACCGGGATTGACATTGTTGTACCTATTCAACGACCTGCCGCAATCGATCCATTTCTCCCTGTTCAACGAGCCGAACAAAGACCTGCACCGCCTACTGCAGTCGCAGTTCGTCGGCGGCCCATCGATCATCTTCGCGCGTCATCACGAGGCCGGCGTGACGTCAATTCTAGGCGGCAACAACCCGTGTCGTTCGATAGTAGGCTATGGCGCGAACGGCCTCTATCTATCGGCGATGATGCGAGAGATGCCGACGGGTTGGTACACGCGCCGACGCGCCGAGAACGGCTTTCGAGCGGAACGCGTGCACCGCTACGGTCGTATGGCCGTGGAGTGGTTGACGTACGAGGCGGAACGGACCGACACTCGTATACGGCACCAGTAGAACGGACGCGAGAAGCGCGTCGGTAAGTACCGAGTCGACGGTTGGTGCGCCGCCACGCGAACGGCGTATCAATTTCACGGCTGCTACTTCCACGGCTGCCCGACGTGTCAGACGCACGTGACGACGAACGCCGTCAACGGTCGACCGATGACGACGCTGTACGCCGAGACGATCGCCGTGACGGCCTACCTGCGCCGCCACGTCGACGCCGTCGTCGAAATGTGGGAGTGCCAGTGGCGAGCCGTGCGTCCCCCCGTGGCGCCGACACCGCACGACGCGTCACGATGGCAACCGGGGCGGCTGTGTACGCACTCGACGATACTGGAGGGTGTACGCGACGGTTCTCTGTTCGGCCTCGTGCAGTGCGATATCGCCGTGCCGGAAGCGCTGCGCGCCAAGTTCGCCGAAATGCAGCCCGTGTTCAAGAACGTCGATATCGCGCGCGACGATCTCAGCCCGTTCATGCGCCGCTACGCCGAGTCGCACGACCTACTCACCCGACCTCAACGGACGCTCGTCGGTAGCTACTTCGGCACGGCGATCGTACTCGCCACGCCCCTCCTACGCTGGTATCTGGAGCACGGGCTCGTCGTCGCGCGCATCTACCAGGTGATTGAGTACACGCCGATCGCGTGCTTTCGCCGCTTCGGCGACACGGTGTCGACGGCGCGACGCGTGGGCGACGTCGACCCCGATAAATCGATCATCGCCGACACCTTTAAACTACTCGGCAACAGTTCGTACGTGAAAACGATTACGCGCGTCGATCGGCACCGGGATATCAAGTACGCCACGCCGATCGGCGCCGCGCAACTCGTCAACAACCTTTGCTTCCGACAACTCGACGTCGTCGTCGACGACGAACTGTACGAGGTGGCGCTGAATAAGCGCACCGTCGTCTACGGCCTCCCGATCCAAATTGGCTATTTCGTGTATCAATACGCGAAATTGAGAATGCTCGAGTTGTACTATGATTTCGTCGACGCCTACATCCCCCGCCCGCTCTTCCAGTACTGCGCTATGGACACCGACTCAGCGTACATCGCCCTCGCGGGCCACGACATCGACTCGCTCGTACCGGAAGCGCTGCGCGAACACTACTTCCGGAATCGTTCGCTCTGGTTTCCGGCCGAGTGCTGCGACGCGC
Source organism: Paraescarpia echinospica (assembly GCA_020002185.1). Taxonomy (NCBI): domain Eukaryota; kingdom Metazoa; phylum Annelida; class Polychaeta; order Sabellida; family Siboglinidae; genus Paraescarpia; species Paraescarpia echinospica. Next base: position 7,668,580 of record CM034539.1, on the reverse strand, counting down.
ACGTCGACGCGTACCTACGATGCCGCGTCGCCGGACTGGCGTGGGAGGGTGGGGGCGACTGCTGCGCGCGCCGCTGTCTGTTCGATCGTCGAACGCCGGGTCTCTTCAAAGAAGAGTGGCGCGGCGCCGGAATCGTGGCGCTGTGCAGCAAGACGTACTACTGCTTCGGTGGCGACAACGGCGCGAAGTACAGCACGAAGGGTCTGAGCAAACGTCAGAACGCCGACATCGACGCGAACACTTTCCTCGCCGTACTGCGCGATCGACGCAGCGGCGTCGGCTGGAACCGGGGCTTCCAGGTGAAAGACTCGTCCGTGTTGACGTAAGTTCAAGAGCGCGCGGCGTTGAGCTACTTCTACGCTAATCGCCGCGTGCTCGACGACGGCGTCACCACGGCACCGATACTTGTCTAACTCGTATACGAACAACAACAACAACTAACTCGTCTAACTCGCCTAACCTAACCTAGGGGAGGGGGTGGGGCCGCCTAGGGGTAGGGTTCTGTATGTATGTATGTATGTAGGTAGGTAGGTAGGTAGGGTAATAAAACACAATTGCGTACATTTTTTCGTCATCGTTTTTTATTACTATACACGTAAAAGCGAAGCGAAGCTGCTTTAATGCAATGGCTTTAGTCAATCGAATACGAGACAGTCATTGTCCACCCGATTGGCGCCGAATAGGGTCTGGAACGTCGTCAACGTCATACCGCGACATCGGAGGAGTAGGTAGGCGACGCAATATTGTCCGCACACGTTAGAGACGACGCTCTGCAACCGCTTGTCGTTGTACGTCCACGAGTCGCCGCAGTGACTGACGGTGCAGGAACGCGCGGAAGTCGGCGTGCAGCGGCGGCAGACCGTACGAATCGAAGTACTCGCCGACGCCTCCCCGATCGACGTAGACGGCCACCCAGTGCTCCCCCGGCTCGCCGCCGTCGTCGGTGTTGCACACGAAGGCCGTCGGGTAAGTGGTGACGGCGGTGGTAAGTAGAGCGTCTTTAGGTACGACGCCGACGACGATGTGTTTAGCGCACGCATCGAGTTCGAGGCGACGCAGCAGTTGGACCGTATCCATAGTAGTTACGACGTACAGTCGTACAGGACGTTCCGGTTCCGGTCGATCTCCATCACCGTATCGAATTCCGCGTACACGATGAAGTTCACCGGTCGGGGTAGCGCCGTCCCGAAGTGCATTTCAGTGCACACAGTCCCCTGACGCACGACGTTGAAATGGTCCCCGTCGCAACAGTCGGGGGTCAGGTCGAAAGCGAAGATGGTGTAGCCGGCGCCGAAGTCCGTGCGCGATATGTCGTTCCCCTCGTCTTCGTTCGCCTTTCCGGTAGCCTCGAAGAGATTCATGTAGCTTCGGACGTACCGGTGGTGCGGGAAGTCCGGCTGCAGCGGCTTGCTCGGCACCTGACGTCCGTCGACGCTGAGCGCGAGCATGTTTATGTCGTTGTGCCGCGCGTCGAACGGATTTCTAGTGTAGTCTCCGTTATAGGAGACGTTGTCGATCATCATCAGTATTATGCATTTCGGAATCACACCCACGTACAGGTTCTCGTGCGTGTGCGATAGCGCACCCGCCGTTATCGAGAACGACTTGCAGTCGATGCGGCGCATCCTAAACTTAGCCGTTCCCAACTCCCACGCTTTGATGTGACCCAGCTGAACTTCCGGGTTCAACTTCACTTTTCGTACGTACAGGGAAATCGCTCGTAGCACGATACGGCACCCCGGCGCGACTGCCGGGGCCATGAGCGCGAAGGCGTCCTTCGAGCGCACCATGCGTAGTTTAGTGTCGACGCCGCTCGGTAGGAGGCGGTTCAGCATAAACGCGTCGACGTGCAGGCGTCCCATCATCTCCCCCTCGGCGCTGCCCGCCGTCATATCGCGCCGCGCTATGAACCCGGTATTATCGTCCCCGCGCGAGTTCATATGTCCGGCGCTGTCTTTGTACCACAACGACCCCGTGAGATGCGATCGTTTCGCGTCGCTACCGTAACTCAGCAAGGTCTCGAGGTAGGCCCGGTACGCGTACGTATTGGTCGACGGCGTCACGAGCGTGCCGTTCAGCGCTACGTCGATTTGACTGAACATCGAATGCAGGAAATTGTTTACCGGCGCCACCGCGGCGCCGGCCCCCAGATCGGTACCGTCCCCCTGAATCACTTTGAAGCGGACGAACACTTGAAGACTCGCCAGTTCCGTATAGTCGTTGCCCGAACCCGGGATGAGGAACTCGATAGGGCCGCCGGCGTCGAGAGCCGTCAGCGGTTGTTACACGGTCCACTGACTGCTCTCGATGCTCTTCTGCATCACCGGCCCGGTGAACAGCTCCAGTTCGGCCTTCACGCCCTCGCACGCCGCCCTGCTATTCACGAACGCCATCGCTAGTCGAATATATCGACCTGTCGACGTCGTTTCTTCCCTCTACTGACGGTCGTCGCCGCTCGGCTCGTTTTCTTTATAGCGGCGCGGCGCTGCTGCACTTTTTTCCTCCTCTTAGGCGCCCTCAACAGGCCGTCGAGAAGATCGACGCCGGCCTCCTTCGCGCGTCGTTTTACCGACGCTTTCAGATAGCCGCCGGCGACGACGTCCCGCGCCACGCGCACGCCGGTTTTGAGCGCGCGTTTTTCCAAAGCAACGGCGCCTCTCTTAAAAAGCGGCATGGCGCTTCGAAACAGGCTCCCGAAGATATTACCCAGACCGTGTCCTCGCTGACCTCGGCCACCGACGAAGAACGGTAGCTGACCGCCGTCCTGTCGAACGTAGTAGTCCTCGTACGGGTTCGTCGGCATCGTCGTTAAAACAATCTCGATTTACAGCGTCTGATGTGAAGCGTCGCTACTAGCTTTCCCCGCTCGAATGATATGGGCTGACCGTGATCGTCTCTTATATCGACCTCGATCGTATCGAATTGATGCCGCAGCAGCTTCACGTATTGGACGCGGTCGAACGTTTCCGAAATAATACTGCCGTTCGTACCGGAGACGGCGATGTTTCGCAGGAGAGGCGCGTACACGTCACCGACGACGCGCGATTCCACGAGATCCGTGTACACGTACAGGGTGTCGACGCCCGCCTTCATGTCCACCGTATTGTGACCTTCGTACGCGTACGTGTACGCGACGGGGTAGGTCTCGATAACGACGCGGCCCCACGGCTTGGGGCCCATCATCGGAGAACTCGTGATAACGTTGTTATGGAAACCTAGCACGCTCTTCAGACGGCTCGTTTCGGGTAGGGTAAAGGTGACACCCGGCGACATATGCAGCGTCATTCGGTGAGAGACGTCGCTGAACTCTAGACGCACTTTGACCTGATCAGTGCACAATTTCATTAGCTGCTCGTTGATCTGGCGCGTCAGCCCGTCGGTGTCATTGTAGAAACCGTGAGTAATCGTACCCTGTCGGTATAGCTCGGTACCGTCTTCGGTCGTGAAAACGCCCGGCTCGCCTAGCGGGGCCGACAGGTAGAAGGTGGCGTCCGCCTCTCTCACGTTGTACCACGTGTGCGGGTACTGTAGCGTCACCAGTCCGCATTCCCATTCTCCGCCCGACAGGTCGAAACGTCGCGGCAGCGTCGTGAAGTAGTGCGTCAACGTATTTTCGGGGTACCGCTTCATAGACGCGTTGCTCGGTAGCGTTAGGTAAAAGTCAGACGATACCGCCATCGCTGCTTCGTCGTCGACCGCCGCCGCTCATAGACGGACTCGGGAGCAGGTAACCGAGATAGCTGCTCAACAGCGCCGTCCACAGGTTCGAGTCGCCTTGACCCCGCGTCAGATTGTATATACTAACGGCGATGACGAAGTACAGGACGATGACCTGACAGATGAATACGATTTCGGCCTTAGGGCATTCGTTACCGCAGAGCCGCCATGGAACGGGTTCGTGGACCGTGGTGGTTGCGGTAGCGCCTGTGTCGAAGGAATACTCGGCGGAGTCGACGCAGTCCTCGCTGGTAGTCTTCGTCGGCTCGTCTGAAGAGGTATCGTCGCCGTGCCTCGTCGCCTCGTCGATCATCGTCGCGCCACTGAGGTCTGTCGATACAGCAGGGCCCCTTATACGGGAGGAACGACGTTCCGTCGCATAAGCCCGACTCGTGCAGTCGCCAGCATCCCTGGTGGCGAGTCCAACGACTCGTCATGACCGCCGCGCTATTATAGGTCCACGAGCAACGCGGCGTCGATCCAACTGTTGAAGGAGGCCGGATAACCGCTCCATTTTACGAGCGCCTCCGACCCGCCGCCGCGCCGACGACGACGCTGCAGAACCTCCTCCACGCGATATAGTTTATCTTTCGGAACGACTACGCATTGTAGTTCCTGTTCGTAGAAGGTGCCCTCTACCGGCGTCCCGGCGTCGTCCTTCAGGCGATAAACGGGCGGCTCGGACGGATGCGCCTCTACGACGGAGAAGAGCTCCTCGCTCCAGTTAGGCGTGTATCGTTTTTTGAACGAACCCCTCGTCTTACTGAGACGCACGCGATCTCCCTCGCGCAGTTTCGGTTTTCTCCGCCGACCGCCGCCGTCGCCACCGTACAGGCGTTGCCATACGGCCTCCTGATTCGTCGCGTCGACGCTCGCCGGCGTCCTACCGATGCTTCGGTGGTAGGCGTTGTTGTACGAATGCACGAGATCCGGTAACGCCTCTACGTAGCGCAGCGTCTCGTGTTTCGTAAAATAGCGCCACATGCGCGTCTTCAAAGTCCTATTGAAACGTTCCACGACGCTCGCTTTAGTCTCCTCGTTATGCGTCACGAAATGATGAACGCCGCGCTCCTTTAGGAACGTTTGCAGGGGTCGGTTCAGAAACTCGGTCCCCTTATCGGTCTGCAGCGCGTTCGGTGGCGTCTGCGCGCCGCTCAGCAGACGCTCGAAGGCCACGACGAGCGACGGGCCGGACTTACTCTTCAACGGAACGCACCACGCCCGCTTCGAAAACACGTCGATGACCGTCAATAGGAATGTTTTACCGTCGTTGTGTTTTTTCAGCCTAGTCAAGTCGACCAGATCGGCTTGCCACTGCTGGTTTCGACCGCCCACGATGACGCAACGTCGTTTGAAACGTCGTTTAACCGGTTTGTGTAGGGTATAGGCGTCCTGCTCCGCTAGCCACTTCTCGACGGCCGGTCGTCGTCGTCCCCCCTTCGACGCCCGGTGCAACGCGTCGACGCCTCCGTAACTCCCCGCCCCTTTCGGATCGAAGTAGAGTTCATTCAGTTCTTCGTCGTCGTCGTTTCGTTGTCGAAGCTTTCGTTTTGGACGACGACGACGACTCCACCTGGACACCATGATGACGACGACGATGACAATTGAACGACTACTATTATACACATATAGAGAGCGATAATCGCGATGACGAGGCTGACGACGATGGCCGTTATCGTTCGTTGCGACGGCATCGTCACGCCGATTCCCACCTCGCGACGTCCAACGCTCGTTGTTTTCTAAACCCACGTCGTCTTCGCTCCGGCTTCCCCGCTGAACTGGTCGACTCCTCCCCCACCTCCTCTTCTCTTTGCCGCCGCCGCCGCCGCTCCTTCATGTACTCCCGATAGTGCGGGTTGCCTACGAACTCCATAGGAATGTTCATACCCTTCATACGCAACCCGAACTCTCGCCATCCTAGGGGCTGTGTCGTCTTCGTTCTCGTTCGCATGAGATCGTTCACTAGATCGACCATGTTACTCCCCGCGATCATTTTACCGTCGTACACGAATTCGCCGCGGTCGTTCCATCGACACAACGGATCGGCTTTCATTTTCGCGATAAGCAGACCCGCCTTCCCTTTCAGCGTTTTCGGCATGCTGGCTACGATTTCGCGTTCTACGGCCTCCGACGACGGCGCTGCCGCGGGTGGTGGTGGTGGTGGTGGTGGCGGTATCGAGCCGTCGGCGTTGACCATCGACACGCGTACCGGTTGCGCCGCTCGAGCCGCCTCTATCGTGTTATAGCGACTCAGCAGTTGATTGTACGACGCCACCTTATCGCGATCGGATAAATCCGACCGCTCTAGAATGTCCTTCATGTCGCTGTCCAGGCTACTCAGCACACGTGATCGTGGCGTGCTCGACGGCTGCTGTGGTAGAAGGAGGCTTTCGACCAATCGCGGGTCGACCAACGCCATCTTCTTCGCGTACTGCATCAATTACCCCCGCCGATGACCTGTCTGAGCAGCGGCAGGAGAACGGTGCTCGCTAACGGCGCTAGCAGGGCCGTCAGAAAACCACCCGCCCCCGTTTGCAAGATGGCTCGCTTCCGCTTCACCGGAATTCGTTTGTCGACCAGCTTACGCAGGTGATCCCTGTATTTCGTCAACACGCGTTTCTGCTTCAGCGACACCTTCACGTTCCCTCTCAGAATATTGTACGCGCAATCGCACAGACTACATATGAGACCGGCCTCCGAGTGGGCGAGCACGGCTTTTCGCAGCAAGATGTTCCGCTTATTCCTATCCATAAGCTGCAGGGCAAAAATGTGTCTCTTCACGCGTTGCTCCGAGAGCGCCTCCGTCGCCGCCTTTGGTCGTCTCTTCGGCGCTACCACCGCGCCTCGTCCCGTCATAACGACTAATAAGCATACGCGGCGACGTCCCTCTCTACTTATAGTCGACCACCGCCACCCTTCCGTACGTAGACGTACTGAAGGGGATCGTCCGGAAATATACACGTACGCAGGCGCATGTACTCTTCCGTTTCCTGTTTCAGATCCACGAAGAGATAGCCGTACGCCGCCAACGTCGCGTCTTTGAAAGCCTCTATCATGTAGTTGACCTTTCCCGGGTACATCTGTTTCGCTAGGTGACCTACTTGACCGGCGTCTCTGGGGTTCTTGAATAGCGCTAGGTATTGGGCGTTCAGGCTGATTGTACGGTTTTCTTTCCCTTTCGGAAACATGTTCTGTCGGAGTTGCACGACCGACGTATTACAATGATGACTTTTTTAGTAAATAGTTCCGTCACCCCGCTATCGGTCTCCTCCATGAGGTCGTCGAGTACTAATAGCGTCCTCTTTTTTCCGTCTAAGCGTGTCGTAGCAGGCAGGCCGTCTACGAACTCTATTTTCGGAGACATAGACGCGTAGGCGGTCTGCCACTGCCCGTAGCACCACAGGATTTTCTCGGGCAGCGGATCGATCATAGCGTGTCGTATCAGACGGTCGACGAATGTCGTCTTACCGCACCCCGTAGGACCTGATACTATACACGTAAACGGATGCTTCAACAACGGTCCGCCCAGGGGTAAGTTGGTCGCTAGGGACGCTATATAAGTGCTTACGTAAGCACAACGGTAGGTCCTACGTTTCTCACTAGGGAAATTAGTCACTGGAATAACCGCTAGGTGGTAATTAATTAATTAATTAATAATTAATTAATTAATAATTATAATTATACGTATGCAATTAGTCACTGAAATAACCGCTAGGTGGTGGCACCTCTAATTAATTAATTATACGTAAGCAATTAGTCACTGAAATAACCGCTAGGTGGTGGCACCTCAAGGGAAGGGTAATCAATCAAAAGTGACAGGTCATCAATCACGTTTTTTATAAGTATGTTCCCGAAAACGTTTAGTGTCACCAAAACCCTTTGATCTTTTTTTATAAGTATGTTCCCGAAAAAGATAAGGACGTTTTTTATGCATAGAGCTAGGCCTAAAAGGGGGCGGGGCGAGCCCCCACCTATCCTATATACTACTAGCCTGTTTACACGTAGCGTTGAACTCGCGACAATACTGGATCACGTCGTGTCCAGTTTCGAATGTGCGTTGTGTATAAGCTGTGTATAGTATTTGCACAAGTGTCTGTCACATACATTACATATATATATATACATAAATTATAAAATGTTTCCTTCCCACAGACATAAACAAGCTCTGCCGTAAAACAGTTTGCTCTCCTCGCACACGTCACGTGACATACTCTTATACTTGGTCATAAATCTGAAACAGCAAATTATAATTATGTACTCTAACTATAACGCTCGTATTACGATAACAAACGAAACATATTTAACTACTGGATATTATTTATCACTACGTGATCTACTGGTGCCAAATATTATGCCTTACAGACGCACATAAACATCACCCGGATAAATGTAAGCGCGACAACGGTACAGCCTTTGAAGCCGTACTGCGGGGTGCAATGACAAAGAAAACAATTTAGCGGATCAGTGAACATACACAATGGAGACGGTTGCGAGCGATTCGCTATGGCCGCTGGGGGTTGTGAGCACGCATAGTGCTAATGTCACTAAACACCTTCTATACGTGACCCGGAGTGATTGTCAAGCGATGCCACTTTCTCTACGCTCAATGTCTGTGATAGTCTCGCTTAACCGACTCTCGTCTGGCTGCGTGACTTCGCTAGAACGATGATGAGCCAAGCGAATGCTGCCACCTCAAGGCGCCTGGATAATCGAGGCTATGTCTATGGAGAAGACGTCAAAGTATGGGGTTATCCGGCAGCTACAAAGAGAATGCTGACAGCAGGAATTGGTTTCGTATGTTACTAGCAATGCCATTCGTCCCAGTGCCACACGTGAAAGATGCATTTGTCAAGAGCATGTAGGAGACTTCAATGACTACTTCGACAGCACCTGAATGAACGAACAGTATCCAATCAAAATGTAGGATTTCTTTAAATATGACGGCCCTCGCACCAACAGTCAGGTTGAAGGGTATCACACGCAACTCATGAGGAAGTCAGGCAAAATGCACTCCAATGTCTTTGAGGTAGTTGAGCTGTTCTGTCAAGAAGAGGCCTCAACGCTCGTCTCCATCCTCCAGGTACAGTCGGATCAGCCTGCTCCCAAGCACAGGAAGAAGTACGTCAACCTTGACGCTCGTTTTGACGAACTTGGACTAGAATACGTGCTGTGTGACCAGGGAACTCCTGATGAGATACAATTCACGATGAACAATTTCACGTAATGTCATTGACTACTTATATATTGTGTGTACAAACAAATAACTGATCATCAACTTTGATCACACAGTGTAATGTTTTCTCACAACATTTTGATCAGTGCTACGAACACAGTAATGTGTTTATTTTACATTACCGTTTAATGTCTATTTCTCTTAGCGGCTGACGAACAAGAGGTTTTTTAAGGTTTCCCTCCAATCAAAAAGTCTTGACATTCTTTGAATGTGCACCAGATATATAACTATTTTCTTATTTCAAATCAGGGGCCGGTTTCATGAAGCGTACTTAAAGTTACGCAATTACTTAGCGTCACGTATTTGCGTAAACTCCAATGTTCGCTTATATTTTAAAAAATCACATCATCTACTAAGACAATCATCTTAGCGTTAAGAACGTTCTTAGCCACTTCATGAACCGACCCCAGGTGCCTAAAATTAAGTTGGGGCAGAACACTAAGTGGAACAGCCAGGTAGTGTTGGCAAAAGGATAAGTAGTGCCAGTAGCCCCCGAGGAGGCACGTGGCCTGTAGTTGTAAAGAAATGTAATTATAAGCAACGTTACATTTTTTATTATGTTTAGTTACGTAGAAATAAGAATGATGTCCAAAAGGACATATATTTAGTTAGACTTAGAATGTTAGACAGTCACTGAGTCAGTCTTCGATCAGGCACTCGACTCGTGAATTCCATGAAGATACTCCTAGAAAACCACCCCTGACACAGGAATTACAACAGTCGTATCATATCATATATAAGAATCAGCAGATTAAAGGTGAAGACATTAATATAGGGTTATATTTAAAACAAACAACAACTCTTCATAGTATATTTTTATTGTATTTATAGTGTATTCATGAAAGTGTATTGATACATCGTTTTCATGAAAAACATCTGCCTTTCTGCAATGAGTGCTAATACTTTAAGCACTTCAAACAATAGTTATATCAAATTAAACTGTACGTGTTGCTGGCGCTTGTCCTGTTGTAAATAACAGAAATATGGCGAGAAATGAATGACATTATAATATAGTGTGTGATTGCGTGCATGCAATATGACCATTACAACGGCTTTCTTCAATTATGTTAAGTCGTAATAATCCTATAAAAATCTGTCTTGAACAAAAATGAGAAGTACTTGTTGCTAGTGACCAAGGCTCAAACAGAACAAAGCTTATAATGTCACCTAAAATAGTGCGGGGAAAATATGTACACAAGAATCGGGTAGCGTTACAAATAAACCACAGTAACTATTTAACTAAAAAACAGAATAACTTGACACAGCTAAACAACATAATATACCTGAAAATCAGCCCTTCACCATGACATAAAATATTAAAAATATACACAGGAGAGATCACAAAGACTTCGGGTTGTGTAAAAAAGTTAGCTTGAACATGTGTATATAATTTAATCACCATTTTATCAAGGCTGTATTTGATTACGAAATACTGATTACAAATACAGCATTCCAGGTAATGTTAATATCGTTATTACGCCTACCAAAATGCAAAGGTCTCATTCCGTCACGTTATCTCTGACATCTGGTTGTGCTGACAATAAATAATAATCTAAATTAACTTTAGATTACATTGTGTCAATCATACAAATATTGTGAAATTTATTAAATTACAAGATTAATATTATGCGTCATGCTATCGATAACATTTATTAGAATTACGGTGGCAACCATTTGACAGATTACGATGAATTATTATTACAATCACATCCGAACCAAACCACACTTATCTCAGATTTGTCACAGAAATTTGCACGGACCAACACAGCAGCCACGAATGAAAGATGCCAAGCTAAATATATTGTAGACATCTTGTGTTTAATTTCCACACAAATTAGTCGCATGTTCATTGACAATTGTTCAAACGCTGGCGAAGGAATTATTGCGACCAGACAAACAATTGTACATAAACAAATTACAAAGATACTGTTAATCTTTTCACCTAACAGAATAAATAAGTTCACTAGCCTAGGCAATTTAGCATAAATAAAGCAATAATTGAATTCAAATAAATCGAGGGAGCGGTGCTATGATCATTGAAGAAGCGAAAACTGTTCTCATGTGAAACTAGACGCCACCTACACAGTGTTAGCTCAGCACACTGCATAAAACAAAACTGAGTCACATTCGCACAACCGATGACACCAGAGGTGGCGCCACCTAGAAACTGCCATCGTCAGAATCGGTGGAAACGGGTCGTCTCACGTGTCGCAGATTGGCCTTGACCTCGGCGACGTAGCTGCGTGATTGTGTTGACGTGTTCACACCGTTCGATGACATCTTCAGACTTGACGCACTCTGTTGGTGTCTATGGCGCCGACGCTGACTTGGTGAAGATGACATTCGTCGGATTGGTGTCGGCGAACTCTCATCGGGGCTGACAAAGCCACTCTCGGTTGACTTTGATGTCACCGAACGACTCCTGCAGGAATAAACACAAGATATACTTTGATGTCACTGACCGACTCCTGTGAGAATAAACACAAGATATACTTTGATGTCAATGAACGACTCCTGTGGGAATAAACACAAGATATACTTTGATGTCACTGACAGACTCCTGTGGGAATAAACGCAAGACATACTTTGATGTCAATGACCGACTCCTGTGGGAATAAACACAAGATATACTTTGATGTCAATGACAGACTCCTGTGGGAATAAACACAAGACATACTTTGATGTCAATGACCGACTCCTGTGGGAATAAACACAAGATATACTTTGATGTCACTGACAGACTCCTGTGGGAATAAACACAAGACATACTTTGATGTCAATGACCGACTCCTGTGAGAATAAACACAAGATATACTTTGATGTCAATGACCAACTCCTGCAGGAATAAACGCAAGACATACTTTGATGTCACTGACAGACTCCTGTGGGAATAAACGCAAGACATACTTTGATGTCACTGACAGACTCCTGTGGGAATAAACACAAGATATACTTTGATGTCACTGACCGACTCCTGTGAGAATAAACACAAGATATACTTTGATGTCAATGAATGACTCCTGTGGGAATAAACACAAGATATACTTTGATGTCACTGACAGACTCCTGTGGGAATAAACGCAAGACATACTTTGATGTCAATGACCGACTCCTGTGGGAATAAACACAAGATATACTTTGATGTCAATGACAGACTCCTGTGGGAATAAACACAAGACATACTTTGATGTCAATGACCGACTCCTGTGAGAATAAACACAAGATATACTTTGATGTCAATGACCAACTCCTGCAGGAATAAACGCAAGACATACTTTGATGTCACTGACAGACTCCTGTGGGAATAAACGCAAGACATACTTTGATGTCACTGACAGACTCCTGTGGGAATAAACACAAGATATACTTTGATGTCACTGACAGACTCCTGTGGGAATAAACACAAGATATACTTTGATGTCAATGACCAACTCCTGCAGGAATAAACACAAGATATACTTTGATGTCACTGACCGACTCCTGCAGGAATAAACACAAGATACAGTTTGATGTCAATGAATGACTGTTTTTAGCAATAAGTACTTTTTATTTAGGAGCTTCAACAGGGATGCAGTTGAAGGTCTGAAAGGGAGCCGGCAGATGAACGTTTTTTGGGAGCTTGCAATATGTCGGAAAATGCATCGCTGGGCCTGACACATGGACTGTAGTATTAAAAGCAATATATATAAATAAGCGCTTATTAACCAGAAGAATAAATGTATTTTTAGAACTGCATACAAATACTGGTACAACAGCATATTGCTATTTGTGGCCCGCCACAGTGACCCGGGTATTAAGTCGCAAAGACCTATTCTGCACACGAGCCAAAAATAGCTGACTAGGTCATGTCTCAACAATGTTTTATTTTGGCAGAAATGCGTATCTTATATCACCTTTCAATGGCCAGTTTTCTTCGACAAGTAACCAAAACTCATAAAATAAATGCATCAAAGAAGCCACATATTAAAAATCAACAGACAATATCAATAAAAATTAAATAGTTTCTCAAAATGTCGCTTTTTGAAGTTTGCATAAATTTTAGCAATAACTCAAAAACTACTGAAGGTATTTCAACAAATGAGATATCATTTTCAAGCTGGTGATCTGTGGAATACAAAAAGGTACACACAACTCTATATCAGAATGTTGCACATGTGACACAGTTTACAGACAGTGAACACTCACTTGTCCCTCTTGGAGGGGGTGGGGTGGATAGGGAAGGTCTCGTCCCTGCTGTGGCTCCCGTTTCTCTCCCGCTCCATGGCCAGGGAGTTGCCCTTGAAGCAGATCACCTCCGCCAGGTGCTCATGGGTCGAGCCGATGTATACCGCCCCCGGGGTGATCGCTGCCCCCAGGTACCGCGGGTTGAAGATATTGATGAAGGTCCTAGAGCCACACCTACAGCACAGACAGGCACACCTACAGCACAAACAGGCACACCTACAGCACAGACAAGCACACCTACAGCACAGGTAGACACACCTGCAGCACAGGGAGACACACTTGCAGCACAGGTAGACACACCTACAGCACTGATAGGCACACCTACATCACAGGTAGGCACACCTACAGCACAGGTAGGCACACCTACAGCACAGGTAGACACACGTACAGTACAGGTAGACACACCTACAGCACAGGTAGACACACCTACAGCACAGGTAGACACACCTACAGCACAGGTAGACACACCTACAGCACAGGTAGACACACCTACTGCACAGGTAGACACACCTACAGCACAGGGAGACACACCTACAGCACAGGTAGTACAGGTGATAGTAGAGAACTCCCACTTTTAACAGCACAGCAGTGTCTCTAGACAGGAAAAAGACGGTGCTAAATGTACTATTCAACTTTTAAATAAAAGTGCTAAACGTGATACCCCGTGTCTGGGTTTGTTTGCATAGAATGCAACGTATATCTACAAACTCCTTGTAAGAAGAATTCAAACGGGGCGAATGCATGGAGGAAAGTAGATGGCGTGATGGGAGACAGGCACATATCACAAAAACTCAAGGGAAAGGTACCATGCGCATGTGTGACACCAGCCTACCTGTATGGCCTAGAAACTATAGCAATGACAGGCTGCGGTGGGAGGATTGCATGAAGAGACTTGGAGGGATGGAAAGGGGAATGGAGAAACAGAGCAAAAGACTGAGGAGAATGGTGGTAGAGAAAGTAGGGCAAGTGCAATGAGAAGGAAGAGAAAAAAGAAAATGTCGACGTATCCAAGTCGGCCTCACCCCTGAAGACAGGGAACGATGGGGAGAACAACATGAAAAATACCCCTAATGCCACGCAAATACACTAAAGATTCCATGACAAATGACATAAGTGTCCAGATGTCACCTCTATGCTTTCATGCACTTGAGGATGCGGTATCCAGCCGCTTTCAGGGGCTCCAGATCTAAAGTGGAACGCAAAGTATATAGTCGAGATGCGTGTGCATGCGTGTGTGTGTGTGTATGTTGTGGTCTCTGTGTGTGAGCGCATGTGTGTGTGCATTCGTGCGTGCGTGCGTGTTGTGAGACTCACGGGCTGTCACAGTGAGCGGGGAGGATCTCCACCACCTGCAGCGTGTTGAAGTAGGTGATGTAGTGGTCTGTGTGTGCGTGCGTGCGTGCATGCGTGCATGTTGTGAGACTCACGGGCTGTCACAGTGAGCGGGGAGGATCTCCACCACCTGCAGCGTGTTGAAGTAGGTGATGTAGTGGTCTGTGTGTGCGTGCGTGCGTGCGTGCGTGCGTGTGTGCGTGTCGTGAGACTCACGGGCTGTCACAGTGAGCAGGCAGGATCTCCACCACCTGCAGCGTGTTGAAGTAGGTGATGTAGAGGTCTGTGTGTGAGTGCGTGTGCATTCATTCGTGCGTGCGTGTTGTGAGACTCACGGGCTGTTACAGTAAGCGGGCAGGATCTCCACCACCTGCAGCGTGTTGAAGTAGGTGATGTAATGGTCTGTGTGTGCGTGCGTGCATGCGTGCGTGTTGTGAGATTCACGGGCTGTCACAGTGAGCGGGAAGGATCTCCACCACCTGCGGCGTGTTGAAGTAGGTGATGTAGTGGTCTGTGTGTGCGTGCGTGCGTGCGTGCATGCGTGCATGTTGTGAGACTCACGGGCTGTCACAGTGAGCGGGGAGGATCTCCACCACCTGCAGCATGTTGAAGTAGGTGATGTAGTGGTCTGTGTGTGCGTGCGTGCGTGCGTGCGTGTTGTGAGACTCACGGGCTGTCACAGTGAGCGGGCAGGATCTCCACCACCTGCAGCGTGTTGAAGTAGGTGATGTAGTGGTCTGTGTGTGCGTGCGTGCGTGCGTGCGTGTGTGCGTGTTGTGAGACTCACGGGCTGTCACAGTGAGCGGGGAGGATCTCCACCACCTGCAGCGTGTTGAAGTAGGTGATGTAGTGGTCTGTGTGTGCGTGCGTGCGTGCGTGCGTGCATGTTGTGAGACTCACGGGCTGTCACAGTGAGCGGGCAGGATCTCCACCACCTGCAGCGTGTTGAAGTAGGTGATGTAGTGGTCTGTGTGTGCGTGCGTGCGTGCGTGTGTGCGTGTTGTGAGACTCACGGGCTGTCACAGTGAGCGGGGAGGATCTCCACCACCTGCAGCGTGTTGAAGTAGGTGATGTAGTGGTCTGTGTGTGCGTGCGTGCGTGCGTGCGTGCGTGTTGTGAGACTCACGGGCTGTCACAGTGAGCGGGGAGGATCTCCACCACCTGCAGCGTGTTGAAGTAGGTGATGTAGTGGTCTGTGTGTGCGTGCGTGCGTGCGTGCGTGCGTGTTGTGAGACTCACGGGCTGTCACAGTGAGCGGGGAGGATCTCCACCACCTGCAGCGTGTTGAAGTAGGTGATGTAGTGGTCTGTGTGTGAGTGCGTGCGTGCGTGCATGCGTGCGTGTGTGTTGTGAGACTCACGGGCTGTTACAGTAAGCGGGCAGGATCTCCATCACCTGCAGCGTGTTGAAGTAGGTGATGTAGTGGTCTGTGTGTGCGTGCGTGCGTGCGTGCATGTTGTGAGACTCACGGGCTGTCACAGTGAGCGGGCAGGATCTCCATCACCTGCAGCGTGTTGAAGTAGGTGATGTAGTGGTCTGTGTGCGTGCGTGCGTGCGTGCGTGCATGTTGTGAGACTCACGGGCTTTCACAGTGAGCAGGCAGGATCTCCATCACCTGCAGCGTGTTGAAGTAGGTGATGTAGAGGTATGTGTGTGTGTCATGGTCTGTGTGTGTGCGTGCGTGCGTGCGTGCGTGCATGTTGTGAGACTCACGGGCTGTCACAGTGAGCGGGCAGGATCTCCACCACCTGCAGCGTGTTGAAGTAGGTGATGTAGAGGTATGGAGCCTCGTACGCTGAAAGAACACTTGGGATGACACAAGGATCAAATCACATCAATAAACACAACCTACATTCTGTACATTACAAGATTACAAACTACACACGTTGAAACATCCACTTATGAATATATGTCAAATGTGTCGTCAATTCTGAAAAACATTCTTGTTGTTAAAACAGATTTAGCAAAATGTTTGGATTCACTTGGAAGAACCTACTTATAAAACCTGACATTCTAATGTTTAGCATTTCCACCCAACTAGCTATCAGGGTAATAAACATAATATGGATGGCAATTGGGCAAGGACACAATTGACCTATCCATCCTGTGACCTCTTGCCTAGCAAAACATTCGTCAGGCAATAAAAAATGTATACTGAACACGTGGTGCGTTAGTGCATTCCGCCAGAGTTTGTTGAAATTCTGGCCACAAAAATGGTCTTTATGATAAAAAACATAAAGATATGTTTTTAAAATGACAACACTGCGTGAGAATGTTTGATTTATGAGATGTCATGACGCAATATGCCAATAGTAATATCATTCACATATATTACCGTCATCAACATTGGTGGTAAAGCCAAAGCTTGACGGATGTTATGGGCAAAACTGTGATTGTGACGTAGACAAACCGCAACATTGATTGACTAATTAACTCTGTGTAGCTCGGTCTTAACAAACCATAGTGTACTTTTAGCCCTGTGCCTTTATGAAGTGCATGTTATAACATCAAAACTATCACAAGAATACCATTTGGTGCCTCTAGATTTTAGTTGACTCAGCCATCCAATCAGCTTTAATAGAAGTGATTATGTGACCGCATCAACTCACCAAACGTTAGGGGCAGGCCGCTCCAGCGAATATCCTCCTGTCGACTTCTTCGACCCCCGGCATTCACAAACACACCAAACTCTGTAGACAAGACATGTGACTTTAGACGCCAGCCACACGGCCACACACACACGTACACATTTTGGACATAAGAACCACAAGTGCCACACCATGTACTGGTGGGGATCTGAACCCAATGCTAAGTGTATACAGTTTGGACTTAGTGACCTTATGAGACCTGGCCCCCAAGCTTTCTTTCCCGTCTCCTCCCTACCCTGCCCTCCGTGCCCCACCCCTCACATATCCTGCCCTTCCCTCATCTCCCTTCCCCTCCATGCCCCACCCCTCCCCTACACCCAGCCGGTGGCGAGTGTCCCGGTGGTGAGTGTCCCGGTGACGAGTGTCCCGGTGGCATATCCTGGTGACTGCTTTCAGTATAAAAGAGGAAAATCTATTTTAAAAAGCAAAGTCATGTTTATGAGCTGTACGGAATGTTAGTGAAACAGCCCCAGTCGACCCGACTGACAAACGCCCTCACCATTGAAACAGAGCAGGAATTCTTCTAGTTCATTGTCGTGGGCAACGGGGAGAACTGCGATGGGGAAACTGTCGTAGTGCGCCGCGCCAAACGCCGCAAACGCCAGGGTCGCGTCCTCCTTACACAGCATCTCTACAACAGACAGACACAGTGTAGCAACAACTACACCACTACAACAGACAGACACAGTGTAGCATCAACTACACCATTACAACAGATAGACACAGTGTAGCATCAACTACACCACTACAACAGACAGACACAGTGTAGCAACAACTACATCTCTACAACAGAGACACAGTGTAGCATCAACTACACCACTACAACAGACAGACACAGTGTAGCAACAACTACACCACTACAACAGACAGACACAGTGTAGCATCAACTACATCTATACAACAGACAGACACAGTGTAGCAACAACTACATCTCTACAACAGACAAACACAGTGTAGCATCAACTACACCATTACAACAGATAGACACAGTGTAGCAACAACTACACCACTACAACAGACAGACACAGTGTAGCAACAACTACACCACTACAACAGACAGTCACAGTGTAGCATCAACTACACCATTACAACAGATAGACACAGTGTAGCATCAACTACACCACTACAACAAACAGACACAGTGTAGCAACAACTACATCTCTACAACAGAGACACAGTGTAGCATCAACTACACCACTACAACAGACAGACACAGTGTAGCATCAACTACACCACTACAACAGACAGACACAGTGTAGCATCAACTACACCTCTACAACAGACAGACACAGTGCAGCATCAACTACACCACTACAACAGACAGACACAGTGTAGCAACAACTACATCTCTTCACAGACAGACATAGTGTAGCAACAACTACACCACTACAACAGACAGACACAGTGTAGCAACAACTACATCTATACAACAGACAGACACAGTGTAGCAACAACTACATCTCTTCACAGACAGACATATTGTAGCAACAACTACACCACTACAACAGACAGACACAGTGTAGCAACAACTACATCTATACAACAGACAGACACAGTGTAGCAACAACCACATCTCTACACAGATAGACACAGTGTAGCAACAACTACATCTATACAGCAGACAGACATAGTGTAGCAACAACTACATATCTACACAGACAGACACAGTGTAGCAACAACTACATCTATACAGCAGACAGACACATTGTAGCAACTACACAGAGACCAATACATACATTGAACTGTTTAAATAGATTTATGCTCACCTAACTCAACATCATAAGAACAATGACACAGGAACAGGAAAAGATAATTCATTATGCCTTTTTTTGAAAGGAATTTGGCATACACTTTATAGGCATTTACAGCCGATTGCTTCCCTATCTATTAAATTTTTCATGTTTATATATATCTGTCACCACAATTTACATGTACACGATTTCTTTCAATTCAGACATAAACTGTGGTACATTTCTGTCAGTTATCTGTAGAAAATCGCGGTGCTGATGAAAGTGTTGACCTTGTATTACATTTCCACCAGTGCATACAACTAGCAGACAACAAAGGACAACACACCTGACATGACGTAGCTGACGGCATCTATCTTGTAGAACCTGTCGGTGCCAATGATGATGTAGTTCTGGCCAAAGTGCATGCAGCTGCACGGCTGTTTGATGACAAGGTCCTACAGAGAGGCGAGTGTTAGGATGAGTGCACAGACTTCACAATGACAGTTCTCCACACCTGCGCACCCAACTTTCAGGGTGGCGTGCCATAGTTTCTCAGGCACGCCACCCTGAGAAACTATGGTCTTCTAATGGCCCAACATTATCACAAACTCCCTGTTTGCTCCCGATATATGCTTAGCAACTCTTGCTGTCAATTTTAACATTACAAGCTAATTTTTTCATAGACACTCTTGAAATTTCTAATTTTAGTTTTAGCATAAGTGCCTCTTTACAGCTGTAGTAGTTGCCATCATTTATAATTTCAGCACATCACATACCTTCCACACCACATACCTTCCACACCACATACCTTCCACACCACATACCTTCCACACCACATACCTTCCACACCACATACCTTCCACACCACATACCTTCCACACCACATACCTTCCACACCACATACCTTCCACACCACATACCTTCCACACCACATACCTTCCACACCACATACCTTCCACACCACATACCTTCCACACCACATACCTTCCACACCACATACCTTCCACACCACATACCTTCCACACCACATACCTTCCACACCACATACCTTCCACATACATACCTTCCACATCAAATACCTTCCACACCACATACCTTCCACACCACATACCTTCCACACCACATACCTTCCACATCACATACCTTCCACATCACATACCTTCCACATCAAATACCTTCCACACCACATACCTTCCACACCACATACCTTCCACACCACATACCTTCCACACCACATACCTTCCACACCACATACCTTCCACACCACATACCTTCCACACCACATACCTTCCACATCACATTACCTTCCACACCACATACCTTCCACACCACATACCTTCCACACCACATACCTTCCACACCACATACCTTCCACACCACATACCTTCCACACCACATACCTTCCACACCACATACCTTCCACACCACATACCTTCCACACCACATACCTTCCACACCACATACCTTCCACACCACATACCTTCCACACCACATACCTTCCACACCACATACCTTCCACACCACATACCTTCCACACCACATACCTTCCACACCACATACCTTCCACACCACATACCTTCCACACCACATACCTTCCACACCACACATACCTTCCACACCACATACCTTCCACACCACATACCTTCCACACCACATACCTTCCACATCACATACCTTCCACATACCTTCCACACCACATACCTTCCACACCACATACCTTCCACACCACATACCTTCCACACCACATACCTTCCACACCACATACCTTCCACACCACATACCTTCCACATCACATACCTTCCACACCACATACCTTCCACACCACATACCTTCCACACCACATACCTTCCACACCACATACCTTCCACATCACATACCTTCCACACAATTTAATTTCCCTAATGCCTTTTTCGAGGAGTTTCTTTCTGGACCCCGTTTCCCTTTTTTATCAAGGGAAAATGTTTACGTAAGATACATGCAAAATCTAAGTTCGCAAAATCTCCAAACAATGAATGTATGTGTGTATGGTGGTTTAGTCTTGTCGTGTTAACAGCACAGAGCAACATTTCTCACGATAAATCACAAAACATATTTATTTCAGTGTTTTCCAAGAATCTAAATTACTACCATTTTTATCAAAAGTGCTGTGCTTCAATTAAAATAATCGTTGCTCATTTAAATTCAGTGTCGCCACATATCAGCTTATTTAGCTAACAGTTAACATGTGAACTACCAGAAGTATCGCCACATATCAGCTTATTTAGCTAACAGTTAACATGTGAACTACCAGAAGTATCGCCACATATCAGCTTATTTAGCTAACAGTTAACATTTGAACTACCAGAAGTATCGCCACATATCAGCTTATTTAGCTAACAGTTAACATGTGAACTACCAGAAGTATCGCCACATATCAGCTTATTTAGCTAACAGTTAACATGTGAACTACCAGAAGTATCGCCACATATCAGCTTATTTAGCAAACAGTTAACATGTGAACTACCAGAAGTATGCAATGTTAATTTCAGGTATACCATCAGAGTGGTAAACACCGATGTTACTTTTTCACATCTACGGGGTTTCATGGTTGCTCACTAGATGGCGCCCTGGGAAGAACGTTCCCATACAGCGTTACACAGTAAAGCTAATTAAAACAAAATCCTAGTTTCCACGACTTGTTTACTTTGCAAGATCCTGCGTGTAAATCAGCCGTCTCCATCAGGCTGTCTACCCGTTGACCTCTCATGAAGAACGGAACATTTGACGTACTTTCTTAACCGTGAAGGTCTCCGCACCGTAGTTGTACTTCATCAACACGACGTTGTCGGCGGTCGCGACGCACAGGTAGATGGCGCCACTGACACTGCCCCAGCTGAACGTGGTGCATGCGGTGATGTCGTGAACGGTGCGGGGCGCCACACTGAGGCTCGAGTCTCGCTCGTAGTTTCTCTTCAGTGATTGCATGTTGATGGTCACCAAGCGGCGCTCCTTCTCTGAAAACGACACACGTAATTCGTGTTAACCCTTTAGTCCTCAACCAGCAGAAACAGCCCACAGATACACTGTACATGGTAAGAATGGGTGCAGAGAGACTACAGAAGTGAGCAGAGGCGGGGAAACATAAAAGTCGTGGGAAAATGCATTACACAATATACTGTTTTTACAATATACCATTTTATATAATTGATTTGTTTAGATGTTTTACATAATTTTGCCTGTACATTTGTGTAAAATTCACGACCCTTAGGAAGATAAAATGTTTCTTTTATAAGATTATCGTGAATATAGAATGTCTAGTATTATTATTAAAATTGGAAGACGACATCTTTAGACAGAAGGAGGAAGAAGGGAGATGGAGGGCAGTGGCGCAGAGGCGCAGTGGCGCAGTGGCTACAGCTTTGGACTCTCGACCGAGAGAACCCGGGTTCGAATCCTGTGGTGCGGTGTCAAACCTTGAGCATGTTTGTTCACTCTACATTGCTTCAGTTCAAACAGCTGTATGAATGAGTACCTAGCTATAGACAGTGGTGGATATTTGTGTATGAAAAGCTTTCACGCAT
This sequence comes from Paraescarpia echinospica, assembly GCA_020002185.1. Taxonomy (NCBI): domain Eukaryota; kingdom Metazoa; phylum Annelida; class Polychaeta; order Sabellida; family Siboglinidae; genus Paraescarpia; species Paraescarpia echinospica. The sequence continues at coordinate 7,646,136 of CM034539.1, read as the reverse complement.
TAATTGCAGCGAGAGCTGGATGTTTCCCAGAGAAGTCGAGACGGTGTTCGATTGAACAGGTCTGTCAGAGAGTAAAGTGTTAAGTGCTTTGAGCAGTCCTGAGGACTGGATACTGCGCTATATAAAAACTTACCTTTCTTGTGGAGAGAGGGAGCTGTTGACTGGAAGTGGTGGAAGGAAAGAACAGAAAGAGCTGCACAAGACAGTGGACCAGGAGGAAGAAGGAAGGTGGAGAGAGGGAGCTGTTGACTGGAAGTGGTGGAAGGAAAGAACAGAAAGAGCTGCACAAGACAGTGGACCAGGAGGAAGAAGGAAGGTGGAGACAGGGAGCTGTTGACTGGAAGTGGTGGAAGGAAAGAACAGAAAGAGCTGCACAAGACAGTGGACCAGGAGGAAGAAGGAAGGTGGAGAGAGGGAGCTGTTGACTGGAAGTAGTGGAAGGAGAGAACAGAAAGAGCTGCACAAGACAGTGGACCAGGAGGAAGAAGGAAGATGGAGACAGGGAGCTGTTGACTGGAAGCAGTGGAAGGAGAGAACAGAAAGAGCTGCACAAGACAGTGGACCAGGAGGAAGAAGGAAGGTGGAGACAGAGAGCTGTTGACTGGAAGTGGTGGAAGGAAAGAACAGAAAGAGCTGCACAAGACAGTGGACCAGGAGGAAGAAGGAAGGTGGAGAGAGGGAGCTGTTGACTGGAAGCAGTGGAAGGAAAGAACAGAAAGAGCTGCACAAGACAGTGGACTAGGAGGAAGAAGGAAGGTGGAGAGAGGGAGTTGTTGACTGGAAGAAGTGGAAGGAGAGAACAGAAAGAGCTGCACAAGACAGTGGACCAGGAGGAAGAAGGAAGATGGAGACAGGGAGCTGTTGACTGGAAGCAGTGGAAAGAGAGAACAGAAAGAGCTGCACAAGACAGTGGACCAAGAGGAAGAAGGAAGGTGGAGACAGGAAGTTGTTGACTGGAAGCAGTGGAAGGAGAGAACAGAAAGAGCTGCACAAGACAGTGGACCAGGAGGAAGAAGGAAGGTGGAGACAGGGAGCTGTTGACTGGAAGCAGTGGAAGGAGAGAACAGAAAGAGCTGCACAAGACAGTGGACCAGGAGGAAGAAGGAAGATGGAGACAGGGAGCTGTTGACTGGAAGCAGTGGAAGGAGAGAACAGAAAGAGCTGCACAAGACAGTGGACCAAGAGGAAGAAGGAAGGTGGAGACAGGGAGCTGTTGACTGGAAGCAGTGGAAGGAAAGAACAGAAAGAGCTGCACAAGACAGTGGACCAGGAGGAAGAAGGAAGGTGGAGACAGGGAGCTGTTGACTGGAAACAGTGGAAGGAGAGAACAGAAAGAGCTGCACAAGACAGTGGACCAGGAGGAAGAAGGAAGATGGAGACGGGAGCTGTTGACTGCAAGCAGTGGAAGGAGAGAACAGAAAGAGCTGCACAAGACAGTGGACCAGGAGGAAGAAGGAAGGTGGAGACAGGGAGCTGTTGACTGGAAGCAGTGGAAGGAGAGAACAGAAAGAGCTGCACAAGACAGTGGACCAGGAGGAAGAAGGAAGGTGGAGAGAGAGAGCTGTTGACTGGAAGCAGTGGAAGGAGAGAACAGAAAGAGCTGCACAAGACAGTGGACCAGGAGGAAGAAGGAAGGTGGAGACAGAGAGCTGTTGACTGGAAGCAGTGGAAGGAGAGAACAGAAAGAGCTGCACAAGAGAGTGGACCAGGAGGAAGAAGGAAGGTGGAGACAGGGAGCTGTTGACTGGAAGCAGTGGAAGGAGAGAACAGAAAGAGCTGCACAAGACAGTGGACCAGGAGGAAGAAGGAAGGTGGAGACAGAGAGCTGTTGACTGGAAGCAGTGGAAGGAGAGAACAGAAAGAGCTGCACAAGACAGTGGACCAGAAGGAAGAAGGAAGGTGGAGACAGGGAGCTGTTGATTGGAAGCAGAGAACAGAAAGCGCTGCACAAGACAGTGGACCAGGAGGAAGAAGGAAGGTGGAGAGAGAGAGAGCTGTTGACTGGAAGCAGTGGAAGGAGAGAACAGAAAGAGCTGCACAAGACAGTGGACCAGGAGGAAGAAGGAAGGTGGAGACAGAGAGCTGTTGACTGGAAGCAGTGGAAGGAGAGAACAGAAAGAGCTGCACAAGACAGTGGACCAGGAGGAAGAAGGAAGATGGAGACAGGGAGCTGTTGACTGGAAGCAGTGGAAGGAGAGAACAGAAAGAGCTGCACAAGACAGTGGACCAGGAGGAAGAAGGAAGGTGGAGACAGAGAGCTGTTGACTGGAAGTGGTGGAAGGAAAGAACAGAAAGAGCTGCACAAGACAGTGGACTAGGAGGAAGAAGGAAGGTGGAGAGAGGGAGTTGTTGACTGGAAGCAGTGGAAGGAGAGAACAGAAAGAGCTGCACAAGACAGTGGACCAGGGGGAAGAAGGAAGATGGAGACAGGGAGCTGTTGACTGGAAGCAGTGGAAGGAGAGAACAGAAAGAGCTGCACAAGACAGTGGACCAAGAGGAAGAAGGAAGGTGGAGACAGGGAGCTGTTGACTGGAAGCAGTGGAAGGAGAGAACAGAAAGAGCTGCACAAGACAGTGGACCAGGAGGAAGAAGGAAGGTGGAGACAGGGAGCTGTTGATTGGAAGCAGTGGAAGGAGAGAACAGAAAGAGCTGCACAAGACAGTGGACCAAGAGGAAGAAGGAAGGTGGAGACAGGGAGCTGTTGACTGGAAGCAGTGGAAGGAAAGAACAGAAAGAGCTGCACAAGACAGTGGACCAGGAGGAAGAAGGAAGATGGAGACAGGGAGCTGTTGACTGGAAGCAGTGGAAGGAGAGAACAGAAAGAGCTGCACAAGACCGTGGACCAGGAGGAAGAAGGAAGGTGGAGACAGGGAGCTGTTGACTGGAAGCAGTGGAAGGAGAGAACAGAAAGAGCTGCACAAGACAGTGGATCAGGAGGAAGAAGGAAGGTGGAGAGAGAGAGCTGTTGACTGGAAGCAGAGAACAGAAAGAGCTGCACAAGACAGTGGACCAGGAGGAAGAAGGAAGGTGGAGACAGAGAGCTGTTGACTGGAAGCAGTGGAAGGAGAGAACAGAAAGAGCTGCACAAGAGAGTGGACCAGGAGGAAGAAGGAAGGTGGAGACAGGGAGCTGTTGACTGGAAGCAGTGGAAGGAGAGAACAGAAAGAGCTGCACAAGACAGTGGACCAGGAGGAAGAAGGAAGGTGGAGACAGAGAGCTGTTGACTGGAAGCAGTGGAAGGAGAGAACAGAAAGAGCTGCACAAGACAGTGGACTAGGTGGAAGAAGGAAGGTGGAGACAGGGAGCTGTTGATTGGAAGCAGAGAACAGAAAGCGCTGCACAAGACAGTGGACCAGGAGGAAGAAGGAAGGTGGAGAGAGAGAGCTGTTGACTGGAAGCAGTGGAAAGAGAGAACAGAAAGAGCTGCACAAGACAGTGGACCAGGAGGAAGAAGGAAGGTGGAGACAGAGAGCTGTTGACTGGAAGCAGTGGAAGGAGAGAACAGAAAGAGCTGCACAAGACAGTGGACCAGGAGGAAGAAGGAAGGTGGAGACAGAGAGCTGTTGACTGGAAGCAGTGGAAGGAGAGAACAGAAAGAGCTGCACAAGACAGTGGACCAGGAGGAAGAAGGAAGATGGAGACAGGGAGCTGTTGACTGGAAGCAGTGGAAGGAAAGAACAGAAAGAGCTGCACAAGACAGTGGACCAGAAGGAAGAACAAGTTGGATACAAATCGTACTACCCTGTTGTAGCTGTGTCTCCAAAAACAAAGGAATCACCTCATCAGACAAGCATATCATCCTGGAAAATGAAGAACTCAAGACTATGAGAGAGTTCTGCTTCTTAGGCAGCATAGTACCTTCTACAGAGAGGAACGTTGACAGGCAAACAGCCTTAGCATCAGCAGCCTTTGGTAGACTCAGAAACAACATATTTTCAAACAGAGGCATCTCAATAAGAATGAAATCCAGACTATACGGGGCCCTTATACTGCCTATAGCAATTTAGGGTGCAGAAACCTGGACACTACCATCACAAGAGATGCAGTTTTTGAGATGCGTTGCCTGCGGGCTATCAAAGGTGTTACCATGGCAGACAGATCACAAAATAGCCAGATCATAGATGAGACATTCACCCCTGAATCCATCTCAGATGTCATCAGACATAGAAGATTCCAGTGGTTTGGACATGTCTGCCGTGTGCCAAGCTAAACCTCATAAAATTAGCTTACAAGGAAGACTTTAAAGGGCACAGAAAACAAGGAAGGCCAAGGAAGAGGCGGAGTGACCAAGTTAGACAGGACACTGGACTCCCGCTTTTAACAGCAGAGCAGGGTGCTCTAGACAGGACAAAATGGAGGGGGGGTGACATCCAGGAGGATAGCGACGGGTCAAATTGGCCTAGGCATTTAAGTCAAGTCAAGTAGCCTAGTTTGTCTGTAGTGACAAGATGCCTTCTAGTGAGAGTTTCAGTCGTACCTGTGATGACTGCAAGCACGTCCAGGCGGGGATACGATGCCATCGCGTAGACGCTGTTCAGACCTTCGACCTCCGTCAGCTCCTGCCCTCTGGTGGGGTGTGAGTGCAACAACACGTAGAGCCCATCATCCACACCAACCAGCATCACCTGGTGAGAGACAAGGCAATCGATTGATTAACAAAATATGTCAACATTTGCCCTGGTCGGGATTTGTTTAATACAGAATATTGGTACGTGTAGTTTATGTAGAATATTGGTAAATTTATTTAACAGAATCTTGGGAAGTTTACAAAATAATCTAGACAAATAATTTATGATATAATCTTGGAAGCAACAAAATCTTTCAGAGTGGTATTTAGCAAATGTTTGAATAAGTTATAATCTGTCCTACTGAAAAAAACTAATTTTGGTTACAAAATCGATCATACGTCATACGTATTTGTGAGGGAAATGATATTCTGTTTCTAAATAACCATATACAGTGGAACCTCACTATTCAGGTCAGCCTTGGGACTGGACCAAAATGACCTTAATAGTGAGGTGACTGCAATATCAGCACTAATTCCCTAGACACCTTGAAAAATGTTGGGAATGTCCTAGCGTAACCTTAGTAGTATCACAAAGGTGACTGTCAACACAAGGACTCTATTTGGTTATTACTCAAATATAAATCTGTTTATTCTCCGTGTTATCTTCCTGACCTGGTTTTGGAGAGGGATGACACAGTTGATCTCAAGACAAGGCTCCTCGGTCACTTGCACTATCGTCTTACCTAGCACCTTCTGTAACAAACAAATACTCAGTGAGACTGAATGAACCATGTTTTCTTACCACTGCTGGTGGGTTCTGCTCCACTCACCTGGCGGAGAATTAGTCCCAGCCGACACACCGACCAATAGTGCACACTTTCCATGCTGATACAAGCAATCAGTAGGGGACCCCCCACATGGCAGGTGGGAAACCCCCACATGGCAGGTGAGACCTCCCACATGGCAGGTGGGAAAGCCCCCACTTGACAGTGAGACCTCCCACAAGGAGGGAGAAACTGACAGATCGCCACAAGTATTAAGCAAAAGAAGGACTCTTTGAAAATCTAGGAATGATAGTTAAAATACAAGAATCACAGGAATGCTGGGCCTTGTATAATAATTGTTAAAATACAAGAATCACAGGAATGCTAGGCCTTGTATAATAATTGTTAAAATACAAGAATCACAGGAATGCTGGGCCTTGTATAATAATTGTTAAAATACAAGAATCACAGGAATGCTAGGCCTTGTATAATAATTGTTAAAATACAAGAATCACAGGAATGCTGGGCCTTGTATAATAATTGTTAAAATACAAGAATCACAGGAATGCTAGGCCTTGTATAATAATTGTTAAAATACAAGAATCACAGGAATGCTGGGCCTTGTATAATAATTGCTAAAATACAAGAATCACAGGAATGCTGGGCCTTGTATAATAATTGCGTTGAGTTTAATCTGTGTGCCTAGACTTGTGTCTGCGAGGCCATTCTTCTCTCACCGCCTTGTTGATTCGTTCCTCCTTGCCGCTGTGGTTTGCTATCGCCTCCAAGGTCGCCACCCACTTCTGCTTCTCGGCAAAGGTCAAGGCCATCAGGTAGATATTCCTGTAGTGGAAAGGTCAAGGCCTTCACGCATAAACTCGTCACAGATTGATAAATAGTTCAATGGTATATAGACACATATTAATAACACTGTCCATGATACATTGGATGGCGCTACATGCACACAGGCAAGAGTGGAGACATTAGTATTTAACATATTAATAACACTGTCCATGATACATTGGATGGCGCTACATGCACACAGGCAAGAGTGGAGAGACATTAATATTTAACAATGACACATGTCAAAATAAAACACGTTAATATATTGATATACCACATCCTGAACCATGTCAACAAATGTTGTCTGTGTCACAGATATGGAACAGTGTCTAAAATATGTTATACAATTAGTAATTTATTAACTAAGAAAATAAAAAATATTAATTAAAAATTCATCAATCCTTCACTTACTTACTTCCCTAATGTAGTTGCATTAAATTTTATTTTTCAGTAACACATTTTAATTATACAGTAATTAACTAACTAATCCTGTAACATATATATTAAAGTCTTCCATATCTATGACAAAGAAAAAAGACAATTTCTATCCCAGTTTTCTCCAAGAGGATTTGCTAAATTGACCTATCCATCACGTGACCTGTTGCCTAGCAACACATAATTAAAAATGGATGCCAAACACGTGGTGCATTTGTGCGTTCCATTGTATTTTTTGTTGCAATTCCAGCCCCAGAAGTATTTCTTTACGACAAAAACATAAGGCAAAGTTTTTGAAGTGACAAATGTATGTCATTGTTTGATCTAGAAGTCATGCCGCACTAGCAATGTAATTTACACATATAACCATTAACAACAATATTGACAAAGCTTGATGGAGGTCAAAGGTAAAATTCTGATTGTGACAGGCGTACACAAATCCCGACGTACTGGATACATCCTTTGTACGATCTTCCAATGACCTTTCTATGCTGCTTAACTCACCTCCCTGGCCAGCAGGTGGTGTTAGGTTCAAACTCGAGCCGCAGGATGTAGGGCAGGTCGGAGGCCGCGGTGTTGTTCAGTTCGACCGCAGTCACCGCGCTGTGAACCGACACCTCTCCGTTGGGAGGACAAAGGTCAAACTCGTCGACAGGGTTCTGACTAGTGCTGCCCTCTTCCAGGTAGATGTAGACGTGGTTGTTCTCGAGCAGCACCCAGCGTCTCTCCCAGATCTGTTTGCCTTGTCTGCGGCACCAATCAGATCTCATTGTCATTGCAACGAACTTGTTGTAGCTTCTTATAAATAAACATAACAGATTTCATAACAGATTTCACTTACTGCTCTGTGGCGCTTTACATTGTACATTAAAAGTCCAATGTTTAAGTTAGTTTTGCATGAGTTTTTAATGTAAAATTTACCGTCCATTTTTTGGTGACCTAATTTTTTTAATCACCAAAAATGTTTTAATTTGAAAAATAAAAACTTAGTTTTTATTGGGGTTCTATGGAGTAATTGGACACTGAATTTGGACTGCCTAGGTGTAGAAATTACTAAGATATGTGAAACAATAATTTAATCCAAGATGGCCACCATACCAAAAATTCTGAAAAAACTGATCACTCAATTTCTAATTATGAGTCACAATCTCTGAAAATTTCAACTCTCTAAGTTCAATAACAAGAAAAAACACTCTGACCATAGCATCACCTTAATCTGCCCATGTTTATTCCCTGATTGACAACTGGCTGCGACAACAGAAAATGATTCACAGTCCACATGTTGAATCAGCTAATTCATTACGAGTGTGAAACAAATATAAAACTGTTCCTTTGCAATGCGCATTCCACTGTAATTACACTCGGCGGCTGGCGTAGTGCAAACAATTGCACAAGCTTTGCCTGATTATGTGTGCTACTCTGCCACTTTTCCTATTTCAGTTGCGTTCTCAAAAATACGATTTATAATAGTTTCACAAAAAATAATTATGTAAGAGTGACGGCCCCTAGTGAGTAAGTTTGACCCACCGTGGCATCTTCATCCAGCCCTGGAGCTGTAGGCGGAGGTCAGCAACAGACAGTCGGGCAGAGGAGATCGCCCTCGCCCTACTCAGGGTCGACAAGAAATGTTTGACATACTCCGAGGGAAGTCCACAAGTTGCCAGGAGGGACGGCGCACATTTCGGGTGACAGATGATGTTACACTCTGTGACAACACATTCAACGGTAACAGATGATGTTACTCTCTGAGACTACACATTCAACAGTGACAGGTGATGTTACTCTGTGACAACACATTCAACGGTGACAGATGACGTGACAACACATTCAACAGTGACAGGTGATGTTACACTCTGTGACAACACATTCAACGGTGACAGGTGATGTTACTCTGTGACAACACATTCAACGGTGACAGATGATGTGACAACACATTCAACAGTGACAGATGATGTTACACTCTGTGACAACACATTCAACAGTGACAGATGATGTGAAAACACATTCAATAGTGACAGGTAATGTTACACTCTGTGACAACATATTCAATGGTGACAGATGATGTGACAACACATTCAACGGTGACAGATGATGTGAAAACACATTCAACAGTGACAGGTGATGTTACACTCTGTGACAACACATTCAACAGTGACAGGTGATGTTACACTCTGTGACAACACATTCAACAGTGACTGATGATGTTACACTATGACAACACATTCAACAGTGACAGGTGATATTACTCTCTGTGACAACACATTCAACAGTGACTGATGATGTTACACTATGACAACACATTCAACAGTGACAGGTGATGTTACTCTCTGTGACAACACATTCAACAGTGACTGATGATGTTACACTATGACAACACATTCAACAGTGACAGGTGATATTACTCTCTGTGACAACGCATTCAACTGTGACAGATGATGTTACTCTCTGTGACAACACATTCAACAGTGACAGGTGATGTTACTCTCTGTGACAACATATTCAACAGTGACTGATGATGTTACACTATGACAACACATTCAACAGTGACAGGTGATGTTACACTCTAACAACACATTCAACAGTGACAGGTGATGTTACACTCTGACAACACATTCAACAGTGACAGATGATGTTACACTCTGTGACAACACATTCAACAGTGACAGGTGATGTTACTCTCTGTGACAACACATTCAACTGTGACAGGTGATGTTACACTCTGTGACAACACATTCAACAGTGACAGGTGATGTTACACTCTGACAACACATTCAACAGTGACAGGTGATGTTACTCTCTGTGACAACACATTCAACTGTGACAGGTGATGTTACACTCTGACAACACATTCAACAGTGACAGGTGACGTTACACTCTGTGACAACACATTCAACTGTGACAGATGATGTTACTCTCTGTGACAACACATCCAACAGTGACAGATGATGTTACTCTCTGTGACAACACATTCAACTGGTGACAGGTGATGCTACTCTCTGTATCAACACATTCAACTGGTGACAGCATGTGTAATATGTCTATGTAGATTCAGAGGACTTCTAACAGGGATGGGATGTTGGGCTTCAGTGCTGTCTGTGGCCAATTGCGTAAACAGCAGCCGTGGAGAGGAGAGAGAATGAAAGGAAGAGAGAGAGGGAGATAGGGAGAGATAGACAGAGACAGGGGAGACAGAGAGGGAGATAGAGAGAGAAAGCGAGCGAGAGAAGAGACAGAGAGAAGACAAACAGACAGAGGGGAAGAGAGGGAGACAGAGAAAGAGAGGGGATAGAGAGAAAGGGGGAGAGAGAGCAAAGACAGAGAGAAAAAGTGAGAGGGGGGAGAGAAGGAGAGAGGAAGAGAAAGGGGGAGAGAGAGAGAAGGGGGAGACACGAAGACAGACAGACAGACAGAGAGACACAGACAGACAGACAGACAGACAGACAGACAGACAGAGCACTGACCTTGACACTTGGCGGCGAGCTTGACGAAGTGTACAGATCCGAGACAGACGGCACACTTGGTGGCCTTGCCGTTGAGGCCGGTGACGAAGCGATGTGGGATGTTGTGGTGCATGCGTTCCTTGCACGGTGTTGGACCAGACGTAGGTGACCTCGATACACTGACACACACTCACATTAGATAACACTGACACACACATAGACATGAGATGACAGGGTGACACTGCTGTCAAACTGGTGGCCTAGAGACAGAGACTTTGCCTTGAACCAACATGTTACAGTGCCTGCCTTCAAATTAGTAAAATTTCTTATCTTAATGGTAAAAATTATTATCCTCAAAAGTATGATTTTTAATATGTGGACCATTAACTTGTGCCACTTCACCTCACCTGTAGCCATTTGACTGGCTGGACCTGACCATCTCTGTTGGCATGGCAACAGGCTGGACAGACGGAGACATGATGATGGAGGAGAGGCCAGAGGGCGCTGCGGACGACATCGTACTGTCGCTCTTCACGCGTAGGGCTGGAGGTAGAGATATTGCGTAATAATAATAAGCTTCTGCTGCGCCTACCTCCCAAGGAATCTGAGCTCAGAGGCGCAACATACAAGAATCATTAGGCAGAATTGTGAACAAGAGTCATCATTTGAGCAAGGGACCACCAAAGGTTTAGGGTGGGAATGTGATTTTAAACAACTAAGTATTTACGTTTTACGAAAGGTGACTATCGTTTTAGATGAGTTGATTCCAGATTTTGGGTGCAGCTACAAAAAAAGCATATTTGCCAATGTTAAGCTTAGTTTAGGAACAAAACAAAAAGTTGTCATGAAACAGATAATCTGAGGTTCCTGGGGATATCTAAAAAATGCAGGAGACTAACCAAATAGGATGGTTGTTGTGTAGAAAGGGCATAGTATGTAATAATGGCTAACTTAGATGTGCAGGTAGATGGGTTGAGAGACTAACCAAATAGGATGGTTGTTGTGTAGAAAGGGCATAGTATGTAATAATACCTAACTTAAATGTGCAGGTAGATGGGTTGAGAGACTAACCAAATAGGATGGTTGTTGTGTAGAAAGGGCATAGTATGTAATAATGGCTAACTTAGATGTGCAGGTAGATGGGTTGAGAGACTAACCAAATAGGATGGTTGTTGTGTAGAAAGGGCATAGTATGTAATAGTATGTAATAATACTAACTTAAATGTGCAGGTAGATGGGTTGAGAGACTAACCAAATAGGATGGTTGTTGTGTAGAAAGGGCATAGTATGTAATAATGGCTAACTTAGATGTGCAGGTAGATGGGTTGAGAGACTAACCAAATAGGATGGTTGTTGTGTAGAAAGGGCATAGTATGTAATAATACCTAACTTAAATGTGCAGGTAGATGGGTTGAGAGACTAACCAAATAGGATGGTTGTTGTGTAGAAAGGGCATAGTATGTAATAATGGCTAACTTAGATGTGCAGGTAGATGGGTTGAGAGACTAACCAAATAGGATGGTTGTTGTGTAGAAAGGGCATAGTATGTAATAATGGCTAACTTAGATGTGCAGGTAGATGGGTTGAGAGACTAACCAAATAGGATGGTTGTTGTGTAGAAAGGGCATAGTATGTAATAATACCTAACTTAAATGTGCAGGTAGATGGGTTGAGAGACTAACCAAATAGGATGGTTGTTGTGTAGAAAGGGCATAGTATGTAATAATACCTAACTTAAATGTGCAGGTAGATGGGTTGAGAGACTAACCAAATAGGATGGTTGTTGTGTAGAAAGGGCATAGTATGTAATAATGGCTAACTTCAATGTGCAGGTACAGACTGTAGACGGATTGAGAGACAAGTGTCTATAACATGGTTCAGTGTTGTCTATTGTTAGGCCACACCAATTTGATTGTAAAGATTACGGATTTTGTAGACCTTTTTGTTAGGGAGGAGGGGGGAATAAAAATAAAAGTCATTGCACAAGAAAGGTGTTTTGCGTAAATACGTGAATTGTCATATGAGCCATACAGTACATTGCTAAAAACTTACTTAGCCTTGTATCAAAACTTACTAGACACAGGATACACTAGAGGCAGGATATATCTTGCTGTGATAATATTAATTTGACTGGCACAATTAGGACTTGATTATCGTACCTCAAAATATTTCAAAGTTAACTTTGAGAAATAATACATTCTGTCAAATATTTAAAATATTACAAAGTTATGATCTATGAATCTATATAATACTGTTTTACTGTGGTTAACTTTTCTAACAACATTTATTTCTGCAATATTTGCAACACAGTAACAACCTTACATAATCAATTTAGATAATAAAATAACAAAACAAAAAGTTGTCATGAAACAGATAATCTGAGGTTCCTGGGGATATCTAAAAAATGCAGGAGACTAACCAAATAGGATGGTTGTTGTGTAGAAAGGGCATAGTATGTAATAATGGCTAACTTAGATGTGCAGGTAGATGGGTTGAGAGACTAACCAAATAGGATGGTTGTTGTGTAGAAAGGGCATAGTATGTAATAATACCTAACTTAAATGTGCAGGTAGATGGGTTGAGAGACTAACCAAATAGGATGGTTGTTGTGTAGAAAGGGCATAGTATGTAATAATGGCTAACTTAGATGTGCAGGTAGATGGGTTGAGAGACTAACCAAATAGGATGGTTGTTGTGTAGAAAGGGCATAGTATGTAATAATGGCTAACTTAGATGTGCAGGTAGATGGGTTGAGAGACTAACCAAATAGGATGGTTGTTGTGTAGAAAGGGCATAGTATGTAATAATGGCTAACTTAGATGTGCAGGTAGATGGGTTGAGAGACTAACCAAATAGGATGGTTGTTGTGTAGAAAGGGCATAGTATGTAATAATGGCTAACTTAGATGTGCAGGTAGATGGGTTGAGAGACTAACCAAATAGGATGGTTGTTGTGTAGAAAGGGCATAGTATGTAATAATGGCTAACTTAGATGTGCAGGTAGATGGGTTGAGAGACTAACCAAATAGGATGGTTGTTGTGTAGAAAGGGCATAGTATGTAATAATACCTAACTTAAATGTGCAGGTAGATGGGTTGAGAGACTAACCAAATAGGATGGTTGTTGTGTAGAAAGGGCATAGTATGTAATAATACCTAACTTAGATGTGCAGGTAGATGGGTTGAGAGACTAACCAAATAGGATGGTTGTTGTGTAGAAAGGGCATAGTATGTAATAATACCTAACTTAAATGTGCAGGTAGATGGGTTGAGAGACTAACCAAATAGGATGGTTGTTGTGTAGAAAGGGCATAGTATGTAATAATGGCTAACTTAAATGTGCAGGTACAGACTGTAGACGGATTGAGAGACAAGTGTCTGTAACATGGTTCAGTGTTGTCTATTGTTAGGCCACACCAATTTGATTGTAAAGATTACGGATTTTTTAGACCTTTTTGTTAGGGGGGGGGGAATAAAAATAAAAATCATTGCACAAGAAAGGTGTTTTGCGTAAATACGTGAATTGTCATATGAGCCGTACAGTACAGTGCTAAAAACTTACTTAGCCTTGTATCAAAACTTACTAGACACAGGATACACTAGAGGCAGGATATATCTTGCTGTGATAATATTAATTTGACTGGCACAATTAGGACTTGATTATCGTACCTCAAAATATTTCAAAGTTAACTTTGAGAAATAATACATTCTGTCAAATATTTAAAATATTACAAAGTTATGATCTATGAATCTATATAATACTGTTTTACTGTGTGGTTAACTTTTCTAACAACATTTATTTCTGCAATATTTGCAACACAGTAACAACCTTACATAATCAATTTAGATAATAAAATAATTCCTCTCACACAATAACATAAATGACTGGTTGTTTCTAATGCAGCAGTGCATAATCTTTAAGTTAACAAATGTAAAATTACACAAGCAATAATACTAACAGAAGTTTAATGAAGGTTCAAATCACTGATGCTGTTTCACTGATAATTTTGTTCAACTATTGTGACGCCATCCAAAGGAATTTGTGAGAACTACGAAACGCGGACTATACCACTTTGAGCCAGCGTAACCTAGGCTGTTATTATTCCTTCGTGTTTTGTGTTTGAAACCGGAATATATGCACTTATGCTTGTTCTAACAACCACATTTAATTAGCAACATGTCTTCAATGCACTTAGCGGACAACCAGACAACGATCGTGGAACGGTTTATGGTAGTGCCTTCCGCCCGCGTCCCTGTTTACGTCGGTTGACACGAGGTACCACGGGCCCCATGACACTTCATAGCAATTTGTCTTGCGCTTTTTAATAATCCTGCTTAATAAATCCACCAAAATAAACGAATACCGTTGCAGCGTAATCATGTTTGTTTCAAAGTATTGCCAATAAAGTCAGCATCGTTTACGGTGTTGGTGATTCTACTCTTTCAGCATTCCGTTCGAAAACATAAACCCAGTTTCAAAATGTCGATTACTCCCTGGTGCGCGGAATTCCATACGATACATTTTCCAAGATCGCAGAATTTTCTTTTGAAATCTTCCCGTTTTCCGCAATCGCGGACAATCAGTGTAACCGTAAATGCTGGATGAATCGATACAAAATCATTGGTTTTGCATTTCAATCAGAAATAAAAGTTCAAAATTGCAATTTTATTTCCGTTTTGTCCAAAACAACGTCGGCGGGTCCGTAATCCGAATAATCAAATTGGTGTCGCCTTAGTTGCATGTTGCTGCATTTGGTGATTATTTTATCAAAGATTGAGTATCACGTTGAGATTTACGAACTTGTAACAACAACCAGTAAGAAGACTGAAGACCCTAAACTTGTAACAACAACCAGTAAGAAGACTGAGGACCCTAAACTGGTAACGACAACAAGTAAGAAAACTGAGGACCCTAAACTTATGGGGAATCTTGAGAAAAAGAGTTACTTTTTTTAGGGTTGAAAATGAACCCCTGACAGTTTCGGGCCAGAAATGTAAAGTTATAAATGAACCCCTGAAAATCTGGGGCCAGAAACGTAAAGCTTCTAAAAGGGAAAGCTCAAAGCGGCTTCGTCAAATTATTTTGCCCATCGCGAATTCCATTCTTTCATATCCAGGACACGTCATGCTGAACTATTGCACGTACTGATTTCAAAAACCAACGTGTTATACAAAACCATTAGACACCGTGGTGTTGAACTATGGCACTATGTGGTAAAACTTGTGCATTTGTAGCATTCAAATGTCAACTGAAGAGATTTTTGTCAGAATAGTATTGATGTGTTTTATGCGGCTGTTTTTCTTTTCTTTAAATGCACAAACTGTTTTATCTTTGTTAAATTGTTCAACTTACACCATGAAATTACATATGTATTGCCTTATTGAGATGGAGAAGCAGCCACTCGTGGCTTAGCATCCCTCGTTACAGGAACTACAATAATGTATGTTGGTAAAGTACCTTTGAATGTATTGTATCCCAGTTTACTTTGTATGACTTTATCAAAACTACATACAGAAACGTTGCACAAACAAGCCAACGTGTTGTAATGGACACAGGGTAGTTTTACTTTATGACAAAATGAATTTGAAATAAGACGAGTGAAAATGTTTATTGAGAAGGCACTTTTAATATACATATCACATACGCCAAGTCTCTTACTGTAGGATATGGTGTGATTTTCCTACAAACCCAATCACACACTGCACCTGTAATGTATAAAATGTCAGTTTCAAGGCATTCTAGTTACTACAACATTTCGCCAAAAACAACACTTACATTCTGTCTTCGTGCCATACAATTCTTCTCGTAACTTTGTGATTTGGCGCCTCAGTGTCGAACTCTTCTCTCGCTCGTGTTCCAGCGAACACTGCAGCTCACGGAACTGTATGGCACTAGGGGGAGCTCCTCGTCGGCTGCCGAACAACTGCAATGAAAAATATTGTCTCGGTTCAATTAGTCATGTGACACTTCACTTATCACTCACATTACAAACTTCTTTTACTTCAGTTACTTGTTGAGATTACTACAGTTATGGAGCCAGCCCAGAAGAGATTACTAGTTATGAAGCCAGCCCAGAAGACAGAAGAGATTACTAGTTATGGAGCCAGCCCAGAAGAAAGAAGAGATCACTAGTTATGGAGCCAGCCCAGAAGACAGAAGAAATTACTAGTTATGGAGCCAGCCCAGAAGACAGAAGAGATCACTAGTTATGGAGCCAGCCCAGAAGAGATCACTAGTTATGAAGCCAGCCCTGAAGACAGAAGAGATCACTAGTTATGAAGCCAGCCCAGAAGAAAGAAGAGATCACTAGTTATGGAGCCAGCCCAGAAGACAGAAGAGATCACTAGTTGTGGAGCCAGCCCAGAAGAAAGAAGAGATCACTAGTTATTGAGCCAGCCCAGAAGAAAGAAGAGATCACTAGTTGTGGAGCCAGCCTAGAAGAATGAAGAGATCACTAGTTATGGAGCCAGCCTAGAAGACAGAAGAGATCACTAGTTATGGAGCCAGACCAGAAGAGATCACTAGTTATGAAGCCAGCCCAGAAGAAAGAAGAGATCACTAGTTATGGAGCCAGCCCAGAAGAGATCACTAGTTATGAAGCCAGCCCAGAAGAAAGAAGAGATCACTAGTTATGGAGCCAGCCCAGAAGAAAGAAGAGATCACTAGTTATGAAGCCAGCCCAGAAGAAAGAAGAGATCACTAGTTATGGAGCCAGCCCAGAAGAAAGAAGAGATCACTAGTTATGAAGCCAGCCCAGAAGAATGAAGAGATCACTAGTTATGAAGCCAGCCCAGAAGAAAGAAGAGATCACTAGTTATGGAGCCAGCCCAGAAGAAAGAAGAGATCACTAGTTATGAAGCCAGCCCAGAAGACAGAAGAGATCACTAGTTATGGAGCCAGCCCAGAAGACAGAAGAGATCACTAGTTATGAAGCCAGCCCAGAAGACAGGAGAGGTCACTAGTTATGGAGCCAGCCCAGAAGACAGAAGAGATCACTAGTTATGGAGCCAGCCCAGAAGAAAGAAGAGATCACTAGTTATGGAGCCAGCCCAGAAGACAGAAGAGATCACTCGTTATGGAGCCAGCCTAGAAGAAAGAAGAGATCACTAGTTATGGAGCCAGCCCAGAAGACAGAAGAGATCACTAGTTATGGAGCCAGCCCAGAAGACAGAAGAGATCACTAGTTATGGAGCCAGCCCAGAAGACAGAAGAGATCACTAGTTATGGAGCCAGCCTAGAAGAAAGAAGAGATCACTAGTTATGAAGCCAGCCCAGAAGAGATTACTAGTTATGAAGCCAGCCAAGAAGACAGAAGAGATCACTAGTTATGGAGCCAGCCCAGAAAACAGAAGTGATCACTAGTTGTGGACCCAGCCCAGAAGAGAGAAGAGATCACTAGTTATGGAGCCAGCCCAGAAGAGAGAAGAGATCACTAGTTATGGAGCCAGCCCAGAAGAGAGAAGAGATCACTAGTTATGGAGCCAGCCCAGAAGAGAGAAGAGATCACTAGTTATGGAGCCAGCCCAGAAGAGAGAAGAGATCACTAGTTATGGAGCCAGCCCAGAAGAAAGAAGAGATCACTAGTTATGGAGCCAGCCCAGATCACTAGTTATGGAGCCAGCCCAGAAGAAAGAAGAGATCACTAGTTATGGAGCCAGCCCAGAATAAAAAAGAGATCACTAGTTATGGAGCCAGCCCAGAAGAAAGAAGAGATCACTAGTTATGGAGCCAGCCAAGAAGAAAGAAGAGATCACTAGTTATGGAGCCAGCCCAGAAGAAAGAAGAGATCACTAGTTATGGAGCCAGCCCAGAAGAAAGAAGAGATTACTAGTTATGGAGCCAGCCCAGAAGAAAAAAGAGATTAGGGACAAAAGATCCTAGAATATTATGTATTTAATCACTTCATAACATTTATCTAAGATCTTGGGAATACAACCTTTCAATAATTATAAATTAAGTTTATTAACAACAGATATACAATGATGACATAGTTATAATGGAGTTGTAAGGCTGAACCAATGCCATTTAGTATTACAGTTATAATGGTGTTGTAAGGCTGAACCGTTGCCATTCAGTAAACATTTATAATGGAGTTGTAAGGCTGAACCAATGCCATTTAGTATTACACTTATAATGGTGTTGTAAGGCTGAACCGTTGCCATTCAGTAAACATTTATAATGGTGTTGTAAGGCTGAACCGTTGCCATTCAGTAAACATTTATAATGGTGTTGTAAGGCTGAACCGTTGCCATTCAGTAAACATTTATAATGGTGTTGTAAGGCTGAACCGTTGCCATTCAGTAAACATTTATAATGGTGTTGTAAGGCTGAACCGTTGCCATTCAGTAAACATTTATAATGGTGTTGTAAGGCTGAACCGTTGCCATTCAGTAAACATTTATAATGGTGTTGTAAGGCAGAACTGCTCCCATTCAGTACAACACTTATAATGGTGTTGTAAGGCTGAACCATTGCCATTCAGTACAACACTTATAATGGTGTTGTAAGGCTGAACCGTTGCCATTCAGTAAACATTTATAATGGTGTTGTAAGGCTGAACCGTTGCCATTCAGTAAACATTTATAATGGTGTTGTAAGGCAGAACCGCTCCCATTCAGTACAACACTTATAATGGTGTTGTAAGGCTGAACCATTGCCATTCAGTACAACACTTATAATGGTGTTGTAAGGCTGAACCGCTGCCATTCAGTACAACACTTATAATGGTGTTGTAAGGCTGAACCGCTGCCATTCAGTACAACACTTATAATGGTGTTGTAAGGCTGAACCATTGCCATTCGGTACAACTCTTATAATGGTATTGTAAGGCTGAACCGCTGCCATTCAGTACAACACTTATAATGGTGTTGTAAGGCTGAATCGCTGCCATTCAGTACAACACTTATAATGGTGTTGTAAGGCAGAACCCCTGCCATTCAGTACAACACTTATAATGGCTGCCATTCAGTATAGTGGTCTACATCAATTTCACCCTACGCCAAAAGATGCCGTACTAACATCTTGCGCTAGTTGCGTATATTCACCACTGAAACATTGAAACCGAGGCACGGTGAAGGGAGTGCTCCATGGAGAAAACATTTGCTGAACAAAAACTTGTTTTTTGACAAACTCAGCTTGAAATAATCAGGTTGGTAAAAATACATGTGATTAATATCATAACATGGAACATTTGCATGATAAGCTACAAAAATAAAAACTAATGTTACGTACCTGGCATATAATAATTACTGTACGTATCACGACCATTTGTGCTAGCGTGTCTTCACGGTAACGTAATTTTGCCGTTTTAAAATTGTAATTACTACACTCAAAACAACATTTCGAACAATTTGTTTGCATAAATGTGATTTGCTATTATACGGTAGAGATTTAGAATATGAATATCTTATGGAAGAGTTTATCCAGGTTTGTTGCTGAAATTATGTGTTCCTAACTTCCTATTGTGTACGGCAATATTCGGGACATCCAGTATGCAAGACCCATGAGAATCGAGAGACCAACCTTCTTCTTCTTGCCCGGGTTCTCCACCTTCACCTGCAGATACTCAATGAGCTTCGTCTGCTGACTCAGCACCAAGTCCAGCTTGAACTTGGTCGTGTCAAAGTTCACCTGCGCGCAACAACCGAACAACGCTAAATGTAATTGGTTAGTTTAATGCCACAATTGATGTATCCAGCACGTCGTGGTTTGTCCACATCACAATCAGAATATAGTGAGTGTCCTCCGTCAAGAATTCAGCTGTACCTTTGCCAACAGTGTTGATAATGGTTGTCTACTTTAATTACATTACTATTGCTGCACGAAATCTCACAAGTTAAACATTCCGCACAAAGTTGTCACTTTAAAAACTTTGCCCTATGTTTTTGTTATAAAGAAAAACTTATTTTCAGAATTTCAACAGAATACACAACGGAATGCAAAAAAGTGTTTGGCAGGCCTTGATATTAACACTGGCCCGATGACCCAGCGCCTTTTTTGAAGCTATTGGGCCAGTTCGGGACACCAGTTCTTATATTTTACTGGCCCAACGGGCCACCGGTTTCCGGTTCTCGAATGCCGCCGAGATGAAGCGGCGGTCACAGCACGACCGCATCGGTTATCAGATGCAGTTTGCCAGAATGCTTAGACTCGACTGAGTTATAGGACATTGTAAACATAACGTAGATACTAATTCTGATCAATAATGAGTCCAAACGCCAACACTTATCATGCGGACAACTGCGTGCACAGCCATCGAATAAATTTTCTAACCACCGGCAGCGCAGGTTTTTATGACGAGAGACGCCATTTTTAAAGTCCCGCCGCGTCCCTTGGACACACTTTGTACAGTGGTTGGAAGCTGCCTCGACTTTAGAATTATGCACGCTTTTTCTTCTCTACATATATGAAAGGAATACAGCTTAAATCCAAATTTAACTAGTGGCTAAAGTGACAGAAACCAAATGTAACGCTGCGTCAGCAAGAGCAATGTGAAGGCCACCTATTTTGGGTGGTGCCACCTAGCGAATGAACCGTGAAATAGTATAATGCCTTGATTGACCTGTACATGAAAGCAGCGTCAACTCAACTACCGACTCGGACTAACTAGCTGTCGTCACACTGGCCACATTTTATTTAAACTTGACAAATACTGTATATATGCATCTGAGTACACACTTGAACAATATTACAATATTGTTAGCTTTGGACATCTCACTTTGAACAAACAATATGTGTATAGTTGTGTTCTAACAACTTTGTTGGTAAAATTATAAAAAAGACTAATAATGTTTTGCACCTCAGTATCAGCGTATTTTTGATGGTAACACAAAATCCGGGCCAGGAACTTTCACAGGCGGGCCACTAACTTTTCAAATCTACTGGCCCCTGACAGAGGTTTTGCTAGGCAACAGGTCACATGATGGATGGGTCAACTGAATGAAAAAAAATCTAACATCGCAATCCCAGTTATGTGTACGACATCCATGAAGCATCGCCTTAAAGACAGTGTACATAAAAGTACGTTAGAAGGCAGCACATATCTGTCAGATCAAACTTTCCTGCATCCTCTTCACATGTTACAAGGCAGCACATATCTGTCAGATCAAACTTTCCTGCATCCTCTTCACACGTTACAAGGCAGCACATATCTGTCAGATCAAACTTTCCTGCATCCTCTTCACACATTACAAGGCAGCACACATCTGTCAGATCAAACTTTCCTGCATCCTCTTCACACGTTACAAGGCAGCACATATCTCTCAGATCAAACTTTCCTGCATCCTCTTCACATGTTACAAGGCAGCACATATCTGTCAGATCAAACTTTCCTGCATCCTCTTCACACGTTACAAGGCAGCGCATTCCTTGAAGATTCCAATTTTGAGAATAACATCAATTGATTTCCTAGGCAGGAATTAAAGTTAATAGTTTGTTTTATAACAAATAATATATACATATATATATATACTGATGATTTTACAAAATTACATACAAAAAGTGGTGGAAACGTACTAGTATATATATATATATATCATAGTGGATAGTAGGTAGTTTTTAAATGAACTTAAAATGAGACAACCAAAAAAGTAACGATGAGACACCTTTAATTAGGCAAGATTACAATATAATATGAGCCTGTACCTTTAAGTTTGAGTCATCATCGTGCGGCGTGCCTTGTGTTGTAGTTGAGTCTGACCATCACAAAGGTAAACGAACTGAAGGCAAGCAACCTGAAGCTGGGGCGCAACTTGGAAGATGCGATGGATCGCTACGAGATGTTGGCCAATCAGAAGACAGACCTTTAGAACAAGATTGAGTCGATGCAGGTAAATCTAGTGTTCTCGCAGTCGTTCTGTCATTGACCGATCTATTATGTTCTGCTAAGCAACTTGGTCCGACCAACTATAAATGTGAAAGAAAGTTTGATCTGACAGATGTGTGCTGCTTTGTAACGTGTGAAGAGGATGCAGGAAAGTTTGATCTGACAGATATGTGCTGCCTTGTAACGTGTGAAGAGGATGCAGGAAAGTTTGATCTGACAGATGTGTGCTGCCTTGTAACGTGTGAAGAGGATGCAGGAAAGTTTGATCTGACAGATATGTGCTGCCTTGTAACATGTGAAGAGGATGCAGGAAAGTTTGATCTGACAGATATGTGCTGCCTTCTAACGTACTTTTATGTACACTGTCTTTAAGGCGATGCTTCATGGATGTCGTACACATAACTGGGATTGCGATGTTAGATTTTGTTTCATTCAGTTGACCCATCCATCATGTGACCTGTTGCCTAGCGAAACCTCTGTCAGGGGCCAGTAGATTTGAAAAGTTAGTGGCCCGCCTGTGAAAGTTCCTGGCCCGGATTTTGTGTTACCATCAAAAATACGCTGATACTGAGGTGCAAAACATTATTAGTCTTTTTTATAATTTTACCAACAAAGTTGTTAGAACACAACTATACACATATTGTTTGTTCAAAGTGAGATGTCCAAAGCTAACAATATTGTAATATTGTTCAAGTGTGTACTCAGATGCATATATACAGTATTTGTCAAGTTTAAATAAAATGTGGCCAGTGTGACGACAGCTAGTTAGTCCGAGTCGGTAGTTGAGTTGACGCTGCTTTCATGTACAGGTCAATCAAGGCATTATACTATTTCACGGTTCATTCGCTAGGTGGCACCACCCAAAATAGGTGGCCTTCACATTGCTCTTGCTGACGCAGCGTTACATTTGGTTTCTGTCACTTTAGCCACTAGTTAAATTTGGATTTAAGCTGTATTCCTTTCATATATGTAGAGAAGAAAAAGCGTGCATAATTCTAAAGTCGAGGCAGCTTCCAACCACTGTACAAAGTGTGTCCAAGGGACGCGGCGGGACTTTAAAAATGGCGTCTCTCGTCATAAAAACCTGCGCTGCCGGTGGTTAGAAAATTTATTCGATGGCTGTGCACGCAGTTGTCCGCATGATAAGTGTTGGCGTTTGGACTCATTATTGATCAGAATTAGTATCTACGTTATGTTTACAATGTCCTATAACTCAGTCGAGTCTAAGCATTCTGGCAAACTGCATCTGATAACCGATGCGGTCGTGCTGTGACCGCCGCTTCATCTCGGCGGCATTCGAGAACCGGAAACCGGTGGCCCGTTGGGCCAGTAAAATATAAGAACTGGTGTCCCGAACTGGCCCAATAGCTTCAAAAAAGGCGCTGGGTCATCGGGCCAGTGTTAATATCAAGGCCTGCCAAACACTTTTTTGCATTCCGTTGTGTATTCTGTTGAAATTCTGAAAATAAGTTTTTCTTTATAACAAAAACATAGGGCAAAGTTTTTAAAGTGACAACTTTGTGCGGAATGTTTAACTTGTGAGATTTCGTGCAGCAATAGTAATGTAATTAAAGTAGACAACCATTATCAACACTGTTGGCAAAGGTACAGCTGAATTCTTGACGGAGGACACTCACTATATTCTGATTGTGATGTGGACAAACCACGACGTGCTGGATACATCAATTGTGGCATTAAACTAACCAATTACATTTAGCGTTGTTCGGTTGTTGCGCGCAGGTGAACTTTGACACGACCAAGTTCAAGCTGGACTTGGTGCTGAGTCAGCAGACGAAGCTCATTGAGTATCTGCAGGTGAAGGTGGAGAACCCGGGCAAGAAGAAGAAGGTTGGTCTCTCGATTCTCATGGGTCTTGCATACTGGATGTCCCGAATATTGCCGTACACAATAGGAAGTTAGGAACACATAATTTCAGCAACAAACCTGGATAAACTCTTCCATAAGATATTCATATTCTAAATCTCTACCGTATAATAGCAAATCACATTTATGCAAACAAATTGTTCGAAATGTTGTTTTGAGTGTAGTAATTACAATTTTAAAACGGCAAAATTACGTTACCGTGAAGACACGCTAGCACAAATGGTCGTGATACGTACAGTAATTATTATATGCCAGGTACGTAACATTAGTTTTTATTTTTGTAGCTTATCATGCAAATGTTCCATGTTATGATATTAATCACATGTATTTTTACCAACCTGATTATTTCAAGCTGAGTTTGTCAAAAAACAAGTTTTTGTTCAGCAAATGTTTTCTCCATGGAGCACTCCCTTCACCGTGCCTCGGTTTCAATGTTTCAGTGGTGAATATACGCAACTAGCGCAAGATGTTAGTACGGCATCTTTTGGCGTAGGGTGAAATTGATGTAGACCACTATACTGAATGGCAGCCATTATAAGTGTTGTACTGAATGGCAGGGGTTCTGCCTTACAACACCATTATAAGTGTTGTACTGAATGGCAGCGATTCAGCCTTACAACACCATTATAAGTGTTGTACTGAATGGCAGCGGTTCAGCCTTACAATACCATTATAAGAGTTGTACCGAATGGCAATGGTTCAGCCTTACAACACCATTATAAGTGTTGTACTGAATGGCAGCGGTTCAGCCTTACAACACCATTATAAGTGTTGTACTGAATGGCAGCGGTTCAGCCTTACAACACCATTATAAGTGTTG